>CM051363.1:8444223-8769223 GCA_028015245.1 Cardamine occulta
TAACCCAATAAGAACCATATCTTTTTTTTATATATAACAAAATTATTCCAATCGTTAACTATGTACACTGATGTAAATATTTTCCAGATTAGAAAAAAAACAGGTAAATAGATTTTGCAAATAATTGTCTTATCTCCTTAAGTTATCCAAGTGGAATATTTTTATTTGGTTGACTTAACCAGATGTTGTAAAAAGGGGACTTTAATAGTAGTTCGGTAAATGGTAAATGATAAAAACTCATTTAAGAAAATAACAAAATCAATAAGTTGCCAATAATAGATGACCAAAA
This sequence comes from Cardamine occulta, assembly GCA_028015245.1. NCBI lineage: Eukaryota > Viridiplantae > Streptophyta > Magnoliopsida > Brassicales > Brassicaceae > Cardamine > Cardamine occulta. The sequence continues at coordinate 8,444,513 of CM051363.1, forward strand.
GATATTAAACCAGTCCACCTTGAAGTGAGCAAGAAGTGCACATAAACATATATATCAAAACACTAACTGAAAACTATAACCTAAATAAAATAACGACTCAAAAAAAATCAGGAGCTAGTAATATCTATCACGTTTCGATGTATCAAAATACTAACATCCCATTAAACTCCTTATATTGACAAAGTTAACAAGCCATTTTTGCTTTTTGAAAATGCTGAATGTCAAAAGTTGTTCATGTTGGCTTATAGACCTCCTATCTGTCTCTCCTCTTATTTACCCACCATTTTAAGATCCACTTCTAAGCATCTTCTTCTTTCTACTATGTCAATGGTTGATTGTGAAGATTACATTCAATAGCTTCACATTCTCAGACATTAAATTTTCTCTACAATAATCTTCATGAGAGAAAATTAACCAAAAAAAACAATAATGAGACATTCATGCATGATAAAATGAACAAATAGATTCACTAAGATTTATTTAAGTGGTGCAATGAAAATATAGTTAAGTTGCATATAAACTTGCTAAGATATCACAACATCAAACTATTGTTTCTCAAAGTAATTATCTATCTCATAAATATTTACGATCTTTTTTGTTTTCTGACTTTGTGAACAATTTCTAACTGATATATAGACGTTAAAAAGAGGAAGTGTATTTGATAAAATTGAATATCTACATAGAAAAATAAAATTTTCGAAATAGTTATTCGCGTTGATATATCATGATTTTTATGGGTTTTCAACCATGACATAAATATTGTTTTTAGAGTTTTTTAGGTATTCTTTGAGTCTATTCGAATCTTTGCAGATATATGTACGTTTTGGATTCATTTGGAGATGTTGGAGCACTTTGTAACAAACTGATAAACTGTACTGAAAAAACGAATTCAAAGAGCAATTATGGTGTTGATGTCGGTCGACACCCATCGCAGACGCATACTTCACGTGTCTTAGAAGATTTTTGAAGATTGCAAAATTGCCTTAGAGTTTTTCTTATTTGCAATTTACTCATTTTCTTGATTTTAGTAATAAATAGATTTTTAGGTCATTGTTTACACTTATGCTTTAGGTTACGCTTCATTATCACATCCACCTTTTGAGAGTTTTCTTGAAAAAATTTCCAAACTCTTTATCTTTTCTCTTGATTTATTTAATGCTTTCTATTTCACTCATGATGTTTGTTTCATTCACCATGTCTGAGTAGTTTGCTTATTAAATTTATGGATTTTTAAAAGTTTATGATGAATTGTTGGATAATTAGATTGTTAGGATTGAATCAATAGAATTCTTCATCTACATTGTGTTTATTACTTATTCCAGCTTTGTGACACAGAATCTAATTTTAGGTTGATTAGTTAACATGAAAATGTAATTAATTGTTTGAACTATCTTAGATGACCAAAATAACTATCCACAAAGAAATTTGGTTTGTATATTTTGTGAACAATCGAACATGATCATCAATGATTGTCTGAATTGAAGAATTTAGCAAATAAATTTAGAATTCTAGATTTAGACATAGATTTAGAAAACTGGTTGATTTTACCATTATATTTTGAGTTTGTGAACGGTTTTTAATAATAATCCTGATAAATTATTTGTTATGCAATTTTGAATTATCTGAGAAATTCTTTAAGCCAAACTCTTCTCAATTGTTTTACAACTCGATTTAATTATTTTGATGTGTTTAATTATAATTTTTCTTATTTAGTTTAATTCATAAAATGATAATCTCTTGTGTGAACGTGAGTTCCATGTAGAATTTAACTCATAAATACTATATTGATTTCTTAATTTGAAAAAATAGCTTTAAGATTAATTTGAGCATATTACGCATAACTAGAATAGTTATAAATGACAAGAATACAACTGCTCAAAAATTTATTCGACAAATTATATGTTCATATAAAAATAGTATGTTATAGAAACTTTAGATAATATGCAATCGTCCAAATTTTCATTTGATAAATTAAATTTTTATGCTGATAAAAAAAATAAAAAATAAGATTCCCCTATTAAAAATAATGAACATATCAGCAAGAAGATTAATGTCTCTCGCAATACTTAAATAACATAAATAAAACCGTTTAAAATGTGTTTTAGCGCATTCTGTTTCCTTGAACAGAAACCCATTTTCATATTTTTAATAATCATCATTTCTATTGCCGTATAGTGTAAATAGTATTTTTTAAATGAATTATTTAGGATAATATTGTTGTAAATCTATAAGAATCATACGTACATATGAATCTTAGTGCTCTTTTTTAGTAATCATATTGATCATATTCGTAAGAGAGTAAGTGCGTGTACTACTGACTCTGTAAATAAGGGATAGCGAAGAAAAAGATGCACGCATAGTCACAACTTCACGACAAAAGATGCCGTGAAGAATTTGGCCCAAAGATTGTGAGAATAATCACACACTTGTTTGGTATAGTGCCTTACATACACATCTTATACGTTTACAAATCACACACACCCACACCCTATAAAAATCCATCTATATTGAATAAATATAAACGCATCTCAAATTGATGATAAGCCTCGCAACAAATGTTAATTAGATATGCTATTTACAATTGTCATAATTTGGCTCTATGTCTATGTGTATCACTGAATCTCACACACACGATATATATATACGCATATACATATGTGATGAATAAAAATGCATGCGTATACATGGAGTGTAGATAGATATCGGGGCACATAAAATGCATGCATGCTTTTGATCATAATATTGTCAAAGGTATGGGACAATGGCGATATTTGGGAATGGTATGTTTCGATTCCAACCCACCCCAAACAGCACAACAACGACAACTATAATTTATATAGTATAATATAAAAAAAGTTTTGTAATAATGTCCTTTGAGGAATTCTAATTCCAATATTCTCAATTATTGGCCACATAAAAGAATAAAGAATAGAGTAAAATGCCCATTTTCCAAATTCCCCGAATTTCAACAACACCTATACGATTGGTTCGATTTTATATCGTGATAAGAATAAAATTCGTTTCACCATCCTTTCAGTAATATTACTGTACATCGTTCCATATTGTCATGATTTGATTTATTACTGTAAATTCTTTTTCTTTTATTGATTATATATTCCTCGTTATGTTGCTCTTTTTCCGAAGTTAATAGACATTCTTACCTATTTTGAAGGTGCCAACACAATTTCTAAAAATAACAATTTAGTTTTTATTTGATAATCTATTGTGAAGTTCGAATATATGCTTATATATTACATCAATCTAAGTTATGGATGACATATCAAGTTGCTGATTTTGGATTCTTGTTGGTCCAGCTTTAAGTGAAGCATAATCTACGCTTGTGGTGTCGTTTTGTTGATTAAGAAGATCGATTCTGATTTGATGCATAAAATATGTAGCACTCAAAAATATATATGAAAATTTAAATATTTTGGAGTTACGATTGGATTAGTCTTTGACTCTTTGGTTTATCCTAAGTATACTTTTCTTGTACACGTTTAAATTAATTGGTCTGAGAAGATCAGTTAATGTAATTTACATATTGAAAAAATATAGACGATAATCACCATCTGAATATTAAAAAACGTTTAATGGAATCATGATTATCACAATTGAACATAAAAAAGAGATTAGATGTACTGAGTCTAACTTATCGGATCCATTAGATTTCTTTACATTATTCACACATGAAATTTTATAATTTTCAATAAATAAAAATTTGTCGTAGTCAAAAGGTACCTAACCGCCCTAAGATTCCACCCAACCCAACACTGTAGAGACCACTTAAGTTAACGTGAACTAACATGTCCTGAGACTCTTCTCTTTCCATGTTGCATCCTCTAAAATCCATCACACTGAAGATCTCTTTCCCAAATTGTACCTACCAGAAACCATCTCTTTCCGTTTTCATCTTTCTGCCTTTTCTTGTTTCCATTTATAAGTCGAAACAACTTATAAATCTTGATTTCATATTTTTGAACATTTTAATCATAATAAACTTTTTTCCTACTGGACCGTAAACATTGAACCGGAGCCAGTTAATTTTGTTATTGTTTTAAAGGGCCCATGGTAGTAGATAAGTTACTAGATCATATCATAAATGGGTTTTAGACTTTTAGCCCACTAAACTTGTGGCTTTATTTCCTTCCCTGAAAGATCTGACAAATGTTTCCAATTTATTTCCCGGGAGACAGGTTAATATTGTATACATAATGTTTTCATATGAATGTATGTATGTAGTTTGGATCATGAATATACATCTTTGGAAAAGACCATTAAATCATTGTTTGTACATAATATTTGGTTGTCACATTTTGCTTTTAGAGTCTTAACATGAGAGACATTGATGGCTTTAGAGACAAGCTGGTAAAGGTCTTACCTTTTTTTTTTAAAGAAAGGTAAAAAAGGTAAAAAGGTAAAAAGGTCAAAGAAGAAGCGAAGTTGGGTAGAAGAAAAGAGTGAAGGAGCGTGAATGACTCACAAACGTGGAGAATTAAGCTAATTACGGAGAAGCATTTGTTACTTAGAAGAAGACCCCATTATTAAGGCTGATTCCTTTCTCCTTAACTATAATTAAAATATTAAAAAATAAAAATTAACTTGCCCTAATTAAAAAAAGTAAATAAAAATCAGTTACAAAGCATATCGTCGTGTTCGACTCGGCGAATAAAAAACGAAAAAGAAAAAAAAGAAGCGACAGAGACGCTCGCTTCATCGCCGGCGTCTGTGTAACTCCGGCCGAGTCTTTCACGCTTTTTCGAGTACGTTCTTTTTACTTTGGTTCAATTCAGACTTTTTGAAAATCGAGTAATCCTTGCGCAATCGATTTTTTTTTTGTTTTATTGATTTCTCCGTTTAGGTTTCTTTGTGATTTTAATCAATCCATGTTAATCTTTTGACTATCTCTGCTCGTGGATCGATGAAACTGTCTTGACCTAGATTCATATTCGTGTAATCGGATTATTTGATTTCCTTTGTACATTCATTTAATGTGATTTGTCGATTATTCGATGTAACATTGGAGAATTCTTAATTGTCTATACAGTTTTTGGAAATTGCTCGAAACATAAAGTGTGCTCCTTTTCATGATAGCTTTTATCAAATACCAAAAATTTGGATGTTGAGTCGTTTTCTTTGAATTTGTATGACAACAAAAACATATATGTTCATGCTGATTTTGATAATGATTGTTTAGAGGAATGCAAAAACACTATGGTGATTGATTAATCGTGTGGAACAATCGAAAAGTTTAGGAATTGGAAGGATTCGAATAAGCAGCAAGAACTTGCAGAGTCTTCTTCTATGGAGAAAACGGATCCTCCCTGTCCCATTTCTCAATTTAAATTATCTTCTTCTCTCGAGGCTCCAGGATCGCCGTCATTGCCACAGGCTAAGATGTCTGAGGGTTTATTAAAGAGTCTTAGGCATTCCCCTTTAAAAGGTATAAGCAATTTCCATTTTTTTATTCCTCTGGATTTTGGTTTAACTTATGTGTTGTCTCTGATGGGTTTAGAATTTTCTTACTATGCAGTTGAAGAAAGTGAAGAAACTTGGGAAGTAGAAGATGATGATTACCCTACTGACCCAAATCTTGTTACCATTGAGGTGTTCTTATTGACTATATACTTCCTATGGCTCTATTTGATGATGTTCAACGTTTTAAAAAGCGATAATTATATGGCAGGGCAATGGACATTCAGCTTCAACAAGCTTCGATGCAGATTTAAGTGAGTATAAAAAGAAGGCTACAATAATTGTCGAAGAATACTTTGGTACCAATGATGTTGTATCAGTTGCTAATGAGTTAAAAGAGCTCGGATTGCCTGAATACCGATATTATTTTGTCAAGAAATTGGTCTCCATGGCTATGGATAGACATGACAAAGAGAAAGAAATGGCTGCTTTTCTTTTGTCTACGCTTTATGCTGATGTCATTGATCCCCCTGAAGTTTACAGAGGTTTCAACAAACTGGTGGCATCTGCTGATGATTTATCAGTAGATATTCCTGATGCAGTTGATGTTCTTGCTGTGTTTGTGGCTCGGGCTATTGTTGACGACATTCTTCCACCTGTGTTTCTGAAGAAACAGATGAAATTGCTGCCAGATAACTCGAAAGGTGTAGAGGTGTTGAGAAAGGCTGAGAAGAGCTATCTAGCGACTCCACTTCACGCCGAAGTTGTTGAGAAGAGATGGGGAGGGACTGATAATTGGACAGCTGAGGATGTGAAAGGAAGAATTAACGACTTGTTGAAAGAGTATGTGATGAGTGGAGACAAAAAAGAAGCTTTTAGATGCATCAAAGGCTTGAAAGTTCCTTTCTTTCATCATGAGATTGTCAAACGAGCGCTGATTATGGCAATGGAAAGGCAAAAAGCCGAAGTCAGGCTGCTGGATCTGTTAAGAGAAGCAATTGAGGTTGGTCTCATAAACTCCACTCAAGTGACAAAAGGGTTTAGCAGAATCATCGATTCAATCGAAGATTTGTCTCTTGACATACCAGACGCACGCCGTATCTTACAGTCTTTCATCTCAAAAGCGGCTTCTGAAGGATGGTTATGTGCTTCTTCTCTTAAATCACTCTCCGCTGATCCAGGAGAAAAGTTACTTGAAAACTCCAGCGCCAGTTTTTTTAAAGACAAGGCTAAGTCGATTGTCCGAGAATATTTCCTTTCAGGTGACACTTCAGAGGTAGTACATTGTCTAGAAACTGAGTTCAGTGCAGCTTCGGGTCAGCTACGTGCAATCTTTGTCAAATATCTGATAACTCTAGCAATGGACAGGAAGAAAAGAGAGAAAGAGATGGCTTGTGTGCTTGTCTCCACTCTTGGTTTCCCTCCCAAAGATGTCAGAAACGCATTCTCAATGCTCATAGAATCTGCAGACGACACTGCTTTAGACAACCCAGTGGTTGTAGAAGACCTTGCCATGTTCTTAGCTAGAGCTGTGGTTGACGAGGTGCTAGCTCCAAGGGATTTGGAAGAAGTGTTAAACCAGACTCCGGAGGCAGGCTCAAGCGTGGGCGAAAAGGTGATTCAAATGGCGAAAACATTGTTGAAAGCACGTCTTTCAGGTGAAAGGATCTTACGTTGCTGGGGAGGAGGAGGAATCGAGACAACAAACTCGCCGGGATCGACTGTGAAAGAAGTACAAGAGAAGATTCAGATTCTTCTAGAAGAGTACGTCTCTGGTGGAGACCTGAGAGAAGCTTGTAGGTGTGTGAAGGAACTGGGAATGCCGTTTTTCCATCACGAAGTAGTGAAGAAGTCAGTGGTGAGGATGGTAGAAGAGAAGGAGAACGAGGAGAGGTTATGGAAGCTACTAAAAGTGTGTTTTGATTCAGGACTAGTGACTATATATCAGATGAATAAAGGGTTTAAAAGAGTTGATGAATCAGTTGAAGATCTGTCTTTGGATGTTCCTGATGCTGCCAAAAGGTTTTCAAGTTGCGTCGAGAGAGCTAAGCTTGAAGGGTTCTTGGACGAATCATTTGCTTCTGAGGAAACAAACACCAAGTAAGAAAACAGAACAGCTCAACCTTGTTGACTTGGAGACGTTGGTTTCACGTAAAATCACCTTTGAAATTCCTTTTTCCTTTTTTTTTTTTTTTTTTTTTTTCTTTTTTGAATTTACAAACAGACTAAAAGTTTTGAGTATTTTTGCTGACGTTTCTCTTATATAGAAAACAAATATCGTTATCTTAGTGACGTTTTGTCATAACACATTAGTTTATGAATTTTTGGAGTTTGTTCTAATTTAATTCCACAGATATATGCATATTTTGATATTATCCTTGTATACACCTCCCTTTAAAGCTGGCCAAACCCCACGGACCCATGGCCACCGAGTCTTCCAGCAATTTCTTTTTCTTAAAAGAGAACTATATACTACTCCTCTCTATTTTATTGTATTTTTAACTTTTTGTTCCCCAAAAATATCGTAGATCGAAATTGGCGCTCCTTTCTCTTCTTCTTATTCCGAATCCAAAGAACAGAGCTCGTTGCTTTTTTTTTTTCTTTCTAAAAAACAAAAATCAGATTCAGAAGTAGTGTGAAGATGTCGATGCGAAGAAAATCTTTGCTCAAAGTTATCATACTTGGAGACAGCGGGTTAGCTTAATTTCACCTTCTTTTTTTTTTTTAATACCTAACTTTACTAACCTTTTTTTTTTGTGTTCTCCTTGATTTAATTCCTTTTCTTCCAAAATTTCACAGGGTTGGCAAAACATCGTTGATGAATCAGTATCCTAACTAAATTTTCATTTCTTGATTTTTCGAAAGCTGTCGCTTTCAGATTTTGTTGTGTTACCTTTAGCTGGTTTATGTATAGATATGTGAATAACAAGTTTAGTCAACAGTACAAAGCTACAATAGGAGCTGATTTTGTCACTAAGGAACTTCAAATCGATGACAGACTCGTCACATTGCAAGTGAGCTGTTTTTGTTTTCGGTTTATTTCAAGTTTTGATATGAATATTTATTTAACTATGTATTATTATGGTTAATAAAGATATGGGACACTGCTGGGCAAGAAAGGTTTCAGAGTCTTGGTGTTGCTTTCTATAGAGGTGCAGATTGTTGTGTGCTTGTCTATGATGTTAATTACTTAAAGTCTTTTGATTCTTTAGACAATTGGCACAACGAGTTTCTTAAAAGGGTAATTAATTTTGCTTTGCTTTTCTCAAAATCACATTTCTCTTATTTCCAAAGATTCTTCGTTTTAATGACTGAATTGTTTTGTGAATTAGGCTAGTCCGCGAGATCCAAATGCATTTCCTTTTATATTGCTTGGTAACAAGGTTGACATTGATGGAGGAAATAGCCGCGTGGTAAGTTAGCCTTTTGTTTTTTGAATCTTTGATACATAAATTAAGAAACTTTGTTTGCTCTTGAATGTGTGAATTGAATACTCCATTCATCATAAGTGGTTTGTGTATTTTGCTTGTGTTGAGGTATCTGAGAAGAAAGCTAGAGAATGGTGTGCTGAAAAGGGAAACATAATCTATTTCGAGACATCGGCTAAAGAAGATTACAATGTTGATGATTCCTTCTTGTCCATCACTAAACTTGCCTTGGCCAATGAACGTGACCAAGATATGTGAGTAAAACTGTAAAACCTCTTCAAAAAAGTTTTTTCGGATCCTTAAAACTCAATACATTCTCAATTGAAACTTTCGTAATCCTTGTTCTTTTTGGCTATTGTGAAACTCGGCGCTGCAGATATTTCCAGGGGGTTCAAGAGGCAGGCTCGGAGCGTGAGCAAAGAGGAGGCTGTGCTTGTTGATTGAAACATCTCTTGCTCTCTTCATTTTGTGCATTGGTTTGCTTTTGTCTGTTTGTATCTAAAAACTTGATGATGAGAGGACCAAACACGTGTATGAGTCCCTAAGTAAAGTTCGTTTCTAGTTCTTCATCTTTGATATTTGGTGAACCACGATTCGTTTGCAACAATTGAAGAACGATCTCTTATATCAAGTGTGTGTGTATGTAATAAATATATCCTTAATTCTTATCTTACACTGTAATGACCTTATGTAATGGGTCCGGTTCAACCATACTTAACCAAATCCGCCGTACTAAACCAAATCCGGTTTGGTCTCAAAATATCAATCTGACGATTCAGTGAACAACGTGGCGCTTCCTTTCCCACTTGTTTCGCTCCTTCGAATTCAGTTGAATTTCGTAATCATCATCATCATCATTAGGAAGCGTAGAAGCGACTTTTTAAAAAAAATTAGGAAGCGGGTACATGTTGGAAGCGTATACTCATACAAATATATATATATATATATAGTTAAACATTATCAAATATTAAAAATTATTATTAATAACATAAATTCAATATATTTATATAATATATAATTAAAATTTTGCTACGCATAAAATAAATTTAGTACTTCATTTTTTGCACCATTCAACTAAAATCATTTTAATTTGAGATCATCATATTCGTTACAATTCTATGTTTTCAAAAGAAAAAGCGTCATACTCAAATTTTTCAAAAGAATCTTATTCAACTAATCACTTTCAACATTTCGCATATGATTCAAATAATGTTTTTAAGTAAAGTTCTGCATAATCACAAAATTACTATATTAGTTCTTGATTTTTTTAAAGCGTAAGCTTCCAAAACGGAAGCGCAAGCTTCCAACACGTTTTTATAAAGATATTTTTGGAAGCGTCATAGAAGCGAGATTCCGAGAGCCTCCAAGAGCTTCCGATTCCGATTCCGATTCCGATTCCGAAGCTGGAAGCGGACGTTGAACAAAGCTTCCGTGCTACCTAGGAATCTCGTAATCATCATCATCATCGTCAATCTTTTCGATTTCTCTTTCGCTCGTCTCTCTCTCTCTCTCTCTCTGTTAACAATGGCGACGACTGGTTTAGTCACCGGACTAAAAGTGTTTTTACCGGTGATGTTCTGTGTGATGCTCGCGACTCTTGTCTATACCATCATCACCGATGGCCTTCCTTTACCTGATCGTAAAGATGTCTTCACACCGTAAAAAAACACAAATACTCTGTTTCTAATGTTTTTGGATACTCTGTTTTCTAATGTTTTACTCATGTTTATTCGTTCTTCACGCTTTTTCAGATGGTTCGCTACGACAATTGTCGACTTCTACATTAATATTGTACCTATAGCGGTATGTTTTAACTCATATATTCTTCCATATTTTGTTTTTATGAATCTTTAATCTTATAACTTTTTTGTTTTGAATTCAGGTCTGGATTGTGTATAAGGAGTCAACATGGTTTGGTTCAATACTTTGGGCTATTTTGCTCTTAATATTTGGCAGGTATACAATATATTGTTTATCTGAATTCTTAACCAAGATCATAGAAGACATTGTTGTAAAGTTTTTGTCTTTTTTGGTTTTCAGCCTCACGACTTGTGTGTATCTGTTTCTGCAACTTGTTAAACTAACAACTCAAGAAGCTTCGGAAGATCCTATGTACTATTTGTTACTTCGAGATTCAATGAAGTATGTGTTTCTGTTTCTGTTTAAATTTTGTTTCTTCTGTGTTGTGAGTTTAGCTTCATTAGTATCTCTTTAATCAATGATATTAATGTGATGAGTGGCAGTAATGATCATTCATGAGGTTTAACATTTGATTGATGGCTTCTTTCTTTTATAGTTTCTTGACCATGAAATTAATGTGTTCTTGTTAGGGATGGAGTGGGTCTGAGAGACAAGAACTCACTTGTTGTTACGGCAAGAATTGTGTTTGGTGCCTTAGGATGTGTGATGCTAGGAGCTTTGATCTACACTTGTTTGACTTATGGTTCTCCTTTCCACATGGAGCTTCTATACCCGTAAGTTTATTTTCCTTTGTATTGTAATCATCTGGTCCTTTAGTTTTGCTTGTATTCATATTGGCTAAATCTTCCACAGGTGGATGGTGGTTTTACTGGTTAACTTCTACATTAATGTTGCGGTTTTATCAGTAAGTATCATCTCTTGCTCTTTTTGGTTTTGCTGTAAACCTCTATGAGACAATCATGAACACTACTAGAGAAGTGCTTTGAATCGTGATTTACTTTTATATTTCAGGTTTGGGTTGTCTATAAAGAATCTAGTTGGATCATTGGAATTCTTTGGGTTGCTCTATTGTTAGGTCTTGGCAGGTACAATTCTCTCTAAAAGTCTTTTTTTTTTAACTCTTGATGGAAACCAAATGACATTTTTGATTGATGTTTGTTTAATCTTGTTCAAGCTTTGGAACGAGTGTAGTCATTGTCGTGCAGCTATTCCGTCTCTCGCCTCTCGATCCGCTTTACCTCGTTCTGGTGAACAACTGTAATCGGTAAGCTTGGGATATGCTAAAAAACTCTTTTCTTCTGTAAGTTCTCAGAAAACGTTACTCAAAGCAGCTTTTAAACATAGTCTCTTATACTTGTTTTTTTTTTACATTTTTAAATCTGTGGTTGGAGGAAGCAAAGAAATAAAATAAGATCTAAGTAGTGAAATCTCATGGGTCTTCATGGCAGGGCTGGAGATATGTATGAACATACTTATTCAGCGGTTTAGCGTAGGTGAAGCTTTGTGATTTCATTTTCTTAAACATTTTTACCTCAAAACATATCTTTATCCATTTACAAGTTTGTATGTTGCATAGTTTTCAGAAATATTTGGATAATTCTTCTGTATATACTGTAGTTTCTTTTATGTTACAAAACTATACCGGTAGCCTTTGTTGTGGGCATGAATGCAATTTACTTGTGTATTCGACTTTTTTGGTCATGACTTGGAATTTTGCGTTTCTGGTTCGGACTGAGCTTTAGGCCTTGTGATCATTTTGGGCTTCGAGTCAGCCTTTGGATCGTTTTTTCAGTTTCTTGACATATTCTTTGTTTGGTCAGAAAATAAAATTGATAAAACTACATTGGGATGTCACAAAGTCAATTTCGATTTAATGCTTCGGACATGTGATAATATTACATGTTATTTTCATTTATCCCAAATAAAGCATTACATCCCACTCCCTAAAACTCCACATTAGGCTTCGGCAAAAGTAATCCGAACCGACCCGAAAATACTCAAACCAAATCCGATCCGAATTTTAGAAATATCAGAAAAGTATCTCAAGCATTAAATTTGAAAATTGAAATCCGAATCGAATCAAAAACCGAATGGATACCCGAAATACTCAAATATAATTATATATATACAAATATCAATTATATTTAAATTTAATATAGTCCAATTATCTAAAATTATAATTATAAACCTAGATATATTAACTATTTTAAAATCAAAATAGTCAAAATATCCAGAATAACTAAATTATAAGAAAGTTTTTAATTATATTTGTAAAAATTTATTCAAATTTAGCCATTTTAAAAAAATTTCCAATTTTTCGGATAACCGAAACCGAATCGAACTTTCATAGACCCGAACCAAATGCGATCCGAAAATAAAAATACCCAAAGGTATCTCAAGTCTCCACAAACCCGAAAATCTACGCGAACGGGTACCCGAACGTTTAGACATACTCCATATAATCAAAATAATGTTTCAATTATAAATAAATGAGTTATTTTCTTAATCCTAGTCCCTAGATTTCTATAATTTTAAATTCCGTGATGTAAAAAAAATTAACAAGAGCAAGAAATTTGTTATAAACTTTTACGTTTTACTAAATCTTTCCAAGCATAAATTGTTTTTTTTTTTTGTAGAACATGACTTTGAGGGTTTAATTTTTCCTTTAAAGCTTTCACACTACCAAAAACTTCTTCCCACGCAAACATTAAATATATTAAAACTAGTTCTCAAGTAATTTTGTGATTAGTCAACAAAGGCATTGTTCAACTTAAGTGTTTCCAATGATCACCATTCATACAGTATTTTTTTTATAAGATTACAACACACAATTAAAGATCGAGAAAATCTCCTGACAACATCCTAAAGAGAGCATAATAAACGTCGCTTACTTCAACTTCTGACTTCTGAAAAACATAATATGGTTTGTCGTAATCCATATTATCTGGTCAAAAGAATCCAAAAATAGCTTAGTATATATATCTCTATCTATGGCAATGTAGATGAATAGTCATGACCAAATCAAGAGTCCCAATCTCCACTCCTATAAATATGTAGGTGTCCTTCTTTTACACCAATCCAAATTAATTAAACATCATCACATAATTTATCTTCACATATATTTGAGGAAAGCTTGCAAAATCTAAAACAAAAAGTCACAATCTCGATCCTATTCCTAAGCAAATGTTAGATCGCTATATTTAAGACCTCATCGATTAAATTATAAAAAATAATCATGATTTTTGTGTGGCTAAAGCTTTGAAGCACGTCATTTTTTAATATAAATCAGTCGATTTTAACACTATGACCAATTCTCATTCTCCAAAAATAGAAAATGTTTATGTAAAATTAATAAATATATATTGAATAAAATCTGTATGTAAAAATTTATTTAAAAAATCTATATGAAAAAAATGACAATTTAGTTTAGAAAATATTACATATACACTAGCATGTTATTCTATATTTCTTTTATAGTGTTTTATGTTTTCGGTAATGTTTTCATTTCTAAAATTATATCAACTTTTAAATAATTTTTGGTTATTTCTAAAATTTTAAATTAAAAAAATTACAGGTAAATGAAAATTGAAAAATGTGAGGACAAATAAGAGTGAGGCTCAAAGAAAAAAGGAAGAAGAAAAATGTAAATGATATTTTTATATAAAATATTAATGCTCTTTTCCTAATTATAGACGATTTAGTGTTATGGATGCCAATTTCTCATGTATAAATATATGTTCATACTCTTTCACACCGATTCGATTTTTCTACTCTTCACATCTCTCGATTCTCTTGAAGAAACTAAAAAAGGAAAAAAAAAATCAAAATAAGAATAAAATCTTCCTAACGAAAACTAAATTTTTGAAGAAAATACAAACACAATTTCTTTGTTACTTAAAACCTTTGGAGAATCCAAGCATTCTCTATATATTTTAGGATTGATCATTCTCTTTCTTTTAGCGAGACGAAAATCACCAATCGTCTCGTAAAAAACAAACTCACTCTCATGGTGGCCGCGGTTGCAACAGGTGTGGCATCAACAACGATAGTTGATCAAGTTCCCAATTCGACAGCTCAGAGTTCGGTTCAGGTTCCAGTTTCGATACCAATTCCATATTCGGTGGCGGCGACGGCGGAACAAACCCACCCTAACTTATCTCTCTACGTCGGAGATCTAGACCTGAGAGTTACTGAAGCGCATCTGTTTGATCTGTTCAAACATGTCGGTAATGTTGTCTCGGTTAGAGTTTGTCGCGATCAGAACCGTCGATCTTTGGGATATGCCTACATCAATTTCAGTAACCCTAATGATGGTAAATACAATTCTCTATTGCTTGAATTGCGAGTTAGGGTTTCATGTCTTGCAAAAATATATATATTATCATCATCAATTACTATGACTTAATGAATTAATAACACTCATGTTTCAAAGCTACTATTATGCATTTACATGATGTGACTGATGCAACTTTTTAACAATACTTATATTTATCTCAGTCTTTTATTTGATGGTATGTTTAATTCAAAACGTGATTAACATGAACTCAAGTCGTGGTTACGTACTTGTGCATTTATAAATGTCGTCATAGATGCTAGTTTCTATAAGATATTATTTTCTTATATGCTTTTATACATGTTTGATTAAAAAACGTGATACTTTTATTCGCAGCTTACCGTGCAATGGAGGCTATGAACTACACTCCTCTCTTTGACAGGCCTATTCGGATCATGCTTTCAAACCGTGACCCGAGTACGCGATTGAGCGGCAAAGGAAACATTTTCATCAAAAACCTTGACGTTTCAATCGACAACAAGGCCTTGTTCGAGACGTTTTCGAGTTTTGGAACCATCCTCTCCTGCAAAGTTGCAATGGACGTGACTGGTCGGTCTAAAGGATATGGATTCGTCCAGTTCGAGAAGGAGGAATCGGCTCAAGCCGCAATTGACAAGCTTAATGGAATGCTAATGAACGACAAGCAAGTCTATGTGGGACATTTCATCAGACGACAAGAACGTGCTCGGGACGAAAACACCCCTACACCGCGTTTCACTAACGTGTACGTCAAGAATCTACCCAAGGAGATTGGTGAGGACGAGCTTCGGAAGACGTTTGGTAAATTTGGAGTGATATCAAGCGCGGTTGTGATGAGAGACCAGAGCGGGAACTCGAGGTGTTTCGGGTTTGTGAACTTTGAGTGTACTGAAGCAGCCGCTATGGCGGTCGAGAAGATGAATGGGATAAGCTTAGGGGATGATGTGTTGTACGTTGGGAGAGCGCAGAAGAAGTCTGAGAGAGAGGAAGAGCTGAGAAGGAAGTTTGAGCAGGAGAGGATAAACCGGTTTGAGAAATCTCAGGGAGCGAATCTGTATTTGAAGAATCTTGATGATAGCGTTGATGATGAGAAACTCAAGGAAATGTTTTCTGAATTTGGAAATGTAACTTCTTCCAAGGTAAATAATTAAAATGTCATACATACATACATATATGATGTTGATGTTATAACATTTTCATTTATCAAAATCTCCTAATTGAATGTAGGTTATGCTTAATCCACAAGGAACAAGCAGAGGATTTGGTTTTGTTGCTTATTCCAATCCTGAAGAAGCTATAAGAGCCGTAAGTTGCTAAACATGCTTTTAACCAAAATTTTTTTTTTTTTTTTTTTTAAAGCTATTGTTCTTCGGTTATCATTTGTTTTGATATACGAGAGTGTATGACATTAATGCAGCTGAATGAAATGAATGGGAAGATGATAGGAAGGAAACCACTATACATAGCTCTTGCGCAGCGCAAAGAAGACAGACGAGCACACTTACAGGTTTCTTAAACTCTCTTTCATATTAAAAAGAAATGGGTTTCTTTAAAGTTGTGTTATGACTAATCAGCAATCACATTTGCTATTTTCAGGCGCTGTTTTCACAGATTAGAGCACCAGGACCAATGTCAGGGTTCCATCTCCCGCCAGGTGGACCAATGCCAGGTCCACCTCAGCAAATGTACGTAGGCCAGAACGGATCAAGTTTGGTTCCGTCCCAGCCCATTAGATACGGATTCCAGCCTCCGTTCATGCGCCCAGGTTCTGGCCCGGGCAACTTCATCATGCCTTATCCTCTTCAAAGACAACCTCAAACCGGTCCTCGTATGGGATTCAGGCGTGGTGCTACTAACATGCAACATCACATCCAACAACAACAAGTATGTTAACTAATAAGATTTTTGTTTTCTATAGTTTTCAGCAATATTGAAACTGAATTGGATTGGTTTGGTAGCTCATGCACCGTAACCCGAGCCCGGGAATGAGATACATGAACGGTGCGGGTAACGGGAGGAATGGAATGGAATCGAGTGTTCCACAAGGAATCTTGCCACCGGTCATGCCTTTGCCAATAGATACTTCTTCAATCACTCACCAGAAAGCTCCTCTTCTTCCTGTCTCTAAGCTCACTTCTGCCTTAGCTTCTGCTAGTCCAACTGATCGCACACGGGTTTGCTCCTTTTCTCTCTATTTCAAAATATATAGCACACGATTTTAAACATCATTTAAAAATATATATTTTGTCAACTGTAAAGAGAAAGGTCAACTTCATTTGGTGTAGGCATAAGAAATATTTTCTGAATAACTGCAAATGTCCTTTTGTGAAACGTTTGAATAATTATGTTCTTATAGTTAAAGCACATAAAACAGTTGACAAAGATTGGGATATTTATTTGTTTACTAAAAATTGGTTTGGTACAGATACTTGGAGAGAACCTTTACCCACTTGTGGAAAGGCATGAACCACTTCACGTGGCTAAAGTGACAGGAATGTTGTTGGAGATGGATCAAACCGAGATCCTGCACCTGCTCGAGTCACCTGAGGCACTCAAGTCTAAAGTATCTGAGGCTTTGGATGTTCTGAGGCTATCTGTTGATGCACCTGATCATGATCTCGGTTTCTCTACCACCGACTAAATTTATGCAATGCGTTTGCAAATCTCTGTTTTTTTTTTCTTTTTTTTTTGGTTTTAGACTTTTAGACTATCTCTACTCTTTTTAGCAGTTCTTAAACTTAGTTTATGGATTTTGCGTCTTTTTCTTAGTTTATGGAGTTTTTTTTTTTCCAGACGATGATGATTTCTTAAATCTTAATGAACTTCTTCTTCTATATATCTTGGATTCCTAACTGGATTGTCTCAATCTCCAACCTTCAAAATTTTCTGTCTCAAAAAATTATAATGGTAAATTAAAAAAATATATATATTAAGGGAATAACGCGGAAACTCCAAATTAATACCTTAAACACAAATTTTACCTCGTCAGGCAAAACAAAATGAGCATGACCATGTGTTATCTATTCATGATAGGATGGTATGACCATAACGGACATGTTTGAGACGTAATGATTTATGTTAGAATTGTCATCGCAACTTAAAATGATTGGATGATTAATATTTTGATATTTGTTTTCTAGTTAAAATTCAGATTTCATATTTATTGGAAGAACTAAAACTTCATAATTTCAAAAACAAAAACAAAAAAAAAAAAGACAAAATGTTGAGTGGAAAAGACGCATCTGAAATTCCAAATGCCCATCTCTACTTGAAATTTTAAGTTGTTCGGTAGTTGCCAGCAACAAGGGACAAGCCTTATTATGGTAGCAGTAGAGATACACTGAGAGTCTGAGACGAATCCAAATGTGAGAGTGTACAGTAATGAATTTATTCGAATGTGTCCTACTCAAAATTTGTGGTTTCTATTCAAAATGGTTGATTTCATTTATATGCACACAAATTCTTTTATTTTTATATTTAAAAAAAAATTCAGGAGACTCTTTCATGTTTTAATAATTGGATACGAGCAATTCAATGATTGTAACATTCATTTCATAATAAATGTTTGATATGTCGTTAGTTATAATGGTTTATGTTGATCGAATATACTCTCAATTACAAGAAGAATCTAATTCAATTAATTTATTCGGAACACACACATGTTGGCATATTATAGTAAACATTAGTTGAAACTTCTTATTAGATTTTTACATAATATATATAAAATGTGAATGAATGAATGAACCATCTCTGTTCATGTAGAAGATATTATAAAAAGTCAACATCAGGCTAATTTCAAATTGACCATACTTTAGCACCCAAGAAGATTAAAAAAATGATTGAATGAAGAAGAGAGTGAGTGGGGTTGATACGTGTCACCGTCCAAAATGTTGCTGACCCTTCTCGGTGGAGGTATTGGAGCTACAGTAGCCGACCTTTGCCTCATCATTTGTTGACTTTACTCTTAACTTTTACATATTTAATCAAAAACTCATTGTTCGGTTCTAGATTGTTCCATCCACTTTTCTTCTTGTTTTCTCTTCGACATTTAATTTGAATTTTTTTACCAACCTAGTGTAAAGTGAACATGAGTAGTTTCTTTTGTTGGTTATATATTTGACAAAACTTGAATCTAAATATTTTCATATTTTTCTTCATCTATTTTGAGTTGAAATAAAATGGATTATATAATATGTATGGAGTTATGTTCGGTAAGAGAAATATCTAAATTGAGATCTAATCAGTCATAACTACGTTTAGATATACTTACTACAAGTCAAGTTTGACCTTAATTTTGTTGAGGTAGCGTTATCAAATTTGGTGTTGGCTCCGTTACAAAAAATGTTAGATTTGAATTTACAAATTTTCTCTTACATTATATTGATTGATGTCACGGTTCTTATGTGAAAAAGTATACTGAATAATGTCGAATAGAAAAAGTATATTGTATAATAGAGTAATAACTTGAAGGAAAATAATATCATTTAAAAGGTTTTTGTTGACAATGAAAGGGGTGATGAATATCTTGCTCACTAAACCACAAAAGAATCAATTCATTGGACTATAACTTAAACATATAATATATTTACCGAAATGTCTAGGTCTACCATTTGAGAATACGACTTTCAAAAAGTTTTAGAATTTTATAAAATTTTCTCCACCATTGTATATCACTTTAATAAAAGCTTGCTAATGAAATGATATATTTACAACAACAAAAAAATGTAGGCAAACTAGCTTTCTTAAAAATTGAACAGTCCTTGTATCAGCAAAATTTTTTCCTGTAATCGTAAATTACTAAATTATAAAGCAAAGTTTGAGCTAATTCCAAAAATTGATATTTTTACAAACACATTGAAAGCGTTTACATCAGTGTTACATTTTATCATCTTAATTATTTAGTTGGTAATTTGTTTTTCTTCAAAACACTTTTGTAGTTACATAACACCAAGGAGATGTTTATTAAATCAAAGAAATACTTAAAAGATTAAACTCTTTCAAATTTTTAACTTATTTTAAAAGACGATATAAGAATATTTTTATTTGTTTAAATAATTACAATTATTTTCAGCCCATTCAATATGTCCACGTATGGTTAGAGCCCATCCATACATTGAGCATGAGTCATGACCATGAAAGGCCCAGTGATGCTCCATCTTCAGACTCCAGCAATCCACAGAGTGGACCCCACACAGACGAATCGTATGGAGATCATTACAATATATTGCTCGCATCTAATTGCGCCACGTCTGTGTTAGGAGGAAGATCAGCGTCCAGATATCTCTAGCTCAACTCTGATTGGTACACGTCATCACGTTATGTTCTACTTGTTTTGTGGTGGAGTAGACAAGTGGGATAGAAAAAAATATCCTAAAAGAAGCGTGGGACCCATTTAGATATTTCATGAACGGGCTGTTTCTCAATAGCTGCCCGTTGATCTACAGCCATCCAACGGCTTGAAACTCTTCTGGGAAAGCTGCCCGAAGAATTTGTGGGTGGGACTCACTCATCACACAATCCACGGTCAAAATTCGAGGGTGTACGTAACACCTCGCAGCATCTGAACGCAGCTCCTCCGAAAATATCTTCGGACATATGCCACTAGTGTATTCTGGTAAACTATTAAACAAATCACATGAAAGCATAGAGTTAAATTAATAAAAAGAAAAATAATACAATCATGGCAAACAAACCTTAAAATAATCTGTGAGATTAATTACTAAAAAATCTTACCAAATAATAGTACCATACTTTGAATCTAGAGTTCTAAACTTGGGTCGAGTTTATAATCAGATTTTGTTATGTTATATACTTTTGCAGGCACAATCTGAAAATAGGATTAAAAAAAAATTGACTTAATTACTGAGAATTAATCTATAAGCATTTTAAAGAGATGGGACCGTATAGTATTTTATTAAAAACGAAGAAAATATGGTAATTTTTTAACCACAGTAATGTATGTTCATGTATGGTATGTATGTGAGGCTGATGGTAATGGCGCATAAAAGGTCGTGGCAAAGGCAGGAAATATCGATGCCACGTCAACAAGAAATCTTAAACCGAGTGGAGAAGCCTCCAAATCTATTTCTCTCTCCCCCCAAAGCCACAATCTCATCTCTGTGTAATTTCCTTCAGAATCCTCTTTTTTTGATATTTCTTCTTCTTTTTCTCTGATATTCTTCTATCGATTGGTGTTAAGCTCTCAAAAATATCCTCACAGGCTATAAGCATAGAAGAGAAGATATAATCAGATTCCTCCAGGTCTTTCTTCTCTCTACTTGTGTGTGTTTTTAACTTTTTCTGGTTTTTGGTTGAATTATCAGATGAGATTTTCTGAATCATTTGGTGTTTTAGATTTCTTAGGTTAATTTTTTTATGATGATTTTTTTTGTGTTCACTGTTTCTACTTGCATTTTTTCTCTGCATAGATTTGTTGTGTTCTGATTGAGAAATTCTCTTCTGAATTGTGTATCTTACAGGATCATATTTGGAGAATAAACACGCGGATTTAGAGTTTTTCTTCGGCTTTGAGTCACTGTACAGTGTGTTGGTAGATAAAGTAGTAATCTGGGGCTGTGTTATAGTGTTTGTTGTTCTTGCTGGCAAATGTTAAACTACGACCTATTGATTCTTGATTGGTAGAAAGGTTTGGAGATCAAAGGATAGTGCTTTTGTAGCCTCTTAAAGAGATTCTTCTGTGGGTTTTAGATTTGTAATCAATCAATTTTAGTGGGTTAGTTTCGGTTTCTGGATGGCTAGTTCATCTGAGAGGTGGATCGATGGTCTTCAGTTCTCTTCCTTGTTATGGTCTCCTCCACGGGACCCTCAACAACATAAGGTAGAGCTATAAGATTGAAACTTGGCCAGGGTTTGGCTGATCCATGAACCAGCAGTTATGATTTTGATATATGTGATTGCTGAATTTCCATACCAAAGTTTGGTAACTCTCTTTTCCTTTTTCTGATTCCTGTTTGTGTTCTTTGGGTTTTCGTAGGATCAAGTGGTTGCTTATGTCGAATACTTTGGTCAATTCACATCAGAGCAATTCCCAGATGACATTGCTGAGGTACTTATCGTATTTCTTGTTACTGGTAATGCTAATTAATAAGAGTATTCTCTTAGTAGTGACGTTTTGATTCGATTTATAATTCTGTATCAGTTAGTCCGTCATCAGTATCCATCAACTGAGAAGCGACTTTTGGATGATGTACTGGGTACGAACTTCTTTTTCAAACACTTATGATGCTATATCTGCACTTTCTTTTCTGAATGTCCATCTGATTTTTTCGTTTTCTGATGAACAGCAATGTTTGTTCTTCATCATCCGGAGCATGGTCATGCGGTAATTCTTCCAATCATTTCATGTCTCATTGATGGCTCTCTGGTGTACAGCAAGGAAGCTCATCCGTTTGCCTCTTTCATATCTCTAGTTTGCCCAAGTAGTGAGGTAATTAGTTTCCCAGCAATTCTAGGCTTTCATGACATATTTTCCTCTTCATATCATGCTTAGTAATTCGTTGTAGAGTTCCTATACTATTTTAGACTGACATGTTCACAATCCTAACAGAATGACTATTCGGAGCAATGGGCTTTGGCGTGCGGAGAAATCCTTCGCATTTTGACTCATTACAATCGTCCCATATATAAGTCTGAGCAGCGAAATGGAGAAACCGAGAGAAATGGTCTGAGCAAAGCTATAACTAGTGGTTCTACGCTTTCAGAGCCTAAGGCTGTATCACCAACACAGCATGAAAGGAAACCTTTAAGGCCTTTGTCTCCATGGATCAGTGATATATTACTTGCTGCTCCTCTGGGTATAAGAAGTGACTACTTCCGATGGTAAGTAGATTATATTACTGATATTTCTATATCTTCATGCCCCTTCCTCTTTCACTTTTTTTTTGGTCTTCTGCTGAGGACTATGGATTGAGATTTGGTAGTGGGCTTAAGCTTACTTACAACTTGTTTATATTTACAGGTGTAGTGGCGTAATGGGTAAATATGCTGCTGGAGAGCTCAAGCCGCCAACCATTGGTGAGTTTAATAATTTCATGTTAATATCTCCCAGAACCGGATATTGATGGGAACATTCTGATCAGTAGAATTTTTCTATAACTTTGTTCATAAATGCGTTTCCATCACCTGTGGCTATTAGAATTGGTTCTGAGTTGCTTCTTCTACCTCTCACATTGAGCACTGTCTTACTTTGGCAGCTTCTCGAGGATCTGGTAAACATCCTCAACTGATGCCTTCAGCGCCAAGATGGGCGGTTGCTAATGGAGCTGGTGTGATACTGAGTGTTTGTGATGATGAAGTTGCTCGGTATGAGACTGCTACGCTTACAGCGGTTTCTGTGCCTGCACTTCTTCTCCCACCCCCAACGACATCCTTGGATGAGCATCTAGTTGCTGGCCTTCCTGCCCTTGAGCCATATGCACGCTTGTTTCATAGGTAGTGTTTCTGAACTTACCCTTTGGATTAAGATCTATTAGTAGTAATATGCTGTTAGTTTCAAGGTTGTGCTAGCTTAGCTGGAATACCTGGTTCAGAATTGCTTCTCACTTTCATGTTTTACTGTCAGATATTATGCCATTGCAACTCCAAGTGCTACTCAGAGACTTCTTCTTGGACTCTTAGAAGCACCGCCGTCATGGGCTCCAGATGCACTTGATGCTGCTGTACAGCTCGTGGAACTCCTTCGAGCTGCTGAAGATTATGCATCTGGTGTAAGGGTAAGTGTAATATGAATCCCTTAATCATTCTCCAGAAAGCTGCTTGTGTTGCTTGTTCCACACTATGAGATTTGTTGGCTTACAATTTGTGGGATCACACTCTCTTTCTTGATGTAGCTACCCAGGAACTGGATGCATTTGCACTTCTTGCGTGCAATAGGAATTGCTATGTCTATGAGGGCAGGTGTTGCTGCTGATGCTGCAGCCGCTTTGCTTTTCCGCATACTCTCACAACCGGCACTGCTTTTTCCTCCGCTAAACCAAGTTGAGGGAGTAGAAATTCAGCACGCGCCTATTGGTGGCTATAGTTCAAATTATAGAAAGCAGGCATGCTTCCTATTTTTTTTGTTCTTTTTTCTGTTCCACCAACTTATCTCTGATATGCGCTTGGCATTCTGCTAGAAAATTATATCGAGACTGACTAATGTGACAAGTCTTTATTTCTCACCAGATAGAAGTTCCTGCAGCAGAAGCAACCATTGAAGCCACTGCCCAAGGAATTGCCTCAATGCTTTGTGCTCATGGTCCTGAAGTCGAGTGGAGAATTTGCACCATATGGGAAGCTGCCTATGGATTGATCCCTTTAAATTCCTCAGCGGTTGATCTTCCAGAAATCATAGTTGCTACCCCACTGCAACCTCCTATCTTGTCATGGAATCTATACATTCCACTCCTCAAAGTACTTGAATATCTCCCACGGGGAAGTCCTTCGGAAGCATGCTTGATGAAAATATTTGTTGCCACAGTGGAAACAATCCTCAGTAGAACCTTTCCACCAGAATCTTCCAGGGAACATATCAGAAAAGCTAGATCGAGTTATACCACAAGATCAGCAACCAAAAACCTTGCTATGCCTGAGCTTCGTGCAATGGTCCATGCTCTCTTTTTAGAATCATGCGCTGGTGTGGAATTAGCTTCACGCCTACTTTTTGTTGTGTTGACTGTATGTGTTAGCCATGAAGCACAGTCTAGTGGGAGTAAGAGACCGAGAAGTGAAGATTCTACTACTGCCGAACATGTTGAGGAGAATCAGTCTGTATCTGACAATCAAACTACTAACCGTAAAAGTAGGAATGCCAAGGGACAGGGACCTGTGGCAGCATTTGATTCATACGTTCTTGCTGCTGTTTGTGCTCTTGCCTGTGAGGTTCAGCTGTACCCTTTGATCTCTGGAGGGGGAAACTTTTCCAAGTCCACAGTGGCTGGAACTATTACAAAGCCTGTAAAGATAAATGGGTCATCTAACGAGTATGGAGCTGGGATTGACTCGGCAATCAATCATACACGCCGAATTTTGGCAATTTTAGAGGCACTCTTTTCATTGAAACCATCTTCTGTGGGGACTCCATGGAGTTATAGTTCTAGTGAGATAGTTGCTGCGGCCATGGTTGCAGCTCATATTTCTGAACTGTTTAGACGTTCGAAGGCCTTGACGCATGCGTTGTCTGGGTTGATGAGATGTAAGTGGGACAAGGAAATTTATAAAAGAGCATCATCATTGTATAACCTCATTGATGTTCACAGCAAAGTTGTTGCATCCATTGTTGACAAAGCTGAACCCTTAGAAGCCTACCTTAAGAATACCCCGGTTCAGAAGGATTTTCTGAACTGTTTAAACTGGAAACAACAGAACACGTGTGCAAGCACCACAAGCTTTGGTACACGGACTGAAATGAATCCAAGGGGCAACCATAAGTATGCTAGACATTCAGATGAAGGCTCAGGGACTAGACCCTCGGAGAAGGGTATCAAAGATTTCCTCTTGGATGCTTCTGATCTAGCGAATTTCCTCACAGCGGATAGGCTCGCAGGGTTTTATTGTGGAACACAAAAGCTTTTGAGGTCAGTGCTTGCAGAGAAACCAGAGCTATCTTTCTCTGTTGTTTCACTGTTATGGCACAAACTGATTGCTGCTCCTGAAATCCAGCCCACAGCAGAAAGTACCTCTGCTCAACAAGGATGGAGACAGGTAAACCTAAGCATTTCTATTTCCCAGCTCGCTTACGGTTTCCTTGATATTCTTTTTGTTTTTTCACTAATCCAAGTTCTCAGGGGGATCGACTTCATTAACTGATCATATTTTTCATATATCAGGTGGTTGATGCGTTATGCAATGTAGTATCAGCTACGCCAGCAAAAGCAGCCGCAGCAGTTGTTCTTCAGGTACAAATTTCTCTGACTCTTTAATTTAAATTGTCAGGAATACCACACATGTGTAAAGATTAAGAACTGCGGAAAACCTATGTCTTGTGTTCACGTTATGTAATGCTTGGTTCACTCAATTCAATCTCTCATGGATAGCAGATTATTAAAAAATTAAGCTGGAAGTTTTTGCGCTACACTTGTTTTTATATGTCACGGATAGAAAAAAAAGAAAAAAATATCTGTGTAAAATGATTAGGGCTTGTTTCAAGCTTTTATAATGAAGGATCTACTTTTATTCTCTTGTATCTGAAATGGGCTTGTGTTATTAACAGGCTGAGAGGGAGTTGCAGCCATGGATCGCCAAAGATGATGAAGAAGGTCAGAAACTGTGGAAAATCAACCAACGGATAGTCAAAGTGTTGGTGGAACTCATGCGCAATCATGATAGGCCTGAGTCACTGGTGATTCTGGCAAGTGCATCAGATCTTCTTTTGCGGGCAACTGATGGAATGCTTGTTGATGGAGAAGCTTGTACATTACCTCAACTTGAGGTACTACACTGTTATAGATTGCTCTACAATGACCTTCCTAAAAAATTGGTTTTCTGATTCCACTGTATTTCAAACTTTTGCAGCTACTTGAAGCCACAGCAAGAGCAATACAGCCGGTGTTAGCTTGGGGGCCATCTGGACTAGCAGTGGTCGACGGTTTATCCAATCTATTGAAGGTAAGCAAGCCTATGGTTTACCAAAGTGCTTAAAACGTTCAACCAATTGCGGACAATCGAATCTGGACTGTCTTCTAGAGATTAGGCAGGTCTAATTTTTGGCGCTGACCTTGTTCACATCTGTTTGCTTTCTATGCAGTGTCGTCTACCTGCAACAATACGATGTCTTTCACACCCAAGTGCACACGTACGTGCCTTAAGCACATCAGTATTACGTGACATCATGAACCAAAGCTCCATACCAATTAAGGTAACTCCAAAACCGCCAACAACAGAGAAGAACGGAATGAACAGCCCGTCCTATCGGTTCTTCAACGCGGCCTCAATAGACTGGAAAGCCGACATCCAAAAATGCTTAAACTGGGAAGCTCACAGCTTACTCTCCACAACAATGCCAACTCAGTTTCTTGACACAGCGGCTCGAGAACTAGGATGTACCATATCCTTGTCCCAATAGAGCGCCGCGCCCTGTTTTGTTTTTGGTTATGTAGTTCTGTAGACAAAAGAATTTGGACGTAGACCCAAGAAGAATACATTTATATAGCTTGTTGTATGTATTTATGTAATATGTATGATGACTGACTGACGCAATCACTTTCACCGGCGTTAGATTTGCTCTCGCTCGGGTCAATATATATAACTCGTCCTCTTCTTTGTACATTTTAAATGATGATGAAGTAGCACAACCTTTTTTTCTGCCGTTGGTGCTCGGATCTTTATATAACTCCGCCTCCTATTAAGACGGAAAAAACAATAAAAAAAATTATTGGGATATTGAAAATTTGAAACATTTTCAGGGGTAAAATAGTCATTAACCGCAAGAGCTTCGTATTAAGTTCGCAAACCCTAAAAGAGGTCGCCGCATATAACAGAGCAAACCTTACAGTGTGGTGGCGCCTCCAGAGTCTGTGAAAAAAGCATCATCTCTTCTCTCATCATCTCTCTCGGCATCCAAAAATGGTAAGCTTCGTTCTCTTGAATCACGATGATTCTTCAACTATTGATTCTCTCAGGTTTCTTCGAATGGTTTCTCCGTTTTTTTAATTGCTCGTGCCTTGTTTTTATTGCTGGTTATGTATTGGATTTGATTTTATTGGAATTTAAGCTTAAGCTTATGTTTCCTTTCACGATTGCGAATGACGGATCTGGTTTTGCTCGTGTGTGTGTACCGTGTAGTCTCTAGTTGCCAACGAGGAGTTTCAGCACATTTTGCGTGTGCTCAACACCAATGTCGATGGGAAGCAGAAGATTATGTTTGCCTTGACCTCGATCAAAGGTATTGGAAGACGATTTGCCAACATTGTGTGCAAGAAGGCTGATGTTGACATGAACAAAAGGTTTGTTTCCAGTTTCCTCACTTGTATCTTAGCACCTGTCAGTGATCTGTATCATAGGGATTGTGATTCTTGTGAGGTTCTGAAAACTGTATTACATTCAATGGAAGATATCGCTCTGGTTGATCTCGTTTGTGATTCTAGGAAATCAGATATTTAGGGTTTGCTTTGGAACTTAGAACTTGTGCAAGCAGTTATATGTTGGTCTACTGTCATATTTTCTCGGCATCTTCTTATATGTTTATCCTTTTGCTGGGATTCTCAGGGCTGGAGAACTAAGTGCTGCTGAGCTTGACAATCTCATGACAATTGTCGCTAACCCTCGTCAGTTCAAGATCCCAGACTGGTTCTTGAACAGGCAAAAGGATTACAAGGATGGGAAATACTCCCAAGTTGTTTCCAATGCTTTGGACATGAAGCTGAGAGATGATCTTGAGCGTCTCAAGAAGATCAGGTAACAACCCACACACTCTCTCGAGTTTGTTCATATATTTCTGATTACGAACTCAAATATATAGTACAATCATCTTGGTGCATATGTTTGTTTCTCTCTTGTTCATATAAGAGCTGCGATCAATAGAATTTATTGTTAGTTCTGAGCTGAGATTACCACTTTAATGTGTTACAGAAACCATCGTGGTCTGAGACACTACTGGGGTCTCCGTGTACGTGGACAGCACACCAAAACCACCGGACGTCGTGGAAAGACTGTTGGTGTCTCCAAGAAGCGTTAAGAGAGTTGGTTGTGTTGCACAAGGAGCTTGGTTCAATGGCAGCTTTGTTTTGTATTTTGTTTTTGCAGACGAGTGAGGAAATTTAGTTTAAGAGATGTTGTTTCTTCAATCAGGGATGTCTTAGCTTTACAATATATAATTTAATCTAAAACAATGTTGTTCGACTCTTTTCATTATATTCTCTCGAAGTCATTTTCTCTTTTGTCACTTTGAGCTTAAAATCCGTTTGAAAGAAGTAATATTTCACAATTATTACACAATTGAGAAATCAAAATTTGTTCTTGAATGTAGTTAAGAAATGGCAAGTGTGAGTCACACAAGGGCCGAAGGACGTGTCACCAATCACCATCATGCGCAAAAACATCGTTATCAGTTAAATTATCACTATCAGTAACTTTAAAACACTGGAATTAAATATGATTTTGATGTTACTCTCTTCTTCACTCTCTTTTCTTCTCTTGATTCACGCGAGAAACGGGAAAGAGCAAGTAACGAATCTCAACCGCCGGCGCGTACCAAAAGTCTTCGATTCTCTTCTCCAGCTGATCCATCTCAGGTAAATTTTTCGTCATCTAGATTCACTTTTTTTTTCCTGAGAAAAAAACAGCAAAAAGTAGTAGCGAGGACGACGAGCTTTGAGATCGTATTCTTCAGTAACTTGAAGCTTATGCATGTTTAAAAATCTTAGTGATCAAAAGCTTCTTCAGTTGTTTCCTGATTCGAAAATGGCTCTATAGATCTTCTTCTCTAATTGTTCTACATCTAAAAGCTTACAATTACAGATCCGATCTCATTTCGTTTCGTTTTCGGCGTTTTTAGATATTTTCCATGATTCAGAGCTGATCCATCATATTTCATGTATTTAAGCTCTGCGTTTAAGGAAGATCCTCAAGATGTTGTGTGCGCCATTCCATAACTGCGAATTCTCATTTACTGTAGTTTGATTTGTCTTTGTTACCTTCAGAAGATCATCAATTTGGAAAGTTTTTTATTGAATCTGAATCTGTGACAGGTTTTTCAAGCTCTACAATTTGGTTCTCAGGTGTAAGCAAGAACGTGTACATTGTCAGCATTTTTTAATGTACGCCAAATGAATAAAGCAACTAATGTTACTGGCAGTAGAAGGAGGAGGTTTCTTCTCAGCGTCAGCGTCTGGGTATAGTAAAGGCTTAACACTTCTTTTCTCTGGTGATAAAGACGGAGATAGGCCCATGAGAGTTGTGCCGTGGAATCAGTATCAGGTGGTTGATCAAGAGCCTGAAGACACTCTTCTTCAGCTGGATTCCATTAAGAACCGAGTTTCCCGCGGTTGCACTTCCTTGAGTTGTTTTGGTGGCGCTTCCGCGGGACTTGAGAAGACTATCCAATCTCCTCTTAAAGTAGAACCTGTGCAGCAGCAGCTTCGTGAAGTTTCATCACCAGAGTCTGTTGATATTGTTTCTGAAAAGGGCAAAGATCAGATAAGTGAAGCTGATAATGTCAGTAGCAAAGAAGCTTTTAAACTCTCGTTAAGGAGTAGCTTGAAGAGGCCGTCTGTTGCGGAATCACGTTCTCTTGAGGATATTAAAGAAAATGAGACATTGAGCGTGGATGGTAGTGATCTTGCTGGTGATATGGCAAGGCGGAAAGTTCAGTGGCCAGATGCTTGTGGTAGTGAACTTACTCAAGTTAGAGAATTTGAGCCGAGGTATGTGATGTATTTACCTCTTGTTGAGCAGCTTAAATCCCATTACAGTTAAACATAAGTAGATCCATTGTTTTATGCAAATAAGATCCTTAATTTAAATCCTGACCTTTAATTTACTGCTGTGACTTGACCTCTATTCCTCAAAATCCAAGTCCTTTGATTAGATACATATATTATGTCTTATGCATCATGGTTTTTACATAGAATTTTTTAGCATTGTTTCCATTTCTTTTTACCGTTTATCCTCACTCGGTTTTGTTACTGACTACCAAAGAAACAAACTTGTTTTTGGTGGCAGTGAGATGGGATTATCAGATGAAGAATGGGAGATGGGACGACAAAGAACATGTTCGTGTGTGATCATGTAGATCCAGAAATCATCGGACTCGCTCTTTAATCACCTCTTGTGTGTGTGCATCTCTCACAGAACTAAAGTGTATCTGTTATTACAAAGGTTTCTTCAAGGTTTTGGCTTGTACATTTTTCCCAGTGTTTCGAGTGGTAAATTGTGGTTTATTTTTCTTTTTCTAAATACGGTAAGAGAAAATTCAACTCGATGCAGAGAGCGAGAGAGAGAGTGGTAATAACCTCTTGTATCAGTCTCGTATCAATCAGAGAGGAATCTCAACCACACGACGTACCTGAACAAAAAACCTAGAATGCATTTACGTTATACACTTACTACAATGATAAAGATAAAAGTCCGTTTTTTTACCAGATTGGTTCGTCCCTTACGGTCTCGACTCGAGCAGGGAAGGCTCCAGCAATGAAGGGGTAAACTGTAAAATTAAAAACAAGTGAGGATTTATGGAATCTAGATAAACATTAGGGAGCAAAATGAAAGAGGACCAGACAGAGAAAACTACCATCTTCACAAGCCAAACCAAACCCAGAACCCCCGTCCAACGTTTCTCAGTGCAGCTAAGAACCAGAGATGAAGAGGATCAATTCTCTGTACGGTCGAATTGGGTTGCTTAAGAGAGTAGCCGAAAAATCTACGAAGCAATCCCATACGTTCCTCGCTCCTCTTTCATTCTCTACGGAAGGTAGTTATGGTGGTGACGGTGAGTTTCAGCAGAACAGCTCCAAAGTCAAGATCTTTGATCGAGACCTCAAGCGAATACATGTGTAGTGTTCTAATTCATCTCACATTTTTTCTTTTTTTCTCAACCCAGATTTCGATTCCTTGTTTCTGATATCCAATTTCTGTCGTCTATTGATTGAAGCGTGACCGAGCGGCGTGGCTGTCTCGCCAAAAGAGTGATACTTTTGTTGACGCTGTTGCAGAAAATCTGCTTGACCGCTTAGAGGTACTCTTTGTTTGATCGCATCAAGAGAGTAGAGAGCTATTCACAAAAAGCCATTGGTGTTAAGAGTATTTAGCTTCTCTTGGAGCTGCATTTCTTGATTTTTAATCGAGTTTAATCAAGTTTAGTGATATTGTTTTTTGCTCTATATAAGGATTGTAAGAAGAGTTTTCCCACTGCGTTTTGTTTGGGAGGATCTCTTGGTGCTGTTAAGAGATTAATACGTGGTCGTGGTTAGTTATCTTTCTCTCTTTTGACTGTCCTGGTTTAGATTTATTTCCAATCTGCATTTTGAATGATGATGATTTTGGTTTTGTTGCATAGGTGGGATTGAGAAGCTTATCATGATGGATACTTCATATGACATGGTTAAATCATGTAGAGATGTTCAAGAGGATTCACTCGATAACACCATCGAAACATCTTATTTCGTCGGTGATGAAGAGTTTCTGCCAATCAAAGAGAGGTAACAACAACACTATTGTAAATCCTGTTTTTTTTTTTTTTGTTTCCCTTTGCCGCCGCCACTCACCAGAGTTGTAAATGTTTTTCTGCGAAGTTCGGTTGATTTGATCATAAGTTCATTGGGGCTTCATTGGACAAATGATCTTCCAGGATCCATGATACAGGTTTTCCCGTTTTATTGCTTTCGTTGGTGTATGTGAGTTGGTTTGTACTCTTAAGCAATATTTAATATGTGTTGGTTGGTTTTGGATTGCAGTGCAAACTAGCGCTGAAGCCTGATGGCCTATTTTTGGCAGCAATTCTTGGCGGAGAAACCTTAAAGTTTGTCCTCTCTTTCATTATTGAATACCTCTCCCATAAGTTCTTTCTTATTATCCTTTATAAGTTGAAATTCTTTATTAGAGAGCTGAGAATAGCATGCACTTTGGCTCACATGGAACGTGAAGGAGGCATTAGTCCCCGATTATCGCCTTTGGCTCAGGTGTGTGTGAATTTTTCCAGCTTCAAAATGGCGGCAACTGCAATTTGTAGATGACAAAACCAAAAGGATGATGTCAAGTACTGAGCTGAAAGAACATTGCTTCTCTCTTTTCTTTCAGGTTAGGGATGCAGGGAATCTCTTGACCAGGGCGGGTTTTAGTCTTCCTGGTGTTGACGTTGATGAATATGTAGTTAAATACAAGAGTGGTAAACTATTCCACTTTTATGCTTCATCATTGGCGTAAACGTGTGTCTTCCAAGAATTTTCTTCTGATTTGCCTCTTCTTTTATATCTTTTTTTTCTCAGCGTTGGATCTTATAGAGCATCTTCGTGCAATGGGTGAAACCAATGCTCTTCTCCAGAGAAACAAGGTTGGTTTCTTCTTCTGTCTATTTTTTCGCAATTGTGACCACTGTATACATTTTTCTTAACCAAAACATTCCTTTTCTTGACTACAAAACAGATTTTGAATCGCGAAACTGCTCTTGCCACGGCAGCCATATATGACTCCATGTTCGCCACAGAGGACGGTTCTGTACCTGCTACTTTTCAGGTTCGTCACTAAAGTTTTAGAGAACTAATTCAACAGCGGAAAAACAATTACACAGCTTCATTGGTCTATAGCTGTTTAGGCTTTACTCGCAGTATGCAATCGATGTATGCATAATCCCCTAGTTTGCAACGTTTGAGGCCTAAAGTATATTGTTGTTGGGGATTTCCTGTGTAGGTGATTTACATGACAGGATGGAGAGAACATTTGTCTCACCCGCAGGCCAAGCGAAGAGGTTCAGCCACCGTATCCTTCACAGATCTCCAGAAGCAATTTGGTGGTCAATCTTGATGGATAAATTGAAGAAGAGAGACACATTCAATAAACAAGGGACTTATACAAATGAGACTGAGAGTATCAGTGACTTAACTATAGAGTACTGTTTGAATTTGTGTTTATTTGTGACTCCAAATGAATTTGCAACTTTTACCATCATTAACAAGGTTTCTTCTGTTAATTATAAAAATAAAAATTTGCAATTGTACTTTGCATGTAAAATATTTGAAGATTGTGGCTGAAGCGATCGAACCTTACGAAAAGCAAAGTGTTAATTCAATCTTTAGTCACGAAATATTCTTTCGCGCGAGGCTCTTTAATAAATTCGTAATACAATCGACCAACTTCACTGGCGACCAAAAAAAAAAGAAAAAAAGAAGAAAAAAGACAAAACTTCACTGAATGGTTTCCGACAGTGAAACATATTAATCAAAACCGTATATATTCTTAATTATTATCAAACGTGATCGTTGACTATCCAAATAATTAAACGTGATCGTAACCGTCCAGATAATCATAAACCGAAATATTCAACGGCTCCATTTCAGCTCCATTCCCACAATACGTCGTCGTATCACCATACCCACAGTTCCCAGACATAAACCCGTCGTTACTGTGGACGATTCCGGCGTCAATGGCCATTCCGGCGTTAGAAGCAGCTTGCTGAATAGATCTCGGAGAAGTTTTAGAAGCGATTGAAGGAGGAAGCAAGTGAGGAAAATTGAGAGATTCAAGTGAATCAGGTTGGTGTAAACAGAAGAAAGCTACGTCGTGTGCTACGGCGGCTCCTTCGGCGGTTGAAAATGAGCCTAACCAGAGACGGTCACGAGTTCCCGGAACTCTAATCTCTGATACCCATTTTCCCCATTTCCGGCGACGGATTCCTTTGTACTTTGATTGAGTTTCACCGGCGTCTCTGTAATCCATTTTTTTTAAGTTAGTTTTTATGATCGATGTGGAGAAGAAACAGTGAAGTGTTTGTTGTACGTTTATTGATCTGAGGATACGGTGGCTATTTATACGTTGAAGATGAATATAATAATATTATATTATTATGAAATGAGTTCGGTTGACCAATCAAATAATTAGTATTTTAATCCTAGTGAGAAAATCAACTTGGTCAAAGTATGACCCATTTTTGTGGTGTCAATGTTTTTGTTCCATGTTTTACTTTTTTTTTTTCTGGGGGTGAAAATTTTAATTTCAAATCACATTCATTGTTTCAAAACGAGTGATATTTACCGTTTTGGTTAGTGTCGTTTCAAAATATCTTGTTTTTTTTTCCAATTTTAAAAGGTTATTCACTTTTATTTTTATCATTATAAATTATTGATATTGTTTTGATTGTTTATTACTTAAAAAGGGATAGTTAAGTGATATTTTAAGGGTTTTTTGGTAAAAAATTATGCATTTATAAAATGGAAAATGTAAATAATCACTCTAAGTCCAAAATATTTGTAATTGTTTTAATATTAAATGAAATTAAGCAATTGTTAATAGTCTTAATGATTTTGCTAATATCCGAAGTATGATAGTTGCTGATAAACATATCAAAATTTTAATAGAAATCTGTAATATAAGAGATGGAAAAAAACTTGTAATGATAAGAGAAAACAGTGAAAAAATCCAAAAAAAAAGTCGATTCAAACAAGATAGAGGAAGAACATGAAACGTTGTCGTCTGTAGTTAAACCACGTGGGAGTAAGAAAACAACAAAGACTTTCTATATTGCCTTTTTTGGATTACCTTACAAATTGCAGTTTGATGTCATGCGTGACGTCGTAGAGCACCGTCTAAACCGGGTCCTTTAGTTTTTTGTTGGCAATTGATTTGACCAAATTCTTTAATAATTTTTTTGACCCTCAACGGTTCACGGAGTACACACAGGCCAAACTAGTTGGAAAAAGTTGTTTTTTGTCTTCTTGTGTTGTGTTTAATGTTGCTGACTGAGACATGATTGTCGAATTCTAGTTCATAACGCAACCATAACACAACCGTTACACGAAGCAGCCACGGGAAAAACTGAGTCTACTCATCATGCAATCAATGTGATTCACATACTTGAGATGCATTACCAATTCTTAATAAATGAGGAACTTGTCTACACACATATTTGGATTGGATTTATGAGTCTATGATGTGATAGACAATTAGACACCGACTTATTTAGGAGAAGCCACATTTGTACATAAACATCATAATCAATAAATTCAATTACTTTCTATAATCAATTCAAGTAACAATTATGCTATTTATTTTATTTGCAAGTGAGGATCAAATATCAAATATCATAATTTTTTTTACACTTATCTTTACCTCGTACTTGTTATGTGACTCGTTATTTGTCACTTGTCTTGTGACTTCACTTATTTTGATATTAAATAACTAAATTCTAAACCAAATATAATTTTCATTATAGGTTTTGTTCGATATTTGATCGTAGCGATTGTGTATGCGACAGAGCAAAATGACAGTGATGGAAGTGTCACAAGACATAGAAACAGAGTAAAACGACAGTGACGATCTGATGGAGGTGTCGAAAGAGAAAAAGGGAGGGGTGTCGTGCTACTCAAAAGAGATCGGAATTTCGAACGATCGTTTTTGTGACTTTTTTTTAACACTAGTAGCGACACCTTTCAACAAAAACGGTGACTTCTTTTAATAATTTGAACTCCATCGACGTCTATTTTGTAATCGCAGAAAATGGCCACTGCGACCACACGCCAAACAGGGCCATAGTCTTATTACTTTAAAACCTAAATCTCAGCCCAACTATATTTTTTTGCATTATACCCCAATAAATCCAATTACACAATCATATTCAAGTACTTAGTTCAAATAACAAGTAACAAGCCAAATTAAATTACTTGGCAAGTAACAAGACAGGTCAAACTACTTGCAAATAATAAGATTTTGGACAAGTATT
Source organism: Cardamine occulta (assembly GCA_028015245.1). Taxonomy (NCBI): domain Eukaryota; kingdom Viridiplantae; phylum Streptophyta; class Magnoliopsida; order Brassicales; family Brassicaceae; genus Cardamine; species Cardamine occulta. The sequence continues at coordinate 8,480,730 of CM051363.1, forward strand.
TGATATACCAAATACTTGCTTCAGACAAGTCAAATACCAAATCGAACATTCCGTTACTTGAAGTGGTCAAACCAAGTCACAAGTACTTGAAAATTAGCAATTATTTTTCTTTGTGCCCATACTATAAAATTGCACTTTAAAAACGACACATGTGTAATTTGGAATTAGGGTATTTTTAGAAAGGCTTAATATACTTTTATTGATATTTAATTGGATTTATTTATTATTTATCGCCTAAAAATATATTTTCTGAAAAAGATCTGTATTATTTCAGACCATTTAGATATACAATAATTTGACATACTAATATATTATACTATCATATTAATAAAATAAATATCATTTGCACATGATAGGATTAATAAATATTCTGAAAACACTAACATCGTAGTTCTTCATTTTTCACATCCACTTACATGTGTGTCTAGACTGTCTAAAACGTTTGGACTTCACATCTGAGTTCCTACTTTCTAACGATGATTGATAATTAATTATGTTTTGAAAAATCATAAACTTTTTCACTATTTGTAGTCAAATTTTTTGTTCGTCACGTTCGCTATAGCTTAGTGGGCTAAAACGGGCTTAACAAATACAATGGGTCTTAAAGTGGACAATTAGTGGCCCAACCCATATGACTCTCTCTTTCTTCCTTCTTACAAAACCTTCACGCGCGGCTTCTCCTACTTCGCTTCCTCCGGTTCACTCGGTGCCGTCTCCGAGCCTCTGTCTTTTTTGTTTTTTGTTTTCCTTCATATATGAGTTGTATCTTGTCTCTTATATGTTTCTCTAGATGTACTCAGTACTCGTGCTTCTACGTTTCGCTTGTATTAGGTATGTTTAGCACACCACTTGTTTGATGAAATGCCTCAACGATTTTTTTTTTCTTGAGACTTTTCCTCACCTTTCTTCTGCTTTGTTTTACAGACGGAGAAACGAAATTGGTTGAATTTTCTCACTTTCATGGATCAAATTAGTAGTGGAACAATAATCAAAACTCATTCTTTTTGCTCTACTCTACTGAATTGCGGCGTTAGACGTTGCAATCATACGCCGCTTACTGTATATGCCGTCTTCTCCTTCTCGCACTATTCTCAGAGGTTTCACTGTATCAGAAATTTGCAAGTTTATTCCCCAATCGTGGAAACATCCACCGAGACCCATCTCAGAAACTCTTTTCAAATCATTTGGAGATTGCATCGCCAATGGTCATCTTTATGAAGCTTTCAGAACTTTTTCTCTACTTCGTCACCAGTCTTGTTTGCTTAGTTCTCATGAATTCGTTTTGCAATCAACGGCTTCTCTTTTATCGACCTGTGTGGATTTTAATGAGTTCGTTCCAGGGCAGCAAATTCATGCTCATTGTATCTCCTCGGGTCCTGATTTTGACCCAGTTTTGGTTCCAAAGTTGGTTACTTTCTACTCTGCTTTTAATCTCCTTGACGAAGCTAAGACCATTACTGAGAACTCTGACATTTTGCATCCCTTGCCGTGGAACGTGCTCATCGATTCATATGTTAGGAACAGACGGTTTAAAGAGTCGGTTTCTGTTTACAAGCGAATGGTGAGTAAAGGAATTCAACCGGATGAATTTACTTATCCGTCTGTTCTCAAGGCATGTGGAGCATTACTGGATTTTGCATCTGGAAGAGTTTTTCATGGCTCCATTGAGGTTAGCTCTCACAGGTGCAACTTATATGTCTGCAACGTGTTGATATCGATGTATACAAGATTTGGTAAAGTGGATATTGCTCGGAAATTCTTTGACAGGATGTCTGAAAAGGATGCTGTCTCATGGAATGCAGTAATCAACTGTTATGCTTCTGAAGGAAACTTAGAGGAAGCTCTTAAGCTTTTTGATAGAATGCATCTGGCTGGTGTAGAAGCGACTGTTGTAACTTGGAACATAATAGCTGGAGGTTGTTTGCAGACAGGAAATTATGTAGGGGCTTTGAAGTGTGTTGTTAAGATGAGAAATTTCAATGTAAGATTAGATTCTGTAGCTATGATTAACGGATTGAAAGCATGCTCGCACATTGGAGATATACAGTTGGGAAAAGAATTTCATTGCCTTGCGATCCATTGTTGTTACAATCGAACTGACAATGTTCGAAATTCGTTGATCACAATGTACTCGAGATGTGGTGATCTTAGGCATGCATTTATAGTGTTTCATGAGATTGAAGCAAATAATTTGAGTACATGGAATTCTATCATTTCCGGTTTTGCGCACAATACGAGATCAGAAGAAACCTTTTTCCTGCTCAAGGAGTTGTTGCTCACTGGCTTTCATCCAAATCACGTAACGCTTGCAAGCATTCTCTCTCTTTGTGCTCAGATGGCAAACCTGCAACATGGGAAAGAGTTTCACTGCTACATCCTGAGGCGCCAAAGTTACAAGGACTGTTTAATCCTGTGGAACTCCGTTGTCGACATGTTTGCAAAATCTGGGAAAATCCTAGCTGCAAAGCGAGTATATAATTCAATGAGCAAGAGGGACAAAGTGACATACACCTCCTTGATAGATGGATATGGCATGATGGGTAAAGGAGAAGTCGCTTTGGCATGGTTCAACGATATGATCAGATCCGGTATAAAACCAGATCATGTAACTATGGTTGCAGTTTTATCAGCTTGCAGCCATTCCAATTTAGTGCGTAAAGGACAAAGCCTATTTGCGAAGATGTAGCCTATGTATGGTGTACGCCATCACCTTGAACACTTTTCTTGTATGGTTGATCTTTATTGCAGAGCAGGTGACCTGACTAAAGCCAGAAATATATTCCGGATAAGTCCTTACGAGCCATCCAGAGCCATGTTTGCTACTCTACTGAAAGCTGGCCTCATCTACGGGAACACATACATTGGTGAATGGGCTGCAGATAAACTACTACTGGAGATGAAGCCAGAACACTTAGGGCACTATTTGTTGATTGCAAACATGTATACAGTAACTGGTTCTTGGAGCAAGCTTGCAAAGGTGAAGACTTTATTGAGTGAGTTTGGTGCGCAAAAGGCTCATGAGTTTGCTTTTTTGGAAACAAGTTCTGAGTTAGATGGATTCAATAAGACGATGGATTGATGATTCTGCTATCAATCAAGAGCAAAGTTCAGATGAAGAGCGTCTTGTAGTTGGATAAAGAGTTAGAGAGTGACACATTTAGAATATGTATTAGCTTCGATTTGTTGATTGTACATAAATCTATATACGAACGTGTATCAGCAGAGCAAAAAACAAGTTTTATTTGCATGATTTCTCAGCTAATGCAATCGATTTATACAAAATTTTTTTGAATAAAATCAAGTCCAATTTTTACAGAAGATTACACCTTTGCTGATGTCATATATGCATAATGGAGAATTTTCCCTTCATTAAACAGTTTTAAATAAGAAAGAAATTTGAGCCCATTTAAACCCATTGGGGCCCATTATTAGTGGTTAAAAACTTAACAGGGAGAGATCTGGTCCCTCAGAAACAAACCCTAAGAATTTTCCCAAAGAAGCGAGTTCCGTGTTCATTTTCTCTCCTGTTGTTCCTGCTCTCGTTGCTCAAGCGAAAAAAATGGCGTCGTTCGATGAAGCACCACCCGGAAATCCCAACGCCGGTGAGAAGATCTTCAGGATCAAGTGTGCTCAGTGTCACACCGTCGATCAAGGCGCCGGTCACAAACAAGGTTACACATAATCCATCTCTAAACTCTTTGAAATTCTATTTCTATGGCGGATCTTCGTATTTTTATGAGTTTTAATTAAATCTTCGTTTCACATCGCTTTAGAACCGATTTGTACGTGTGAATCAATAATCCCTGATTTTTGTCAAATCCAGCTATTAGCTCGCTTGTTAATCATAGATCCGATCCAATAACCTTGAGATCGTCTTATGTCTTACTTCGTGTTAATCCTGAATTCTTCAGGTCAAAATTGTGAAATTTGGTTTCGAATCCTAAGTAGTGATATAACAATTGATCTAGCTAATTGCGTCACAGATCATTATTTCCTTGTTATTGCTCAATGGTTTCTATGGTTTGTTTATACACAATTGTGTCTGTTTTTACGGTTTTGAAAGCTAAGTAGTGATACAGCAATTGAACTTTGCTAGTTGCTTCAAAGATGATAATTTTCATTGGAAACATTGTTGCTGACTTGACCTTGTTTATTGTAGGACCAAATCTACACGGTCTCTTTGGAAGACAATCTGGTACAACTGCTGGATACTCTTACTCTGCTGCTAACAAGAACAAAGCTGTGGATTGGGAAGAGAAGACTTTGTATGATTACTTGCTCAACCCCAAGAAGGTTATCACTTATATATATAAAACCTGTTTCAGATTATGATTCGTTCTGATTGTTTCATAATTTGGTTGTTAACATTGAAATTTATGTATTCTGAATGATGCAGTACATTCCGGGGACGAAGATGGTGTTCCCTGGGCTTAAGAAGCCACAAGATCGTGCTGATCTCATCGCCTACTTGAAGGAATCTACTGCTTAGTGAATCAATGGTGGGACATTGAATTTCTCTGCTTGGATCTCTACTTTGCTATTCTTTTGCCAAATAAAATCTCAAATACATTTTTTTTCTTTGGAAATGTTCTCATCTTCGAAACCCGTCTTGGTGGGAATTTGGTTGTTCCAAATACATATTGAGTTCTTTCATTTTCGGAGGCTCACTTTTATAAATGCATCTGGCTAGAAGCAATTTTATCATATTTTGCAGTTTAAATATAGAGAAAAAAATCAGATTATCTATCAACTATGAACAATAATGGAACAGTATTAATGTCATCCTATGTAACATTTAACTTTGGTACATGGTCCTCCGCTAAGGTTTTACAAATCCTAGATGGTTAAAACCTTATCCAATTGCTCTGCCCTGTTTCCTTCTCTTAATTTGCATCTCTCTACTCATCATCAATATCTTTAATAGCATCCTGCAACACCCGACAAGTAAATGAGATCAATGTTTTACTTCTGTGTGTGGTTAAGGTAGGAGGAATTTTCACTATGCTATACCAGTAAGTGGGATGCAAAGACAGACCAGAGAAAAATAAGACTTTGTTAGTCTTACCTTTGCAAGGCCTGTAACATACGTTGCAGCCAATGCAGTAACCAACAGACCTACCCCGAGCGTTAATAGCTGGCCGTTTCCTCCAGGCAAGCCAATAGCAGATTCTTCTTGCTGAAACAACACATATAGAAGATTTTCATTTTACGATTCTACTTGCCAGAATCACAATGCATTCACAGTTCAACAGATTCATGAAAGTCCCAAAACATATATCTCCACTGATCCATCAAGGTCACAAAATTTCTTCAATTCAAGTTCTACCATATACTAGTGTTGATCAACATGGACCTAATGTACACCCAGATTAGGAAAAGCTCGGTGGATCCTAATGCAGCTTTACGCTTGACATGAGATGAAAGGCATGTTTTTTGTCGAAGTGTCTACACTTTGGAGGGATAAATAGATTAGATTAAAAGACAACAACACTTACAATGATTGCTCGTCCAAAAGCCCCAGCGCTGACGTAAGCCCATGATCCTGGAAGCATACCCAACCAGCTGCAACAACAGTATGATCCATAAATGAGTAATCAAGCTTTTGCAGAGGATATCATAGGGAAATAGTAATTAAAAGTTGCAGTAAGACAGACCTTCCAAATACGTAAGGTACAAACTTCACAGATGTCAACCCATAGAGGTAATTGCCAAGAGAGAAAGGAAGAAGAGGGCTTAGCCGAAGCAGAGTAACAACTCTAAAACCATTTTCACCAATCGCTTTATCAATGGCGAGGAACTTCTTGTTGTCTTCAACTAACTTAAGGATGCGCTCTCGAGCAAAGTATCTTGCAATTAGAAACGCAACACTAGCAGCCATCTAACACAGAGTAAACAACAAAATTTAGACAACCAAACATATATGATTCCATAGGAAGCTCACTTGATGACATTAAAGATTTTGAGTTTTCTATGTTCTGAGAAAATAACTTACTGTTCCACTGATGGAAACTATGATGGTGCCAATGAGAGGACCAAAGAGAAGACCAGCCGACATCGTCAATGGCAGAGCCGGAATTGCTAATATCTAACACAAAGGAACAAAAGCTTGAAACTTAGAATACATAGTCTCAATGAAAATCAAATGTCACATACATCAAAAACCACAAGAAGAGTGTATAAAAAAAGCTTGCCTCAAGCCCAGCATAAACGGCAATGAACAGTGCATAACCAGCAGTACCATAACCTGATTTTGATTCAATAACACAAAAACTAAGTCATCTTGTGAAACTGATCAAGACTTATCAAATCAAATGTATTGCACACTATAGGCATATCAAATCAAATCGAACCTTCGATGAGAGTAGAGAATTGAGTGAGGAACGTGTTGATTTGATCTCTGTAAACGTAACCAACGCCGGCGACTCCACCAACAGTACCAATCAACAAAACGCCGGCTAAGATAGTTCCCTTAATAGCAGCATCGCCTTCTGATCCACCATCGTCATCCGCAGAAGACTTGGTATCTTCGACGTCGTTGTCGTCGTCACTAGATTTGGGATTGAAGAACCACCGGAGACTCTGAGGAGGCGGAGCAGAAGACGGAGGAGAACGACGGAGTGATTGTTGCTTCTTCTTCGTTTGCTTGAGAGAAGAACATGGTTTGAGGAAATGGAATCGTCTACAGATTTTGAATGAGGAAGGAGGAGATAAGAGGAAATTACAGGTGAATGGAAGAGAAGAGGAGGATCTGAGACCCAAAGTACTGAAGCTGCGCATTTTAAGCAGCTTTAATGGAGATGATGATGAAGAAGAAGAAGAAGATTGGATTGTTGAAGCAGTGCCATCCAAATTTCTCAGTTTCTCAGTTTGGGCTTTGGATTGGCGCGGCTTTTGTTTACCGAAGAAGCACAATTTCGGATGGGCTTCTGGCGATGTAGAGTGCCACGTGTCTCTTGTTTTAGGATCACGAAAATATACAAATTATGTAGTTTAGTTTCTTCCAGAAAACACTACAGATACAAAAATACAATTTTGTTATTATTGCCTTGTTATCGTATTAACATTCAAAATTATTCTATCGCATATCCGCATCGAATTTCCAATTCAGGGATTCAAAAGAAAAAAAAATCATCAGTTCTAGGATAGAAAATTTTATATTTTTTTTTGTTAAATAAATTTTCAAGGAACTTCATTAAAATGAGCTTTTGACTTTTAAAAACAAAAATTGTTGTCTATCAGGTACCATTGTAGCAACGACACCGTTTCATCACGTTAGAAAAGATGCTTTAAACGACATCGTTTTTAGTTTGGTGATAACAAAGGGAAAACTCTAATGTTAAGTCAAAATCAGAACTCGACGTGTCTTTACCGGTAAGCCTGACTGATCGCTGGTGGTTTCCAATCGCCGTTTCTCTTCTGCTCAAATCCAGTCTCTGCCATTGTACTTCGTATATATAGTTTTAGGTCATGGCCAAATCTCGGGCAGTTGTGGAGCTCGCTGCCCGTTTCGATCTCGGCGGCGACGAGAAGATCCGAGCTTTATCTCTCTCCCCTATCTCCGATTCCCAAACAACCCTAGTATACCTCGGCACCTTCTCCGGATCTCTAATTCTTCTCTCTCTCGACACTTCAACTAATATCGTCTCTCGACTCGGAACTGTATCGCTGAGCGCTTCTCCCGTTGAGTCTGTCTTTGTCCTCGGCCGTGAAAGAGGGAAAATTCTAGCTCTATGCAATGGATACTTGTTCTTGGTGGATTCGCTTCTATCTCAACCAGTTAAGAGATTGGGTGGTTTATTGAAAGGGATCAATGTGGTTGCTAGGAGAGTGAGAGGACGTGACTCGTCAAGTACTGACTTGTTACCTTCTGATAATCTGGCGGATTCTAGCTCAAGCAAGAAGTTTCTTCAGTTGCTTGGTGCTGGAACTCGGGTGAATGAGGTCAAAGGTAAGGATTCCGAGAGAGTCCACCGAGGTCATTATGTTTTCGCTGTTGCTATTGATGAGAGAATGTTGCTGGTTGAACTTCAATGTGATGAAAAAGACGGCTCAAGTGGTTCCTTTGTTGTTTTGAAAGAGATTCTGGGAATTGGTGGGATTAGAACTTTAGTTTGGCTTGATGATTATGTTATTGCGGGAACTGTTAAAGGTTATAGCTTGATCTCGTGCGTTACTGGACAAAGTGGAGTGATTTTCACATTGCCTGATGTTTCTGGGCCTCCATTGCTTAAATTGCTTTGTAAAGAGTGGAAGGTGTTGTTGTTAGTGGACAATGTTGGAGTTGTTGTGGACATAAATGGTCAGCCTATTGGAGGGAGCCTTGTGTTTCGGAGGAGGCCTGATTCTGTTGGAGAATTGTCTTTTTATTTGGTGACCGTTGGAGATGGGAAAATGGAAATACATCAGAAGAAGTCGGGTGCTTGTGTTCAATCAGTTAGTTTTGGTCCTGAAGGATATGGACCTTCACTTTTGGCCGCAGATGAGACAGGAGACGGAAACCTTTTGGCTCTTACTACCTTGTCAAAGGTGTTTATCCTGATAATGGATATCTTTACTTCTCTCATGTATATCTTTTTGATGAAACGGTCATGAATTTTTTGTCGACTCTTTCTTTGTGATTTTCAGCTTATTTTTTATCGGAGAGTGCCTTACGAAGAACAAATTAAAGACCTCTTGAGGAAAAAGAGATACAGAGAAGCTATCTCCCTGGTGGAGGAGCTTGACTCACAGGGGGAAATTCCGAAAGAAATGCTTTCATTTCTTCATGCTCAAATAGGGCATCTACTGCTTTTTGATTTGCGCTTTGAGGAAGCTGTGAATCAATTTTTAAAGTCAGATAAAATGGAACCTTCTGAAGTTTTTCCTTTTATCATGAGGGATCCTAATCGCTGGTCTTTGCTGGTATCTTTTTTTTGCTGGCTGCTGGTTTTCAATAGTTTACTTTTTGTTTCTGACAGTTGGCTGCTTAATCAATCACATTTCATTTTTTCCTTACTAAATGCATTGCCTAACTTGTTATGAACCTGAAATTATGATGTCTCATGCCTTGTCTAATCGCTCTTTGCTTCACAAAGATTCTTGCTTGCTTTCAGGTTCCAAGAAACAGATACTGGGGACTGCATCCTCCCCCTGCTCCTTTTGAAGATGTTGTAGATAATGGGTTGGTGGCTATCCAGAGAGCCAATTTTCTAAGAAAAGCAGGAATGGACACTCCGCTTGATGAAGAGTTTTTCTCAAATCCCCCAAGTAGAGCTGCTTTGTTGAATTCAGCAGTTAAAAATATTACCAGGTGATACAATTGCTCTTTTTATGTATTTTGTTCTCTGAGATGTGAATTGGCATATAACGAGGTAATATTACCCTTGCGAAAGGTACCTCGAGATATCACGTGAGAAGGACTTAACTCACCCAGTAAGGGAGGGAATAGACACGCTTCTAATGCTTCTGTACAGAGCATTAAACCGTGTTGAAGATATGGAGAATCTTGCATCTTCCGAGAATTACTGTGTTGTGGTATTTGTTTTTAGTGATTGTATTATACTCTATATATACTTGCATAGCATCAACTCGATAGGTGGAACCACAAACTAACAACTGAAAGATGTAAGAAACCTGTAATACGGATCTAGTAAATTTATTTTTTGACAGAACTTTTGAGCAAGACACCTATAGCTTGGTTAAAAAGGAGAAGAAATCAAGTTTTCAGTGCTTAGTTGACTAGGTGTGTTTTTTAATGCATTGTACTTGTAGCAGTTTTGCAGTTGTTGATCTAAGTGTCAGAATAGTAAACTACTGTGGTTGAAAGCTGTGGATCAGTGACAACCATCTTAGGATGCTATAGTTTTGGCTTCCCTGAGCAAAGTCTTTAAAGTTACAGTAAAGCTCTGTTAACTGGAAATATTAACTGTAGTACTCTAGAATTCATGTGAATGTATCATGACGAAGTTACAAAGTTTTGGATCCTTAGAATTACAATGCATAGAAAAACAAAGGGCATGTTGTCAGAAGGTTGCTTGAGGGATGACTTTACAACTTGTGTGGGCGATGCAGGAGGAGTTGGAAGCTTTTCTAAATGAATCTGGGCACTTACGGACACTTGCATTCCTCTATGCAAGTAAGGAGATGAGTGCAAAGGCTCTTGATATTTGGCGTCTCTTTATGAAGAATTATTCATCTGGTCTATGGCAAGACTCAGATGACTTGGTGCCCTATTTACACGACAACGAGCTCGTTAGGTTATCTGGCAAAGTGGCTGCTGCCGCAGAAGCAGCCAGAATTCTTGAGGAACCTTGTGATCCAGAACTGACATTGCAGCATCTTAGTTGGGTATGACATATATTATATGATATAATCCCAAGTTGTTGTGACTTTGTACATTAAAGATTTGCATCTTGTCAATATAATTATTGATTGTGAATATATCATTTCTTAGATTTCAGATATAAACCCATTGTTTGCTATCCAAGTCTTGACGTCAGATAAAAGGACAGCAGAGCTTTCTCCAGGTGGGAATCAGGGTTAACAGGACATTTTTGTTTGATTGTGAGTCAGATGTTGGTCTCTTTTGGTTCTTCTTAGAAACATTTTGCCAACTGTTTCTTAGGTTTGAATTGTGATCTCTTTTGGACTTCTATTGATGAATAATGGTTTAGTTGATGTCTGAAATCACTAAGGTAATGCAAGAAGTTTAAGGCTTTAGTTTCAGGGTAACATAATTTCCGTGCATATATTCTCATGTCTCTATGCGCTGTACATATAGTTAAGATTAGGACTAGAATAGGCATCTGTTCCAGAGTTACTGTCAAAAACTTACAGTATTCAGAATTTTTTATTTGCCCTTTGGTTTATTCAGTGGCTTGGCATATGACATTAGAAGTCTAATGGTGGATGAAATACTATTTTTTTCTTAATTGAAGCGAGGGTCTGTGTTTCGTAATCTTATTGCAGAGCAAGTGATCCAAGCTATTGATCCCGAAAAGGTTGAAATCATACAGAGGTATAGTTACTTACAGTTACAATTAAATTTCACTTAGTTGAGTTTAGTAAAAGCTTACTATTAATTATTAAGAGAAAGGTCCACCAGAGTTTTTTTGTAGTGAAGTTGAGAAAGTCTTAAGACTTTTCGCTTGCAAATTTTTTCGTTTATATATTGGCCAGGTACTTCCAATGGTTGATTGAAGAAAGAGATTACAGTGACCCGCAGCTGCATACGTCATATGCTCTCTCACTTGCGAGATCTGCACTTGAGTGTGTTGAAGTTCAAAATGGTGTCCAAGGAGCTGATGCTGGAGGCAGAGAGGCGCATGATTGTAATGTTGGAAATATCTCTTTGTTTGAAAGTGGTGTACGGGAAAGATTGCAGACCTTTTTGCAATCCTCAGATTTATATGATCCTGAAGAAATCTTGGATTTGATAGAAGATTCAGAATTGTGGTTAGAAAAGGTTTGTCAGTCAAATTTGTTTCCTTCGATGTATGAATGATTATTAGAAAGTGTCATTTAGGTGTTTATGAGCACCTAGCATGCTTCATGGTGATGTTGGTACATCGATGATTATTCAATAAATTTTCTACTCTCTAATTTTTTGTTGTTGTTATACCCCTTTGACATACGTGTAAACTTTTTCTGATAGGCCATCCTATACCGAAGGATAGGGCAGGAGACATTGGTCCTCCAAATTCTTGCTCTGTAAGTTCAAATTACCAGTGTTAAGAAGTTAACGAAATTGATATGTCTATATATGACTGTTCCTGAAACCAAAGATTTTGAGGCCTTATGGAGTGAGAAAAGACAGTTTATTGTGAATTTAGATGTGTCGTTACTGATAAGATCTTCTGTGGTGGTCATGCCAGGAAGCTTGAGGACTTTGCAGCTGCAGAGCAATATTGTGTAGAGATTGGAAGACCGGATGCATTCATGCAGTAGGTTTTTTTTCCTTCGTTTCATCACGTTATTATGATTGCTATCGCAGGGTTTGCTTTTTTCCTTTTTAAATCCCTTATAACAGGAAGTTTATCTTAGGTTACTTGGTATGTACCTGGATCCTCAAAATGGTAAAGAGCCTATGTTTAAGGCAGCTGTTCGACTTCTTCACAACCATGGGGAATCACTTGATCCTTTGCAAGTTTTGGATGTAAGAAATCTCAGTTCTTCATATGTGAAAAGAGCTGATGTTGCCTCTTATCTTACGGATTTTTCATTGGTAGGTGTTTGAATGATAGAGCTGATATCATGTTTTATTTGCAGAAATTGTCCCCTGAAATGCCTTTAAAACTGGCATCAGATACAATTTTGAGAATGCTGAGGGCTCGGGTTCATCATCATCGTCAAGGCCAAGTAAAAATTCACAAGTTCTACGTGTATTCTATATTTCTACTATTGTTCATAGATGATATATTTTCTAGGGGATGGGAAAGGGTGGAGAAATATTGAGTGTGTTTAGTTCTCAAATATGTCATGGCCCATGGGTAATAATAATCTGAAAGTAACATCCATAAACTTATCAAAATTTGATACTGTGTTTCAAGTTCCTGCAATCTGTATGTGGTGTGTGTATAGTATCTGAATGCTCTTAAGTGAATTGTTACAGATCGTACACAATATCTCTCGTGCATTGGATGTAGACTCAAGGTTAGCTAGGTTAGAAGAAAGATCACGTCACATGCAGATAAATGATGAGAGCCTCTGTGATTCCTGCCATGCCCGCCTGGGAACTAAGTTATTTGCTATGTACCCTGATGATACCATTGTCTGTTACAAGGTTAGTCCCCTGCTTATGAATTCTCTTGTAACCAAAGCAATCATGCATGTCCTCTACCTTTTCAACGAGCATATAATTCTTTCTCTGAGGGTATACCTTTTGTTGTTCTTCTTCCCAGTGTTATCGACGCCTAGGTCAATCAAAGTCAGTAACAGGCCGTGACTTCAAGCGAGATGTTCTGATAAAACCCGGTTGGTTAGTGAATCGGTAGCAGAAGCCCTTCTTGTTCCACAACAATCGGTGGTTTTTTTACTTGACTTCTAATCTCTCACAAACACACAGCCTGTACAGTACAAGACAGCAGCTCACTCAATTCCCCTTGTTTAAATGTTTAGTGGTTGTGGTGGCACTGTGAGCTTCATACAGATAATGAAGAACGTAAGGATCTGCATTCGATTGCCATAGCTTCATCAAGTACACGTCTCTAGGCTCGTGGAGACAGACTAGAATCGGCAACATTTGAAATATTCTTCATGTTCTATAGGCATTTTTGCCCTTGCGAAAGTTCTATATGTATTTCTTTAATTAACACTTCACTTTACTTTAGCGTTTGTTCATTTACTTTCTTCTCAATACGAAGGACCTGTTTGGCTAATAAATGAAAATATTAAACAAATAAAAAACCTGAAAAAGGAGTAAGCTGGAAAAAAAAAAAAAAAAAGAAAAATCAAACACATAAGTCTCGCAAAGAGAAGGTCAGGGGAAGAAGACGATCTTCCGATTCAGGTTTCTACTTTCATCTTCCTCTTCGAGACACAGTTTGCATTTCGCTTTATTCATCGAATCGCTTCTCGCTGATCACCGGTTGGAGCAACAGTTATAATTCGGTAAAAAAAAATGTCGATTAATATGAGAACGCTGACCCAAGCTCTAGCCAAAACGGCCGCGGTAATTGAGAAGACGGTTCAAACCACAGTCCAGGAGGTTACAGGTCCAAAGCCTCTTCAAGACTATGAGCTCCTCGATCAGATCGGTTCCGGTGGTCCAGGACTCGCCTGGAAGCTCTATTCTGCAAAGGCACGTGACTCCACACGGCCTCAGCAGTATCCTACCGTTTGCGTCTGGGTGCTTGATAAGCGTGCCTTGTCAGAGGCTCGTGCCAGGGCGGGATTATCTAAAGCTGCTGAAGACACGTTTCTCGATCTCATTCGTGCTGATGCTGGGAAGCTAGTGCGGCTGAGACATCCCGGCGTTGTCCACGTGGTTCAGGCGCTTGACGAGAATAAGAATGCTATGGCTATGGTTACTGAACCGCTCTTTGCCTCCGTGGCTAATGCTCTTGGGAATGTGGAAAATGTGGATAACGTTCCGAAAGATCTCAAGTCTATGGTGCGTTACGCTCGTTTCTAGCTACTTTGTTAATTCATGTGATTGAAGTTAATACGAATTTCGAATTTGAGCAATTGAATGAGAAAATGGAAGATAGGTTACTGTTTCTTATAATTGTTGTAGGAGATGAGCTTGTTAGAGGTGAAGCACGGTCTCCTCCAAATCGCAGAGACATTGAACTTTCTCCATATTAATGCTCATCTCGTTCATCGTGCTGTGTCTCCAGAGGTTACTTTTCAAATTTTTATACTCATGTACCTATTCATCTTCTGTGGAGCTGTTGTGATTTATAAATCTGTGGATCTATCTATAACTTCATTTGCAGAATGTTCTTATTACTTCGGCTGGTTCCTGGAAGCTTGCAGGATTTGGCTTTGCTATTTCAGAAGCACAGAGTGGGAATTTGGATAATATGCAGTCATTCCACTACTCTGTGGGTACTTAAACTCATGATCGAGTACTTGATGAATTTCCGATGTGTGATGTGATGACTGTGTTTTTGATATGGATGGATCTGTGCAGGAGTATGATGTTGAGGACTCAATCTTGCCACTCCAACCATCTTTAAATTATACTGCACCTGAATTGGTGCGGAGCAAAACTACTTCAGCTGGAGTTTCTTCAGATATTTTTAGTTTCGGATGCCTCACCTATCATTTAGTGGCACGGAAACCATTGTTTGATTGTCACAACAATGTCAAGATGGTAATGTTAAAACTAAAACTCGTTAGTTTCTGTTTTAGATATGTTTCAGTATTATCCTGTAGAAAGTAGTATGATATCTGTCCTTTCCATCGCTGATGATGGTTAACTTGCAATTTGCTTGCAGTATATGAACACATTGAACTATTTAACAAATGAAACTTTCTCATCTATACCGTCGGACTTGGTATCTGATTTGCAACGGATGCTATCAATGAACGAATCCTTTAGACCAACAGCATTAGATTTCACAGGTAGGAGTACTGAATCTTTATGAGGTTTCTTTGTTTCTTGTGACAAGCTTTACATCATGGATTCTTGTTCTTACATCTTGGGCTTGAACTTTCACCTGCAGGATCTAATTTTTTCCGAAGTGACACTAGGTTACGTGCTCTCCGCTTCCTTGATCATATGCTTGTATGTGTAGCCACTTCCAATTATTGTTTCAGACAGACATCAGTTAGATAATGTAAATATATGTAACTTTTGGCCCTTTGGGGATTTTTTTATTCATTGCAGGAAAGAGACAACATGCAGAAGTCTGAGTTCTTAAAAGCATTATCAGATATGTGGAAAGATTTTGACTCCCGAGTACTACGGTATAAGGTAGTCACTTTCTGGCTACTTTCCTGAATTGTAGTTACTTAACAGAAAAAGAAAAAAAATCATTTCCTCAAGCAATTTACTGTGTAACAACTAATCAAAGCAGGTTTTGTCAAGCAGGTGCTTCCGCCTCTTTGTGCTGAACTTAGGAATTTGGTTATGCAGCCGATGATTCTTCCCATGGTTCTAACTATAGCAGAATCTCAGGTGCTGGTTCTAATTTTGGGTCATTTATATTCGGTCAATCTGATCCATATGTTTCTTTCCTTGTATTTTGTTTGAGATTTATGAATACCAGTAGTTTCTAGATAAAATCTGTTTTCTTATTACTGTGTTCTATGACCTATCACACGTACCTATACTTAGACCTGCTCTTTTCAGTTGTACAAATAGTGACTGTACAAATGGTGACTTCACAAATAGATATCAGCTATTTAGCAACTTGTCATTTGTAGGAAACTTGGAAGTTGCTTTGCATTGAACTCTGACAAGGATTTCTTTTGAAGTTTTACTCATTCCAATTTGCAGGATAAGAATGATTTTGAGTTGACAACGCTCCCAGCCCTTGTTCCTGTTCTGAGTACTGCTACGGGTGATACTTTACTGTTGCTTGTAAAGCGTGCAGAGCTTATTATTAACAAGGTAAGTCTCCAACCAATATGTGATCAATGATCATAACAGAAATGAGGTTTTTGAACCCTGCATATTCAGTGTCTGATAAGTTCTACTGATTTGACACAATGGAAAGGGTCAAAGTAATTAATGTGTAAAGTATTGTTACTTATGGCATATCTAATGCCATTACTTAAATTTTAAAATAATAGGCAGTGCCACAACTTTAAATTATTTCTTATGCTGCCGTAAACCAATACAAGACCTCCATTTCTTGAAGCTGGCATATTTCTCTCTTGACTTCTATTCCTAAACTGCTATTTGATTCTTTACTCCAATTCTAAATATGCCTAAGAATGGAATCAATTTCCCTTATTCTTTTACTATCTTACGCCCTGTATCTCTTACTAGTGTGTGTTTTGTTTAAATTCGTAGACTAATGCAGAACATCTTGTATCACATGTCCTCCCTTTGCTTCTCCGAGCCTACAACGACAACGATGTTCGGATACAGGAGGAAGTTCTGAAAAGATCTACATCTGTTGCTAAACAACTAGAAGGCCAGGTGATGCTTTAAGTTTTATATTTTAATTTTGGTTCTGCAAAGTTATTACAGTCAGTTGCATGGGCGAGTTTGTTCAGTTCTTGTCTTTTTCCAACTTGTTTTTGCAGGTTGTAAGGCAAGCAATTTTGCCTCGTGTTCATGGCTTGGCTCTCAAAACCACAGTCGCTGCGGTATGTTATCCTTGGTTGGTTCAATTTTTGTGTCCTCTTCTAAACAAAATTTTGAGTATAACCTACCTGTGGCGTAGGTCAGAGTAAATGCTTTGCTTTGCTTAGCAGAGCTAGTCCAAACGCTTGATAAACTTGCTGTTACTGAAATTTTGCAAACAATTCAACGCTGCACTGCCGTTGATCGTTCTGCACCTACCCTTATGTGTACTCTTGCAGTCGCAAATGCAATTCTCAAGCAGGTGGGTAAAAGTAGTTTCCTTTTCTCAATGATTTCTGAAGTTTGAACATCTTATTTTTCCTGCTTTTATATCTATGGTAGCTTATATCGTAACTACGTCGCTTATAAATTCCTTCTCCATCATTTCTCTAGTATGGAGTTGAATTCACTGCTGAACACATGCTTCCCTTGATTATCCCGCTTCTCACAGCTCAACAACTGAATGTCCAACAATTTGCCAAATACATGCAATTTGTCAAGGATATTCTCAGGTATGTCTCCAAGCAATCCCGTCCCTGTTTTCAAACTTTTATTCCCCTTACAACTGCATACTGTTATTGTTATTTTCAACACCTAATTTATCCTCTGGTCACGGAACAGGAGAATAGAGGAAAAAAGAGGAGTTACAGTGAATGATTCTGGAGTCCCAGAAGTGAAACTAGGCTCTGCTGCGGATGGGCTTCAGTTTCAAACAACCCAAAAAAATGAGAAGGTTGCTTCTGCAGCAAAGAACAGTCCTGCATGGGATGAAGACTGGACCCTCCCAACCAAAGTTTCTGCTTCAAGAGATCCTGAACCCGCAAACTCTCAGTTTAACAAATCTACCGTTCTGTCACAGCCATCGAACCGGACAACAGTACCAACAACATGCGCTGCAGTTGACATAGAGTGGCCACCAAGACAATCTACCAATATCAGTGCTCAGCCAGCTAATGATGAGACACGGCTAAATGCAGCAGGAACATCATCAACTCCAAGTTTTGATGAACTAGACCCTTTTGCTAACTGGCCACCACGCCCCAACGGTGCTTCCATTGCTTCTGGGGGTTTCCACAACAGTACTACCACTCGACCTCCACTTAACAACAGTGGGTCTAGTTTGAGTAACAATTTAACAGACAGTAGGCAGTTTCAGACAGCTAACAATGACTTCTGGGCCTTTAACAATGCTTCCCTCTCTACTATGAAATCACAGCAAGGGAGTTCGGGGATCAACGCAAGTAATCCAGATCCCATGAACTCTTTCGGGATTCAGAATCAGAGCCAAGGAATACCGTCTTTTGGAAGCAGTTCATACAGTAGTAACCAGAAGCCCCCAGCAGACATCAGTTCTATATTCAGTTCAAGCAAAACCGAGCAAGGTGCAATGAAACTCGCGCCACCGCCTTCAATAGCTGTGGGAAGAGGAAGGGGAAGGGGTAGAAGTGGGATATCTACCTCAAAGCCAAGTGGTTCGAAGCAGCAACCAACCGAGCAGCCATCGCTGTTGGATCTATTGTGATGAGAGCTTTGGTCGAGACAATGGTTTGGGTAAAATGGGTAAAAAGACAGTTCCTGTCAGCAAATAAAGGCATGTGCAGAGTGAGTGAGTGGGTCGCGTGTTTGTGATGCACAGAAAGAAACATTTTCCTATAAGTTTTAGCATTATCATTAACTCATCTCTGCTTAATCCTTACAACGGAAGCATTTTGGAGAAGAAGATGAACACATTGTGCACAATCTTAAATAAGATATTGGCTCCTTAGATTTTAAAAATATATATTTTGTTAAATACGAATTTGATTTTATTGTTAATTTTCAATTAATTTTCAAAATTGAAAATTTCAAATTATTATGAGAATATTTGTGTCTTCTTATTTCATATACGAATATGTTATTCAACATCCGGATAAAATAATCTTAAAATCTATGTTTGGTTGCTAATGATTTGACTTAATTATTTTTTTAAAATCAAATCGGTTAACACTAAAAATTAGATTCTTCTAATGGCAAATTTCATAATAATAAACAATTATAATGGCTATTAGAAAAAAAATGTTCGACGACTAATAATATATATTATAAAGAAAAGTAGTTATACTCTTTTTCTCTACTTCGGTTTGCCGAGAATGTTTTTAATGAAACAATGAGACTTATTGCATCACATTTCATTCTCTATACTTAGTCTACTTGAAAACATCAGATTAGGTATGAAACGTGATCCTATCTTTAAAAAAAAAAAACAAAATCCACCTATAAAGTCTTCTTTCTTTTTGTCCATAATTGTGATTTTGTCCCTAAATGTTCACCCGAATATATAAAACTTTTCATGCCTTCACTTGTGAAACTTAAGAGTTGAAACTGATACCATAAAAAAAAGAGATGAATATCTATTTTTATTCCATGCATTATATTAAAAACTATAACAAAACGACAATTAAGAGATTATGGCATCATTTACGTGTTAATTACACTTTACTCGAAAAAACCTTTTAAATTCAAGTCTTACCGTTATCTTGGCAACATTTACGTTCTCCCTCCTCTTTTGTCTCTATTTTATAAATCATAATCCCTAAAACCCTAACCTAACTAAACTAAAAATTACCTAAACTAACCACCCTAATATCAAGATTCAAAACATTGTTTATCTTAATCTCTAACCGTGCATATTACCAATATGTGAATTCGTATAGAGAGCTCTCACTATGTGGTGATCAAATATTATTAGTTAAGAAGATTAACATATTAGAAATCCTAGAATAAAAATGATAAAGATATAATCAAGTCATGAGTTATATGGTTTTACATGAAAATGTATGTGTTCTAGTGAACATATTTGGATTTAGATTTTGTATTGTATTAAAGAAAAGAACAAACCGTAAAAGATTCGACAAATTCTCCGTTTGTCACGTCAGCGTCATTAATTAGCCTTTTGCGGTTTCGACAAGCCAATCTTCGAATTAGATGGCGGGTTTAATAGACAACATCTTAAAGTTTTAGGTTCTTTGCGCGTAAATACGAAAGCTTAGAGGGTTTCTTTAATAATTACAAAACTTTAGTTTCTGAGTTTGTTGACTAAAAAAGTAGATCCAACGGCCAGTATATCACCATCGTGAGAGGATCCTAGGGTTACTACTAATCTCAAAAATCAAGAGAAGAAAAAGCAGCTTAGGAGAATGTGAGGGAAAAGCTAGTTTACTTGGGCAATCTCTTTGAGCAAACCGAAAGATACGATGGTATTTTTAATTTTCTGGATCCCTATCGGAAAATGATTTGTCAATGTTTCTGTTTCTAAAACTCCGATCATTTGTTGCTCAGATTGAATAATGAATGTTCTTTTTTCGTTGGCTCTAAAAAGATTTGGTTTTATATTTCCATAAATTTTTCTTACTAATTTTTTTTGTTTCTGTCACCTAGTAAAAAGGTAAAAGGATTGGGCTTTAAAACAAGTAGGAGGAATCTAGCAAGTATCGTGAGAGTCAACGACAATCTTCGTATTCATCTTCTTGAACACTGCACGTACATCTTCCACATCAAAGCCTAACTTTTTATAGAAATTGACTTTATCTTCTATTGCTTTGTCACTCGATCTGTAAACAACACTCAGAGCTATGACAAACTCTGGGGTGGTGGGATCAAAACCCATCTGGACGACCTTCTTGAGGGATTTTTCAATTTTTTCTTTTCCAAGGCAGATTCGCTTATCGGAGCTGAGCAAAGATAACAAGAGATTCTGAGGCACGCCCAATTGTATCAACTCAGAAAATTTTCTGGAGCTCTTGCCCGATTCTATGAAGTATTTGACGCAGTCATAATGTCTGCTGAGAGTTAACTTCCCTTTCATTCCCAAGATCTTAGGGACTTTAGTAAGAATCTCAGTAAGCTCAGAGGTTGAATCTCCTCTGGACTGCAGAAACTTAAGCGTGGGTGCAAGGGACTTGTCAGCATCTAACATAAGCACTCTTGGGTAAGCCGTAATTATGTTGGGGATCTGATAATCAGTGAACCCATAACTCCTAAGAAGACTCATAAGGGAAGCGTTTTCCACAAGCTTCATCTTCAAATCCGACTCTTGCGCTTCTATAAACTCTTTGAGGAAATCATAGTATCTGCTAATAGCTTTGTGCCATCTCATTCCCAAGATCTGAGGGTAATCAGAAAGAATCTTAGTGAGCTCAGGGGTTGAAGCTCCTCTGGACTGCAGAAACTGAAGCTTGGGAGCAAGGGATTTCTCAGCATCTAACATCAGCAATCTTGGGTCAGTCGTAATGATGTTGGAGATCTGAGAGTCTGTGAAACCATGATTTGTAAGAAGATCCAGAACAGAGTCAGGATTGCTTTCGGATCCGACTTTCCTTGAGATTGGTTCTGCACGTTTCCTAGTGAAACCCAGTGAATCAACCAGGTAAGATACACCAAAAGTCTTCCCACCATCTTGAGCAGATGATAAAGAATTGAAAAAACAAGTAAGTGTAACATTCAAATTACGCCATTTTTGCAACTCCACCAACCTTCTTCCACGGAATATCAAAGATGAATACATGACACAAGCCACCAAACTTTGGATTGTAAACCCTAATTATCACAATATTGGGCCCTTTTTGGGCTTCAGTAAGTTTGAGGATCTTTCGAGAATTATCTCATTTTCCCGCGAGAATTTCGTTCCTTGGAGGATTAGGTGATTAACACATTTATTTCACATGTTGACCTGAACCGGCCGGCTTTATAATCCGGTTCAAGATAAATCTTGAGACAATCACATTTTACTGTAGTTGTTTTAAAATTTGAAGAAGATAAATTTTGATCAAAACGGTACGGAGCAGATCCGTCCTCTTTATAGACCCGGCGCCGTTATCTTGGCGCCATTTACGTTCTCCCTCCTCTTTTGTTTCTTTTATAAATCATAATCCCTAAAACCCTAACCTAACTAAACGAAACATTACCTAAGCTAACCACCCTAATATCAAGATTCAAAATATTGTTTATCTTAAGACTCTAACCGTACGTATTAGGATATTACCAATATGTGAATTCGTATAACTCACTATGTGGTGATCAAATATTATTAATTAAGAAGATTAACATATTAGACATCATACAATGAAAAAAGAAGAAGATAAAAGACATAATCAAGTCATGAGTTATATGGTAGATATCGTTTATTCCATTTGTTAGTAATATAAAATATTATAAAAAGTAGAAAATATGATTCGAATTGAAGTTGAAGGAACTAAGAACCGTTTTTTAAGCAGTTAAGCTAAATTTCAAAAAGCCATATTTCTCGCTCTTAATCTCATCAACCTCGTTTCATTCTCTCGCTATATAATACGTGTGTGATAGAAACATTTCCTCAAGCCAACCAAATTCCAAGAAAGGCTTCCTATTTCTTCTTTGTGTTCCTTCTCTCTGTGCTTTTACTGGAAGATACATACGCCAATCCCAATTACAGAGAAGCACTCTCAAACTCATTGCTCTTTTTCCAAGGTCAGCGGTCTGGCCGCCTCCCCGGTGACCAAAAACTCTCATGGAGGTCCAGCTCTGGCCTCTCTGATGGCTCCTCTGCTCATGTAAGACCTTAAACTGTAAACCTGTGAAGCAGTAGAAGCGTAAACCATCCATAATAACACATGAGTTGCAGGTGGACTTGACCGGAGGCTCAAGGTAACTTAACTCATAATTTTCTCCATAATTCTCTCCCTCCTCATCCACAAAATACACTCAAGGTAACTTAACTCATAATTTTCTCCAAAATCGTTTCAATTACTAATAACATCGAATCGATGATTACTAAAAAAACTCAAAATCCCAGGTGGATTGATGTACAAATTACCTCAGAGCAATCTACAATACGTGACATCGATAACATTCTTGCTCACGACCTATGCCAAATACATGAAATCCACGAAACACACCTTCAATTGCGGAAACTTCATCATCGTCCCCAACGATCTGATAAAGCTATCGAAACGACAAGTCGATTACATTCTCGGTGTGAACCCAATGAAGATGTCGTACATGGTTGGATTTAGCTCAAATTTCCCCAAAAGAATCCACCATAGAGGTTCCTCTCTCCTGAGCAAAGCCGTCCGCTCAAACTCTCTGGGATGCAACGGGGGATTTCAATCACTCCGAACACAAAACCCTAATCCTAACATATTAACGGGAGCAATCGTCGGAGGACCGAATCAAAACGACGAGTATCCAGATCAGAGAGATGATTACAGCAGATCTGAACCAGCTACTTACATCAACGCCGCATTCGTCGGACCATTGGCGTATTTCGCCGCCGGCCAATCGCCGTGAAATCGCCCACCCTCAGTCAGTTTGTTGCTTTTTTTTCTTTCCAATTTTATGATTTGGAAAAGTTTGTTTGTTAGATTGGTTAGTCTAAAACCGTTTAACCGCGAAATGTACGTGTAACGGGTAAAGGCTATGCAGATGTAATCTCTAATGGGCTTTTAGGTTCATAATTAATGGACTATTTAGAAAGCCCATATTTGGGTCATTACTACTAGTTAAGGAATTATTGATCAGAAGCAACGAGTTTTCATTTCATCTTGTGATTGATCTTCTTCGAGAATCGAGAGTAGAACAATGCTTTCGAAATTAATTTCCGGATTTCTGATTTTAAAGGTATTGATTGACTAAATAATCACGATGATATTTCATTGGGTCCATTGATCATAGCAAAAGATGAAGAATGATTAACAGTGGATGATTTTAGTCTAGAAATTTGGTTTTAACCGAAAACCAAATTAGAATAAGAATATGATAACTGTTTTAGATTTCCAAGTATTTTAACGTAAAAGAAGGATTGAAAATTGCCAGCTGTGGGAACAATCCAAGGTGGAAATTCACGTTAACGTACCGCACAATCACAGCTCATAGACCTCGTGGGTCACCTCTTTCCACTTACCTTTTTGTCGTTTTCTCTATTTCTAAATTAATTAATACTACAATATAGTATATCTGTTGATCAATCTCGTTAAGTCTTTTTTTTTTCTTCTAATAATCTGGTGGGATTCCCAATTAGTTTACATTTTTTTTTGGTAAATCAGTTGACATTCCTTGTTTAAAATATAGAGAATAGTTTAAAATTTGTTTTTTTTTTTAAATCCAAAGAAGGTCATCACCCAGGATTTAGCATTGTCTAATTTCAAATTGTTTTGTTATTACTAACACATATTTTTTTTTGTCACAAATACACTTTTAACATAAATTGAAAATAGATACACTTTTGTCCTACACAACTACACTTTTAAAGTTTACTAACACATTAATTTTGTCCAAAACAAATACACTTCAAATAGTGAACATATGACCTATATTAGATTTTGCAAAAAAAAAATACAATTTATCAGAGATTTCTAACATAACGTAGTTAAATTCGTTTAATAGACAGTTTCCGTACATCTGTGCAAGAAAATATGGAATATCCATATTTTTCGGAGTACATATTACATGTATGGAAATAATTAATAAACACAAAGAACAAAACTTCGGAATTATAATTTTCGGTAAAAGAAATTTTTTTCAGTAGGGAACATTTTGGAAATAAAAAAAAATGTTTCTATTGGGTCAAAATATAATAATATAAATAAGAAAAACCTCAATAAATTGCAAAATTCGTAATTTGTTGACCAATCCACATCTTCTTCGTTCTCCTTGTAGAATCAGCCGATTTCAATTTGAAGTCTCATTGACTCTTCTTTTGCTACCTTTACAGCGCCACGGTAAAAAAAAAAAAACTATTGTAACTCTCTCTGCGTAAAGATTCCCAGAAAACAGAGATTATAGAAATTGGGTGAACCGTGTACGCCTCATCGTCAGTGATGCGGAGACGAAATATATCATCGCCGGAACATCATTTCCCTGAATTTAATCTATTAGAGACTCATCGGCGGCGGCGACATTAATAAACGGCCTCCATCTGAAAAATCGTCTGTTACTGATCATAATACATATCAAGGTGAATATTTACTCCGATCAATTGTAATCGTCTTCTGCTTTGTCCAACGCACACGAAATTAGGTCTTGGAATTATGATTCGTCGTTTCAGCTTGAGATTTTATTGTCTTTTGTTGAGCTTATTAGAAGAAGTCTTCGTCTCGCTGAGCTCATTTACTTGCATATCTAATATGAATTTGCTGATAACAGGGCGTGATCTGTCTAATCTTGTTTAGTGTGTACTCTCTTGGGTTGATGTGCGATGCAAAGATCGTGTACAACTCTTCTGGGTAGAAGAAGAGTTTCTGAAAACTATTTTAATAAAAGGAAGAGCTTCTACAAAGTGTCTTTGTCTTTGGTTTTTCTCCTTTGGGTGCTTCTCTTCTTATCCACCTTGTGGATTACTCATGGAGATGGTGGTAAAGGTAAACTTTCAACTTCTTGTTTTTGGGGAATGAAAACATTTATATGCAAAGAATGGTTTAATCAGTCACTTTTGAAAGTTACTGTGATATCATCTACTCATAGGGAAATTCACGCAATGCTTCTTGACGTGATTTTTTCCCTTTTGCCTTTAGCATATTAAGAACCAACTCTTGTGTACTTGCAGATGAGCCATTGATTGACTCTGTAGAAATAGCTGATCCGGGTGATGGTCGGAAAGATGAGAAAGCTGTGCCCTTTGATGCACCATCATTACTAGATTCTGCTTCTGTTCATGTTACTTCTAATTTGAGTCCGAGTGATGATATAAACCCGTCTGATGAAAGTGAAGACAAAGAAAAATCTGTCAAGGAAGCAGAGATTGATAGCACAGTCTCAGGGAATGATATTGAAAGTAAAGACAATAATATTTTGAACCAAAGTGAGATAAACAAGACAGATACAGAGAATGATGCTGAAAGCAAAGACAGTGACTTTTCGAAGCAGAGTGAAATGAACAAGACAGGTAAATGGAATGACACAGAAAGCAAAGACAATGACTTTTTGAAGCAAAGTCAAATGAACAAGATAGATCCAGGGAATGATACACAGATCAACGCTTCAAAGGTTGATCAACCATCTCGTGCTGTTCCCCTTGGCCTTGATGAGTTCAAGAGCAGAGCGTCCAATTCTATAAACAAATCGTTGTCAGGTCACTTTAGCGGTGTGATTCACAGGTTGGAGCCTGGAGGGAAAGAGTACAATTATGCCTCTGCTTCAAAAGGTGCAAAGGTCCTGTCTTCTAACAAGGAAGCAAAGGGGGCTCCAAGCATCCTAAGTCGGGACAATGACAAGTACCTCAGAAATCCGTGCTCTACTGAAGGTAAATTTGTTGTCATTGAACTTTCAGAAGAAACGTTGGTAAATACCATCAAGATCGCAAATTTCGAGCATTACTCTTCCAATCTCAAAGAGTTTGAGCTTCAAGGCACCCTGGTTTATCCAACTGATACATGGGTTCATATGGGAAACTTCACGGCTTCAAACATGAAGCATGAGCAGAACTTCACACTTGTTGAGCCAAAGTGGGTGAGATACTTAAAGCTAAACTTTCAAAGTCACTATGGTTCAGAATTCTACTGCACCTTGAGTTTAATAGAAGTCTACGGAGTGGATGCTGTAGAAAGAATGCTGGAGGATTTGATATCTGTCCAAGACAACAAAAACATATTCAAAATCCGAGAAGGAGACTCAGAGCAGAAGGAGAAGCCAGTACAGCAGCAAGCAGAGGCATCTGAAGGCGATGATGGTACTGATAGGGGCACGCAGAGAGATAACGAGCGGGAAACCCCACCAGAGAATACAGTAGCGAAAGCAGAAGCATCAATGTCGAAGAGTAGCAATAAGCTGGCAGAGCCCGTGGAAGAGATAAGGCATCATCAGCCAGGAAGCAGAATGCCAGGGGACACAGTGCTGAAGATACTTATGCAGAAGTTAAGGTCATTGGACTTGAACCTATCGGTTCTAGAGAAATACTTAGAGGAACTGAACACAAGATACGGAAACATATTCAATGAGATGGATCGTGAAACTGGTGTGAGAGAAAAGGCTATTGTAACTTTGAGACTTGACTTGGAAGGTATGAAGGAAAGGCAAGAGAGAATGGTGAGTGAAGCAGAGGAAATGAAAGAGTGGCGAAAGAGAGTAGAGACAGAGATGGAGAGAGCTGAGAAAGAGAAGGAAAATGTGAGAGAGAGGCTTGAAGAAGTTTGGCAAAGACTTGAGTGGATGGAGAAGAAAGGCTTGATGGTGTTCACCGTGTGCCTAGGGTTTGGGACAATTGCGGTTATTGCAGTTATGGTCGGTATGGGAACAGGTCGAGCAGAGAAGAAGAGTGGTGGGGCTTGGCTCTTGTTATTGATTAGCTCAACATTTGTTATGTTCGTTTTGTCTCTTTAATGAGAGTTTTGGTCTTATTTTTACACTGTAAAGCCATGTTACTGATTTGAATGCAATTCCCAATTGATAGATACCGCTGCGACTCCATCTGAAACCGGTATATTGGGATTGAACCAGGGAATTAGAAACATACATAAGCAATATAATGTTTCTCGGCTTTATTGCAGTTACTCAATAAGGAAAAAAATATGTTTGTCCGTACGTAACTCTCTAAAGAAGTCTACGTATAGTCTAATTGCAAAATTTATGTAAAAGAAAGAAATGGCATAAAAGTCAAATTTTGCGGACTTGTGTAAAAGTGAAAGTAAGTGCGTTGGGTAGATGTAGTAGGTGACTAGTGAGTACTAGGGACCTGTGAGTACTTCAAACAATGCTTCATATTCTTACATATAACATGATTTCGCCTTTGTTATATATGAAATTGTGGCCTTGTGGGAAGAGTCGATCGACCATTTATTTTAAGTTTAAGTAATGGCTACTAAGGTATCACATTTAGTTGTTTTTCTTCTCTCTATGTTTCTTCTGCTCTTACTAATCTCCTTTCAAGTTGGAGTCGCCGAGGCCATACGCAACCAATGTTAGTATATATTCACCCTCTCTCGCTTTGCTATTTAGTTTTTTTTTTTTTTTTCTGAAACAAGAAGCATTAAATATGTAATATTGTTAGCTCATCATGTCAACGATAAGTTAACTTTAGTTTTTCGAGTGAAGAAGAAATGATATGTAGATGAATAAATATATTTTTGATTAACAGATCAAGAACGGAGTTTGGATTACCCTCGGCCTCCCAACGCCCCTATTTACCTGCCGCCGTCTAAATCGCGGAAAGGAAAAGGTCCATAAAGTCAAAGTACGTTTTTTGAAGAAGTGATGGAGAAAGAAACTATAATGGTCAAGATTAACGTTGTTATGATCTGTATTAGTTTAAAACTTTTCGGATCATGTCACTAGTTTAGACCATGTAATAGTGTTTGGTTTTATAATTATGTTGTCGGTAATGATAGTTTGGCCAGATATTTATAAATTATTGTGGCTATTCAGTTGCTAGTTACATCTATATATGGCCAGTTAAATATAAAAATAAAAGCAGCTGTGGCTAAATTAGTTGTCATTTTTTTTTAATTAGTTGTCATGGTTACGAATATTTATTTGTATGGCTTTTAGTCGTGGCGTAGTGGTCACGGATTGCTACATAATCTTTGTCAATTAGTCACAGCCATTGGTGCCTAAACAAAACAAGAAAAAAGCCACGCATTTTTTCATTTAACAACAGTATAAAACGTGGCTATTTGACTAAAAAAAAAATTGTAGTAATATTTCGAGATTTTGAAAACGTATACTTATCTCAAATTCAACCTCGGTAGGTAGAAGAAATAAATTCTAAACCGAACTCAAACAAAAAACCAGAAAACATGACGTCGTGAGCCAAGTCTTTCGTATGGAAAATTAAAGACGCGTTGACTATAAATGTAGTTGGCATTTAAACTATGCTTATCTTTTTACATTTGAAGGAGGTTTTTTTATATAAATCAAAGAGCTGGTCTTGTTATGGAGTTGTGAGAGAGTGGAACACTTAGCTTCTAATGGCTCCAAAGACATCAAATTTAGTTGCTCTTCTTCTCTCTTTCTTTCTAATTCTGCTTCTATTTGTCTCATCACAAGCTGCTGTAGCCGATGCCAAATGCCACCGACGTTAGTATTTACACTCATTTTACCCTTCTTTTTTTTCTTAACAACGCATTCTTATTAATATTCTTATTTGTCATCTCATGTATACATTTCGATGAATTATATTTGTAATCATCTTCTAAGTTATTTGGAGAAAATAATCATAAAATCTGGTGCAGGTAACAAATTGCGTTTGGATTGCGTTTCTTTTCCCTATCCTCCTCCTCCTCCCGTGGCTCCTCCAATTTATGTACCGCCTTCTAGATCACCCAAAGGAAAAGGCCCATAAACAATCTCCATTCTCCGCAAGCAACCGACAGATCAAGATCAAGGATTACAAATATAGAGTATGCAAGTTACTTCAAAAAAAAAAAAACCCCCAAACAAAAAAAAAAAGAAGAGTCAAGACTATTGCGTCTTATACTAGCTAGTTGGAGGTTGACCTTTTCGATCATGTTGGAATTTTTAAATCATAAAAACTAGTATAATTGTAAATATGACCATGTTGTATGCTATGCAATAAATAAAGTATACATTGATTATTTTAGTTCTCTTTTTCACATATTGTATCTTTTTTCTTTTCCTTTGTTCGATACAAATTCTAAAACCAAACCGTAGTGGTTTAGTTTGATCAAATCGATTCATGACCACATATACAAAAATAACAACTTTCCGTTATATTTTAGGTAATAAACTAAAACTTGGCTTCACCGAACATGAAAAATTACTGAACTAAACTTAAGAATGACAAAAAATTATCTAACTTTGTTTATTAGTAACATAAATTAAAAAGTGTTTATCGGGAATAAATAGTAGTAGAAGATACCAAAATCGTTGGAACAAGTAGAAAATAACGGTATAGAAAAAAGAACAAAAAGTGTCGTTTTCGATACAGATATTAAAAGTCTCACACGTCTCACATCACAAGTCTCCATTTATTCAAACTACACCTTTAAAACTTTAAACGATAAAAAAAAAAAAAAGTCTTGGAAAGTGAAACAAGTTACAACTTATTCTCCAATAAATCCCAAATAAACTAATGCCAAATGAAGACATTATACTCGACCACGGCATCTAGATCAACAGTCTTATAAGTCTTGGCCAGTGCATAGCCTCTAGCAAACCTGAAAGCTCCGGTACCTCCGATGATCGGCAACTCTCTCCCTTCCAACAGTATAGCATTTCGTCCATACATCGCGACGGTGCTGCCGTTAAACTCTCCTTCCGTGAACGCCAAGTTAAAGACTATTGTGAAGCCGAACGTTTTCATGTCCGTCGATGCGTACATCCCCTGAGCTCTCCCCACTTCCTTCGAGCTCATATCGGGACCCTCAGTCAACGGGCAGTCGGCGACCGCAACCACACCAAATGCGGTGGCGGAGGAGTTTGTTCCGGGGGCTTCGGCTACTCTGATGGTGGTGGGTTTGTCACCGGAGAGGACGTCATGGAAGTAGAAATGGAGTTGCGTGAGTTTCTCCGGCTTATGTCCTTGAAACGGCTTCGTTTTCGAGTAAGCCTCGGATTGTGTAACCGTGATGGTAAGAAAGAGAATAGTTGAGAAGATTAGAGGAAGAAGAAGCAGAGAAAGTGAAGCCATGTTCGTTGTTTGTAGCTACAATATGTCACAAATGTGTAGTTTATTTATATAGAGAGCAGATAAATAAGTAATTGCATGAAAGCACGAATTTGACTTTTCAAGATTGGTGACTACAACATATCCACTAGGGAAGTTAGGTTTATAATTAAACAAGACCCACCCCTACGAAAATTTTGTAAATGATAATGTGTAAACAAACAAATAATACTTATTATAAGATTTTGTATTGTGTTTGACTCTAGACATTTATATAATATAATCTTCTTTAAAAGAAAAAGTAGAAAAATTGTATAATTGCATATCTTCTTAATTTTTGTGAAAATGACATTCTTTAAAAAAACAAAGGAAGTATCTATGTAAATTCGATTCAAAAGCAATAGATAAAGATATATATATATATGAAAGAAAAATGTAAGACATTGTTATCTAAATGGATGGGATATTGTAGAAAATGGTTCCAGTGTTCTCTAATGCATGATCTTCTTTTTGTAGACCAGGAATGATCCATCCACTTTACAAAGAATCGGTGTCTTAGAACTTAGAAAAGTCAAAAGAGATATTTCGACTCGTCTTTGACGTGAGCCGAGTCTTTGGCATGGAAAAGTAAACGCGCGTTCTATAAAAATGTACGTAGTTGGCAAGTAGCAGGGGCGGACCACACCAGTGGGTGTGCACCCGGTTAATTATAAAAGTTTAGTTTTTTACACTACATTAATAAATTAAAGTGGCACAATATCAAAGATGCACCCATTAGTTTTGAGAGGATGTGGGTTCGATTCCTCCTTAATGTTATTTTGCACCCAATCTAATATCTAGCTGGATCCACTTCTGACGAGTAGTACAAGGCTTTGTTATAGTATAAATCAAAGAGCTGGCTATGTTATGGAGTTGTGAGAAAGTACAACACTTAATTAGCTTAATGGAAGCAAATACATCAAATTTAGTTGCTCTTCTTCTTTCTTTCTTTCTAATTCTGCTTATGTTTGTCTCATCACAAGTTGGAGTAGCCGAGGCCAAACGCCACCACCGTTTGGACTTTTCCCTCGCCTTTCCTCATCATCGTCCTCCTCCTGACGTGGCTCCAGTTCTTCTTCCTCCTCCTCCTACTGAGGTGCCCAGTTCTTCCTCCTCCTCCTTGTACTGAGGAGTCTGCGGTAACCCCTTTCCTCCTCATCTTCTTCTTCCTCTACTACCTAGTCTGGCCCCAGTCCCAGGTTATCACCCGCCACCTAAATCAGCCAGAGGAAAAGGCCCACAAACAATGTCCGTTCCCCACACGTAACCCTGAAGAAGTGATCAAGATTACATGTCAAGTGTGTGAGAAGAATAGTCAAGATTATTTTCAATTACCAAATTAAAGAAGGAAAAGTCAAACAAAGGTCAAGATATATATATATATATATATATTTTGTATGAATATAAAATTATATTCACCAAAAAATCTTTGTTATATAGAATGCATCCTTAATTCAAATCATAGGAAGATCAAAAGAGAGAAAAATAATTGAGAAAAAAACAGAACTTAAAATCATCTTTTTGCCGCAAACCAGAGCATTAAACTTTCATTGGAACTCGTTGATGATGAATTCTAGATTGATGACAGGCGATTGCGGACGATCAGGTCTATACTCTTGTTTAAGCAGCTCGGCTGAACCGGGATTTCACCATGTCTTCTTCTATTGCGTTCTCTCGAAATGGTATGTATAGATGCTTGAAAAACATACCTCATAATGAATCTGGGTGTGCAGCTCAGAGTTTGGTCAGATAACATAGCTAGAATGTCACTAAAGCTACTAGTATATCTATGATCAAGAATTCTTCTTGTAAGCTTGTCCCATACTTGTGAAGCATAGCTACAAGTGAAGAAAAGGTGATCACGAGTTTCAATTGGATCTTGACAGAATACACATTTCTGATCAACTCCCACGTTCCACGCCATCATTTTATCTCCCGTAGATAGTCTATCATACACAGATAACCAAACAATAAAAGAGTATTTGAGAGTTGCATTAGGAAACCACATTCTCTTATACCATTGTTTAGGCTGAATTATTTCTCGCACATGATTCCATGTATCCTTTGAAGAAAAATTTGATGTAAATTTCTCTCATGCACCACGTCATAAAGAGATATCCATACTATGGTTAGGACCCCTAAGTCAAATTTTCTCCAGCTCCATTTTAACAAGATTTAAAGACTCCATTCTATGTCGCATTCTTCGGTGTGTGGCTAAAGCCTCTACTACAGTGGTTGATATCTTTATACCCATATCAATATACCCGCGATCACCTAGAATGTCATGAATTCGTCCTAGGTTGCACCAACTATTAAACCAAAAAGATGATTGAACACCACTTTTCATTTCTATTCGGTGAAACTCCTTGACTTGTGATCAATATTTAAGAAGCTTTTTCTACATCCACGATCCCATACTTGTTTCTTAGGAGTCAAACAAGGGTCAAGAATAGTTTTATCTTTTTTGTTTAAATGTGAAATTATCAAGATTATTGTGTCTTATATAAGTTGGACCTTTTCAGATCGTGTTGAAATTTTAAATCATTAATCATAAAACTATTATATTAATAGAACTTTTAGATAAACTGATTACTTAATTAGCTCTCTTTTTCACAATAATTATAGAGTTATACTTTTATAACCTTTTATGGCATCTATTAGAACATGTTGTTATATTATGGAGGGTTCTAGATAATATTTTTTTATTTTTAAAAGTTTGTTTGTATGCATACAATTAGAATTTTTATATATATGATTTTAATATTTCAATAAGTATATATTTTTTTAAAAGATTTTGAAACCTTTTCATCCCTTTTACTTTTAGTTCATTTAAAAGTATAAGATATGAATTTATAATTATTTATTTGTGTAATTTGATCGCATCCAAATCAACAATTTTGAAGACGTTCAAAAAGATTGAGATCGATGATATTAGTTTAGATATTTAAATTTTTTTTTTTTAATATCAAAACCGAATAATTCGAAACGATTTCATGTCCATGATAAACGTATGTCTAGTTTGACCAAAAGAAAAACGTGTATTCCGAAACAAAATCAGTTATACTGAACTAATTGTAACTGAAAATTTTCAATCCAAATTCTCTTTTGATAATATCTCCAAAGTCCAAACCAATAAATTCCATTACAAACAGACACTCAACACAACAACAACAACAAAGAACCAACTGAAACAATTTATTCTCGAATTCACATTAAAAAAAAAAAACCCCCCAATAAATTAATGCCAGACAAAGACATTGTACTCGACCACAGCATTTAGACCAACAAGCTTATTAGTCTTGGCCTGTGCATAGCCTCTAGCAAACCTAAAAGCTCCGGTACCTCCGATGATCGACGTCTCTCTCACCTTCAACTCTATTATAGCATTCCGTCCATACAGGGAGAGGGTGCTGCCTTTAAACTCTCCTTCCGTGAACACCAAGTTAAAGACCATTGTGAAGCTTATGGTCTTCATGGCCGTCGATGCGTACATCCCCTGAGCTCTTCCCACTTCCTTCGAGCTCGGGTCTGGTCCCTCGGTCAACGGGTCGTCAGCAATCATAATCAAACCAAAGTTGACGCCGGAGATGTTTGTTGCGGGGGCGACTTTGATGGCCGTGGGTTTGTCACCGGTGATGACGTCATGGAAGTAGAAGTGGAGGTGGGTGAGTTTCTCCGGCTTATATTCTTGATGAAATGGCATTGTTTTAGAGTAAGCTTCAGATTCTGTAACGGTGAAGGCAAGAAGAAGAATAGCTGAGAAGAGAGTAAGAAGAAGCAGAAAACGTTTAGCCATGTTTGTTGTTTGTATAGTTACAAAGTCACAAAATTATGTGATCTTTATTTATACACAAAACATATTGTGCCTAGCTAATATTCTACATGAAAGCACGTAATTGTTGGTTTATATTAACATTTCTATCACATCGTTTCGGGGTTAGTGACAACAACATGTACGTTGACGAGCTGGTAACTAGGGAGTTAGATTTATAAGCAACTAAATATTCCCGTTCTGTAAGAATCCTTAATATACAAAAAGAATTATGTAAATGATAAATTATATAGATGAATAAAGATATATAGAAGTATACGCAATCGAACCAAAAATGACGTCTACATTGAATATGGGATTGTAGTAGGTTAGATATTGTCTTATTCAAATCCGTTTATTATAACAATAAAAAAAAATGGTTCTAAGTTCAATATACTTATATGCTAGTGTTCTCTAATTAATTATTATCTATTTTTAGACCATGAATGATTCTTCCACTTAACAAAACATCGATGGCCTAGCTATAATATATATCCTTTACAAAATTAGATGAGAGAGCTAGAAATATTCCGAGTCTAGCTCTGGATAATTGGCTTGGAAACACAGTATGGATCCTTGCTAGTATATATTGGTATACGACCAATCCCTCGTAGCAGAAACTAGATAGATGCAAAGATCTTATTTACTCTGCGAATATGTAAGATCAATGTCTTTCTAAATTTGTTAAAATTTATTTGGATCTACCGAAAATATACCCTTCTCAAATTAGCTAAAAATTCTTTAATTTTATTAATCAATCAACTATATAAAGAAAAAAACATAAATAACTTATTTATAATAAAACATAAAACTCTAAAAAAAACTTGAAATATTTTAGAAACACTAAAATAATAATAATAAACAAATAAAATATAATAATAAAAATATTTAGAAATTATCCAAATATCACGTTGTATCACCTCCAGTGGAGAAGATTATCTATTATGTGATGATATTAATGAATTCCATCTATAAAAAGTGTACGAATAAACTCAAAACGGCCTTATTAATTTGGCCAGCAAAATTTTGTCGTCAAATCCTACAATTTTCACAAAATGAGCAGTATACAACCCCAATTATTCATCAATAAGATAAATGGTTTGTGTATCAGAGAATCACAAGTGCAACTTTAACTACAGCCATTGCTTAAAAAGTGCAACTTTCACAATACTTTTTATAATTTAAAATTCCTCCTTTACTCACTTTAAATAATTGAACGTAACGGAAGAAGATAATACAATAAATAGAAACAACCCAATGGTACAATTCTCACGCGCATCTACCCGCGTCAATGCCACATATCTTTGTACAGAGATTTCGTTAGAGACACGAGCAAAGAAGCGTGTGAAGAAATAAGGATAGAGAGGTTATGGGTGAATGGGGGCAATATTGTCTAACATAATTCACGTTATTTATAGACAATGTCATTCTCTATACCACTTTATATATTTTATTTTTTCAGCTTTTTCGCTTTCCCTCTTGTTCTTGTTCTCATTACATATCAATCAACCCTAAAAAAGTTATTATCTTATGAATCTCTCTATTAAGTAGATCTCTAATCTCTTTCCTAGTATTTACATAGACTCCTTTTATAGCATATTTCTTGCATTAACCACCTTTGTGTCTCTCACAATCCCACAAGTATAGAGATAGAGATATAGCTAGCTAAAGATGATTAATAACATTAGTATATTAGTTAATTGGTGTTCGATTCATACATGTTAGTGGACCATATATATATTGTTGATCATCAAAGTGATGGTGATGATGATGATGATGAATGTGTTAGGAGGAGGAAGGATTAATAATATGAGAGTGATGATGAGCACAATGCAGACTGGTTTTGGACCACCTCCACCTCCACCACCACCCACCTTCCCTCATTATTCCCACCTCCCTCTCAATCTATTTGGGTACTCTTCTTTTTTCCTCCTTTTTATTACATGTCATGATGATGACAATTAATACATGCTTGCATCAACACAACATGCATGATACCATTTGAGACCAAAAGAATGCCAACTCATTATATGTGAATTGCAATTGCATAACATAGCTATCTGTCCTCTTATGTTTCCCATTTTGATCTTGGACCGACACTATTGTTATTAGTTACAGAGAAGATTAGATAGATTACATAGCTCTTTCAATTTTCACTGACAAAGTAGTCAACGGACAGCACTAAAAATATATACTGATTCCATTTTTCACCAATCATTTAAACCTCTCTCCTTACATGCTTTTATGTCATGACCACGTGCCACGTGCATTCATATTTGTTGTCACTCTTTAAAGTGTAATTCACTAATTTGTTATGTTAAAATTGTAAAATGCAAACATTGATTTGATATTCGCAGCTACTCTCCATACTCGTCAGATTACTCTCCATTTCCTACGGTCCGTAATTTTTTGTTTCTCTGACATAAAGCGTTTGTTGTATAACGAATTGAAGAGTCTTTCTTTGCCTCAACGAATCTTTTACTTGTTTCATAATCATGTAGCATAAACCTTAAAATCTAATAATGATGTATTATACAGAGCTTATACGGTGTGTACGGCTGCAATTCAGGGGGACAATATGGAGTCTATGGAAACGGCAGAGGCGGTGGACTAACCGCAGCAGCCGCATCTGCTGCTCCTTATTATCCTTGCGGTGGTGTGGAGGACACGGTGGGGTCCATTACTCTCAATCAAAACCATTTTATCATCACTTGTCTTCATATAACCCTCACCATTACTCTCATCCGACCATTTCACTTCAACAAGGTTCATATATGCATGATATAGATGTTATACACTTATGCCATAAGAGATACATACACTAAATAATATTGTTAACAGGTGTAAATGGCTTTCCCCTTCAGCCACCTCTTATTGCATACCGTTAAAGAAGCTTAGAGTCTTTGGTAGCTATATCAAGCTTCACATCATCATCATCATCATCATCATCATCATCATCATTATCATCATGTTGTTTTAGCCTAAGGATGGCTATCAACAAGACAAAGAAAAATGTCTGTTAGGAATAATGTTTAAAAAAAAAAATCAAGCACCAAAACCATGTGCTGTTTGAAAAACTGAAAAATGATTTGCATATTTAAGCAAAAATGATCAGCACAAAACCCTGCAAGCATTTTTTGTTTTGTTTTGCGTCAACAGTTAATCTTGGTAGCTTTAATTAGTACTTTGGTGGTCAAGTCTCGGATTATATAATGCATTGTTCAAAGTCTCTATTAGTTTTTACTTGTTTAGAAACTTTGGGGAATATTTACATCCCATAAGTCCAAGGACAACTTGATGCTTTTCAGTTTATCAAAACACTTGAAATATAAGTCCCAAGGATGTAATATTCTGTTAGGGATATATTTTGACAGAGTAGCGTTCGTTGTCTGATTCGGGTTCTCTTCACCTTCTGTTAAACGAAGATCAAGTCATTGTCGATTAAGCCCCAAGCAGATAAAGACTTCTTCTATCAATTAGATTACTCTTCTTATCATTGTTGCTTCCTTCTTTGGAGAACATTTGTATGGTTTTCTTTGGTTCTGTATCAGTCATATATTCTTCAAGTAACCGCTACTCAGAATCCATTTTCAAGTAATTTGCTAGAAATGCATAAAGATGTTAAATGTGTCCTGTCTCTGGAATTTGGTTTCACCGATATGCTCTTTGTATCTGGAACTACCAATTCAAGGATAGTCAAAGGCAAAACATATCCAAGTTTTCATGTTAATGTCATTTAATAACCCAAAGACCTTGTCTCAAGTAGATACTACACTAGAGAGATAGAAAACAATGTGCATTGCCTCATAAACCGGGTCAAAAGAAAAGTCAATTTGCGCAGACAGACCAAAAGAATAACCAACTTCACGATGTAATCATGGGCTCTGGATCTGATTGTTGCTCACTTGGAGCTGGATCTGATGGTTGGTCACTTGGAGCTTTGTTGTTCTGACGTGCGGAATTGAACAACATGTCTTTGATAACCTGCACAGTGATGGATTAAAGACACTTGAGTGAATCTCATGGATCCAATGAACCAGAAGGGTTAATACCATCATCATATCAGATTGTATTTACTCACCTGTGACATTAGTCCATGGACCTGCTCCACAGTTATCTTTGCACTATCCCGAGTTATCTTAGCAAGTTGAGGCTCGTCCTGAAAGTGATACACAACACATCACATTAGTCTCTGTAATCACCTCAACATACGACTTCCGAAAAAATAATGATTAACCAACTCAAAATGAGTCACACAGCCAGAGATAACACAGCACTAGGAAGCAGACACAGACTATTGGCAACAACTAGTTGACGAACACAGATAAGTTCCACCAATTTTACTTTTACAAACTTTAACAAATCGGTATATTATTGACTAAACAAATACCCTACCCAACCCAACTGTGAAATCCCACAACCAGCGGTGAACCAAAGCGTTGTGCAGGTAGAGTTCCTATTAGTTTATATCCAAGTAATTTACTGCCTGCGAGTATTCAAAGAGAGGACGCAAATTTTGATATGTTGGTAGGCTTGTCCATAAACTATCAATCCAAATAGCTAGACGTTGAGAGTAGCATATAATTAGCCACATGTTAGATTTCTAGATAGGAAAAAGCTTGAGAAGTGGCATGTGGAAGAGCTCAAAATCATGGTCCACTATTTCAGACAGTCAAGAAACATTGAGAAAGCCAATATTTAGACAAACCTCTTTCCTCCTTTGGAGACTGGATGGCACAATTCCTCCAAACCGGGAGTGAGCCAGTTGAGTCTCGGCTTGCTCAAGCTTCTCAGCTTCATTGGTAAACGATTACATGATAAAAAAAGAGACAAAATATTAAATTACGACCTTGATGAAAGATCAATTAACTTGCTTTTGCATATCCAAGAGTTTACCCAAGTCTGATATTTGTCCGGCAACATAGTCTCCATTGCCCAGCAATGGGGAAGAAGACAGAGTGTTCACCCAATACTTGTTCCAAAGAAGATCCAGAAGGTGACTATCAAGAGATGACTTGAAATAAGTGATGTCCAATGAATAGTACTGTCATATAAACAAAACACAATCAATCATAAGACCCATAATGAAGGCCACCAACATTCCAAACAAATAAACGAGGATAAAAGTACCTGTTTGCAATGTACACCAAAATCCTCGATCTTGTTCAAAGGGATAGTCTGATACTCAGAAACATGATCTTCTGAAATCTTATGTCCTTCTGGATATGTTCTGAATGCCCCAATCTCAACCTTACCAGCAGAAACAGTCCTTGTTGGATCAATAACAACAGCCAAGAAAGGTTCCTGATACTGTTGGTTAAGCATCTGTGTTGACACATCAATACCCGAGAGCCAGCATCCATATCCAGGGTGAGAGTGATACCATCCAACAACATTCTCCAACCTCCCAGCCTATGGTTTCAAGTTGCATAAAGATCAAAACAAGTACCAACAATTCAGGAGCAACTAGCTAAGTAAAGTTCTTGTACAGCCATCAAAGGAAATTAAACAAGAATAACAATGAGGCCATCTCTAAAACCCTAGAATAGCATACATCAAGTAGGAACAAAAGTAAACCCTAAGAAGAGAAATTTACCAGCTTGTTAGTCTGAGAGTATTCAACCATATACTCGTAAGCATCAGCCTGAGCATTAACCCTAGTTTCAGTTCCTTCAACAGGCAAAGCAAAAGCATCCATAACAATGATTGTATCACCCTCGGTCTTCCCCTGCATAAGTCCCATGATTTCAATTGTGCCACCAGAGCGAGCGTGAACCACCATCTTGAGAAGAGCGAGAGCTGAGATTTGGACGCGTTTGAAGTAGTTAGGATCGGAGGTCCATGGCTTCTCCTGCTGAATCTTAGCCATCGCAGAGTCGTCGTAGTAGAAAATACCGTCGGAGGATGAATCCGGTGGTTCCACGGTTAGAATGTTGTTCTCGAGCTCCCATGTCTTCCTCGCGATGGCTGATGAACCTTCCATTGAAATCGAAATTTGAGCAGTATAAGAAATGTAGGGTTTTTGGTTTGAGTAGCAAAGAAGAAGAAGAGCGGATCAAATAGAAAAAGCTTTGGCCTTTTGGGTTCTGTGGGTTAAACCCGTTTGGTAGATCCGGCACCGAGAACGAACAAGGCGGTTTGGGATTTACACCTCTTTATATATTTGGGATTTGGGGACTAATGTTATAAGGAAAATAACTATTTTAGTACAATCTTAATCCTAAACATTTACCTTTTTAGTTTTAAAATTTTAATTTTATCTCTTTGATTTTTATATTATTTAATATATAAATTAAATGTTTAGATTTTGTGTGAAATATTTTATGGAAAATTTACTCTAGGAGTAAATAAATTCACACAAATTTTGTGTTTCTTAGTTCGAGTTTATATAGAAATCATTGACATTAAGTTGAGGATAATTTGGTGTATGTATGTGTGACACATGGATCTCGTATTTATAGCCTTGTAGGGAATCTAAAAAAAATTAGGGAATCTATAAAAATTTAACATTCCACATCAACCCGCCAAACGAATGTCAAGATTACTATAATATGTTTCATACTTTCATAAGCTAGAATACTCGATCGATATTTCATGGAATGAAAATGTGCGATGGAACACATCATGTACACATATATCTATAAGACTAATAATTCACTAACATACTCAAATAAAATCTCCAATCTAAATAAAATCTTATATCTTGCAATTCCAATCGTTTCTTCATTGGTGCAGATTTATTTTACTTCTTTCTAATTGTCGATGTTCAGAAACAAAAGCGCATATGTAGACCCATACTGTATAAGTTTTGTAGCAAGAATTTGTCTTAACATTAATTTGCATATTCGAAATGACTGTTTTTTTTTACCGAATGCCCGACCTTATCTAAATTCCAAATAGACTTTTAAGAAGACTTTATGTTGTGTTGTTCCTCAAAACATCATATATTAGGTTTTCTCGCGTCACATATAACATTTTCCATTGGCGGGAGTCTACAAAACTTTTTAGTGAATACCCCATATGTAACAAACAACTCAATGTTGCTTATGTACACTTTTCGTAGCTTCACAATCAATGATATTCCCTTGCGTTATTCCTGCATTAGAGAAAAAGATAAGTAAAAATAAACAAACTCCAATAACAAAAGACAACGAACATACGTTGGTCATGACATAGTATGTTCACAAATCTTATGTTCGTTAATCAATATTCACAATTTTATTTATCAAAAACAAAATTCACAATTTAGTTGAATTCATAAGTTATTCAATGATTTTAAAATGTAAGTTGTAATTTGGCAATTTCAGTTAATGGTTTTAATGTTGATTGTAGAAAAACTTTGAAGATTGTTTAGTAAAAATATACATAAATGACAGTATTTAATAAGTACACATTATTTTAGTTTTAGTATTTGAACAAATCTAGATAGATTTGAAAATATTTCGGATATTTATATTTATAATGAACATGCATTACTTTTGCACTTTTGTTTTGGAGACAAAATATGCCAATATCCACAAAACTCTTTCAAGCGTGGCGTTTAATCTAGATGATATGTCCCTCTTCAAGTCTTTATAAAATACCATAAAAACTTTTAATTTAATATATTTTTTCACTTAAATATTCAACTTTTTGTCTTTTCATTTAAAACTTCCAACTAAATTATTTTTCTAAAAAAAATCTTCAAATAATCTAAAATATGTATGAGGTTAAGTTGACTAACGATCAACATCTAACACCGTTAACAAAAATAAATTTTAAAAATTTTTTTTTTTTGATTTAATTAGAAACAACTAAAAATCATACAGAAAAAACTAAATAAAAATAAAATAAAACAAAAAAATATAAAATACTTAAAAAAAAATGTTAACACAAACAAAATTATTAATATTACTTTTATTATTAACAATAAAAATTATCTTCTCTAAATAAAAATTGTTAAAATAAAATGAATATAACATTAATTAAATGTTCAATTTACAGTAATATTGCTAATAATAAAAATATTCTTAATATTAATTTTATATTAAAAAATATTTAGAAAATATATTTTATTTAGATAAAATAATTTTTGTTGTTATAATAATTTTTTATTTTAATAATTTGAGATAAAATATAAAAATTTTATTTATATTATTAACAAAAACTAAAACAACAATAATATAATAAACAATATTATTAACACTATTTCTATATTAACAATGTTAACTTAAATTAATTGATTATAATATTAAAATTTAAAATTATAATCAATTAATTTATTTTTCTTTTCTTATTTGTTAACATTGTTAATGATAAATAATATTATAATATTAATTTAATCAATATCTATAATGTTGAATTATAATTAATCTTTGCTATAAATATTATAATCAATTAATTAATTTATTTTTTTTCTATTTGTTCTGGAAATTATATTATTTATTTATTTAACTAAAAATATTTTTTTTATTTTGTTCAGAAATTTATATTTTTATTTATTTAATTAAAAAGCTACATAATAGGAAAAAAACAAAGCTATGTTAGAAAAAAATAATTGAAGGTAATTTTATTTTTATTTAGTTAATTAAATAACATAATTTTTTATTTTTTAATTTAGTTTTTCTAATTATGTATTTTAGCTTTTTCTATTTAAATAGAAAAATAATAACTTTTGACAAAAAAAATATTGTTGTTAACGGTGTTAGATGAAACTAATGTTGACGGTTAGTCAACTTAACTTCATCCACATTTTAGATTATTTGAATATTTATTTTAGAAAAATAATTTAGTTGGAGATTTTAAGTGGAAACACAAAAAAATTAAATGTTTAAG
Organism: Cardamine occulta; assembly: GCA_028015245.1. NCBI lineage: Eukaryota > Viridiplantae > Streptophyta > Magnoliopsida > Brassicales > Brassicaceae > Cardamine > Cardamine occulta. Next base: position 8,523,681 of record CM051363.1, read on the forward strand.
TTAGAAAAATGTATTTATTTGAAGGTTTTTTATGGTATTTTTTTTTAGTGGAATATGAATTTTTTTCTCATAATATCGAGTTTGCTCACCAATAGCAAACTCACCTTCTCAAAAATATAAGAAATAATCGACAAAAAATAACATTGAATTTGCGTTTACTAGCAACATTCTAAAACAATTTATTTTTGTTACAATGGAGGAAAATTATGATATATAATTGTGTAAAAGCATTGTGGGATATTAATATATTGAGTTTAAGATTCCTTTCAACCTCTTTATTTTTCTTTATTTTTCTTTATACATTCTATGCGTTGAATCTCAATCATTTACGTATAAGAAATCGCACTTTATCCTAAATTGATGTACTAGGGATAGTTTATCCATAAAACAATTTGTTTTGTTGATGCCTAGAAACAATTCATACTTCTTAATTAGCTTGTACATAACGAGAGAGAATCCATTATCCATACTTTGTATAAACTTTATCCATTAGATGACAAAAGTCTACCAAATTTAAAAATGACCAAGGTGTTACTCAAAGGCTCAAAAAGTCGAATCTCTGAATAGTGACAAGTGGAATAACCTTTAAAGCCAAGTTGCTAAATAATTTTCTTCCTTCTTCAAAAAGTATTCAGATTTTGGTTGTGTTCATAAATTGAGTGAACGATATTTGATCAGAGGTCCAAATCAAATATAAAGGTTCAAAAGCATTTAATCTCTTAAACCCTATTAGAAGAAAACGAAAATGACCACTTTTATTTCTTTTCTTTATCGACCTTGAAGATCACGATTTATGGCAACACTTTTTTTTATCTTAATACTAATCAAGTTATTAGAGTCTTAGACAATTTATTGGTGATATCGATTTGGATTAGTGGTTGCCTTGCTTCCCTAGAGATTAGCAATTTTACCATGGTTTCAAGATTTGCATTTCCCAGAAAATAACATTTTTGTTTGATTGTGGATGCAAAATGAAAGTTCAATAATAGAAATAATTATGATCGATAGATTATTATCGTATACTATATATTAAGATATACAAATAACTGGTTATAGAAAAGATGACAAAGACAAAAACAAAATGTTGCTTAATAAAACTTTCTGTTATATATACATTACCGTGTCACAAACGAAAGACGAGTAGAACTCGATCACGTTGAAGTCATCTCAATCTGAATAGATGTTGATTAATCATTTTTTTTTAATTTCATTCTATTGCCATTATAAGATCATGCGAGAATGTGGCGTAAAATAATGGAGTATTAACTATTTTATATTTGTATGACTCTAGAAGTAATCAATCATTTCGAGAATAGGTAGCGTCAGAAAATTCGGCTACAACAAAAGGGTATAATCGTCCATTTATGAAAATAAACACGGTTAGGTTCGTCGCTGACGTGTCGAGTTCTAAGATAACCTTTGAATGAAAAAATACACTCAAGTTTTCGTTTTCCATCCACAAGGCAACGCTTGGTGACCAAACAGTCTTTTATTTTATTTTTTTTCCTTATTAAACAAAAAAAAAACAAATAATTCATTTTCCCACACTTTTTATATAAAAGAGAATGCTTCAAAGTTGCTAACTCACTTGATTGTAATATGTATCAATTTAAACCATTAAATTTTGACATGCTTTTAATTAAACAAAACTATAGATTATAAAAAAAAAAAGTAAATTATTATCAGAAAAAAAAGAAACATATACAATCCTAAAAAAAAATAGATATTCATAAAAAAAAGAAATTTTCATCATTTTTCAAATTAAATAAAATCATAAATTATCAAGAAAAAATAAAACTAAATTAAACTAAATTAAAATCTTATTATATAAAGGAGAATGATTTGAAATTGCTAACTCACCTGATTGTGACACGTGTCACTTTAAACGATCAGATTTTGATACGTTTTTAATTAAATAAAACTATAGATTATCAAGAAAAAAAGTAAATTATTATCAGAAAAAGGAAACATATACAATCCTAAAAAGAAAAAATAGAAAATACGAAAAAAAATAAAAATTCATCATTTTTCAAATTAAATAAAACCATAGATTATATATAAAAAAACTAAATTAAACTAAATTAAAATATTATTATATAAAGGATAATGATTCGAAGTTGCTAACTCACCTGATTGTGACATGTATCACTTTAAACGATTAGATTTTAACACGTTTTTAATTAAATAAAATCATAAATTATCAAGCAAAAAAGTAAATTATTATCAGAAAAAAAAAGAAACATATACAATCCTAAAAAGAAAAAATAGATAATCAGAAAAAAAAGAAATTTTCAACACCTTTCAAATTAAATAAAACCATAGATTATCAAGAAAAAAAACTAAATTAAATGAAATTAAAAATGTATTTAATTAAATTAAAATTATATTTTAAGATAATTTTAAAATTAGTTCCTAAGCCTAAAAGGTAACAAAAAAGGAATAAAACCATCTTATTATATAAAGAAGAATGATTCAAATTTAGTAACTTGCCTGATCGTGCCACGTGTTAATTAAAACGATCAGATTTTGATATGTATTTAATTAAATAAAATTATAGATTATCAGGAAAAAAAGAAATTTAAAAAAGGAATACAATACTAAAATAAAAAAATAGAATTATAATATTCTATCTCTATAGTTATTAAGTAAACCAAAAAAATTTGATTCAAAGTTGCTAACTCGCCTGATTGTGACACGTGTCAATTTAAATTATCAGATTTTGACACATTTTTGATTAAATAATTCATAGATTATCAAGGAAAAAAGTAAATTATTATCTGGAAAACAAAACATATACAATCCTAAAAAGAAAAAAATACATAATCAGAAAAAAGAAGAAAATTTTTATCATTTTTTAAATTAAATAAAACCATAGATTATCTAGAAAAAAAGAAAACCAAATTAAACTAAATTAAATATGTATTTAATTAAATTAAAATTATATTTTAAGAAAAAAAATTTAAAGTTAGTTCCTAATCCTAAAAGGTAACAAAAAAAATAATAAAACCATCTTATTATATAAAGAAGAATGAGTCAAAATTAGTAATTTGTCTGATCGTGCCACGTGTAAATTAAAACAATCAGATTTCGATATGTGTTTAATTAAATAAAATAATAGATTATCAGAAAAAACAGAAATTTTAAAAAGGAATACAATACTAAAAGAAAAAAAATAGAATTCTAATATTCTATCTCTATAGTTATTAAGTAAAAAAAAATTTGGTTGAACTCACGAAAGCTCGACACGTGTCAAAATTATAATTCATAAAATCATGACACGTGTTGGTTGATAGATAAGATTATTGCACATGTAAAATTTTTGTTTTCCTTAATTAAAAAAGAAAACCAACAAAAAACGAATAATAAAAAATATAAAAAATTTTACTTACCATTTTTAGAAAATATGTTAAATATTATTACTTTAATAAAAATATTATTTTCAAATTTATATTTTTAGATTTTCATATTATTTAAACTCATATAAAAATATATCACACGCTTCTAATATTTGAATGTTGGTTAAGTGTCAAATAAATTATACAATAAATTGATTAGATTAACCGATTAACCTATGAATCTGTCATTTTTAATAGATTAAATTAAGACATAAATCTAATATTTTCATGAATCAAAGGGTTAAATAGATAGACTCATGAATATATAATTTTTTTTTTTTGTAATAGCTTATCATTATAAAATAATAATAATAATTAATTAATTCTATGAAATTCAATAAATTACATAATCATAAATTTTACAAGAAATTAAAAAATAGATTTTTAGTGAGAAATATGTATTTTGCATATTTTGGAGTAGTTAAAATGCACTCTTTCAAGTGATAGATGTCTCATTTGTGCATGTTTTATTTTTTTTTTGGGCATTACGGAGATCCACTCTGAAAAAACTATTTTCGTTGAAGTTAATTATCATACTTAAATATGGATCTGGAGAAGAGAAGAAGGTGGTGAGACTTATGTTTGAAGCTGAAGATAGTGGTAGATAGAAATCAGGTAACAGAAAAGAAAATAAATCATGGAAACCAAACGTCCTTAGGTATAGAGGTAGAGAAAAAAATAAAAAATCGAGAGATGGTGACTTAACAGTTGATTAAGAAGATGTTATCGGAAAAAGCCAAGATACGAGAAATAACAATGAAATTGCTATATATGAATTTAAATTACTTTATTTATGTTGAAAAATAAATTTATGTATATAATCATTTTTTTTTAATGAAACATGCTTTATAATTTTTTTCTCAAAAAAATCTAAAATATATTTTATTAACAATAAATTTTAAAATTAATATTTTTGTTTAAATTTAATTTATTTTAAAATTTACAAATCGGTCCAAATCTAGTAAATAATAAAAAAAAAGGAAGAAAAAAACACAACAACTTCTTATCGTGTTTCTTCTTCTTCTTGTTTCAGACTTTAATTCTCTGAAATTCACTTTTTTTTTTTTGTTTGGTTGAATTCATTGATCACTGATCGAGATCGTTTTACTAATTGATCGAAGCGATGGAGAAAGATCGAGGAGAAGCGATCGCTGTAGAAATCAATCCGGAGATTGCTCCGACGGTGATGAGAGTCCCACGGAGGATTCGTGAGAGGCTTTTGTCTGACTGTAGTAAAAAGACAGTATCTTCTGTTCAAGATATTGAAGACAAGCTTCTTCATGCCCATCTTCGAAGACAGGTTCTTTCTTTCTTCTCTCTCTTTCCTGATTAAGCCTTTGAAATGACTAAGTCTTTGATTTTCCATATTTTAATTCCATGAATTTTTTTGTCTTTTCGTGAAAAAAAAAATGATAATTACGTTTTTGGATGTGTAGCAATTTTATCATAACGTTTCGAGTAAGGCTCGTGCTAAGCCTAGAAGTCCATCACGATCATCTGATGAAGAACTTGGCCAACGGATCGAAGCAAGGCTTCTTGCTGCTGAACAGAAAAGGTTTTAATTCTATTTCAAAAGTTTGACTCTTTTCGATTGAGTCTCGTCTCTGTTTTCTGTAGATTGATTTTGAATTGTTTGGTATTTTATAGGTTGGAGATTCTTGCTAAGGCACAGATGCGTTTAGCGAAGTTAGATGAGTTGAGACAAGCAGCGAAAACGAGCGTTGAGATACGTTCAGAGAGAGAACGTGTGAAGCATGGTACTCAAGTGGAGTCTCGTGTTCAAAAGGCTGAAGCTAATAGAATGAGAATTCTCAAGGCATCGCATCAGAAAAGAGCTTGTGCGAAAGAGAGAACGTCTCAGTCTATGATGAGGAGGATGGCGAGAGAGAGTAAGTATAAGGAGAGAGTTCGTGCTTCGATTAATCAGAAACGTGTAGCTGCTGAGAAGAAACGTCTTGGGTTGCTTGAAGCTGAGAAGAAGAAAGCACGTGCCCGTGTCCAACAAGTACGTCACGTTGCCAACTCTGTTTCTAATCAGCGTGAGATGGAGAGAAGTAAAATGAGGGACAAACTTGAAGACAAGTTGCAAAGAGTAAGCTTTTGGTTTTTGTGTACGTCTTATCTGTTCTGTTTTTTTTTTAAATCTTACGTTTTTTTGGTGTTTTGACGATTCAGGCTAAGAGACGTAGATCGGAGTTTCTTCGTCAGAGAAGAAGACAACGTGATTCCATTAGTCTTTACTGCGATATGATGCAGGAAGATGCTGAGCTTCTCTCTAGGAAGCTATCAAGGTAACAAAGCGTTTACACAATTCTTGTATATGATTTTCTTTTAATAGTTTCTTGATTGTATGTGTTACGTTGGGTTGTTTATTAGGTGCTGGAGGTGCTTTGTGAAGCAGAAGAGGACTACCTTGGACTTGGCGAAATCTTATGATGGTTTGAAGATTAACGAGTCACTACCGTTTGAGCAACTTGCTGTGTTACTTGAGTCACCTGTTACTCTTAAAACTGTTAAAAGTTTGCTTGATCGTCTTGAAATTCGCTTAGAAGCTTCTAAGAATGTTACCACCACTCCTCACCTGTCTATATTGGAGAACATTGATCACCTTCTTAGAAGAGTTGCTACCCCCAAGAGAAAGGTAATGCCAAGTACTCTGAGGAGCCGAAAAGGAAAGAAGGTTTCTTCCGCTAGGAATGTGGCAGGGACATCAGTGAAGAAGATGTCTAGGTATCCTGTCAGAGTTGTTCTTTCGGCTTTTATGATACTTGGCCATCCAGATGCTGTTTTTAACGGTCAAGGTGATCAAGAGGCTGCTCTCAATAACGCGGCTAAAGGGTTCGTGAGAGAGCTTAAGTTATTGATAAATGTTATTCAAGATGGTCCTGTTCAAGTTTCTTCTGGTGGGGAATCGAAACTTCGGACCTTGCGGTCTCAGTTGGATTTATTCGATAAGGCATGGTGCTCGTTTTTGAATTCGTTTGTGATTTGGAAAGTTAAGGATGCTCGGTTGTTGGAAGATGATCTGGTTAGAGCAGCTTGTCAGCTTGAGCTTTCCATGATTCAAAAATGCAAGCTAACTCCAGAAGGAGATGACACTATGCTCACTCATGATAAGAAAGCAATTCAGATGCAGGTTTGCTTACTCAACACATTGTTCTTTCCTTTCTCGTATTTCTTTAACCTTTCACCTTTTCCATTTATGATGATAAAAGGGGAAGTAAGGGACTCAATATGAATCCTCTCTGTAGGTAACACAAGATCAAGAACTTCTAACGGAAAAAGTACGGCACCTGAGTGGAGTGGCAGGAGTTGTGCGTATGGAAAGTGCATTGTTGGAAACACGAACAAAGTACTTTCAGGCCAAGGAGAATGGAAGCCCTATGGCTAATCAGCTGGCATGTTTCTTTTCTCTAAGCACAGCTTCATCTCCAGTTCAGTCTGTGTCTAGTTCAAGCGGCAGAAGTAAAGTTAGCGTAGGTGTTGAAGGATCAAAACGTGTTAGTCGGTCTTTATTTAAGGATGATACTCCACCCTCATCTGGACCCTCTAGAGTCAGTAATGACACTGTGGACGAGGTTTCAAATGAGAATGAGATGATTGTGAACGAGTTGCTGCACGATGGGAATTTCAAGTTTCCTGGTGGATCCACTGTCAAGGATGAAGAGGACAATCTTAAGGTTTGTTTTATTTGCATTGAGGTTAAGTATTTTTGCCGTTGTTTGCATTTTGACAATTTCTGCCCTAGGAGGATGATATTAGGCTTCTGCAGTTCTGCACATTGTTGTTGGACTTATTACTTTTTTTGGTTATAGGGTACTTAAAGGTTTCCTGATACAATGGTAGCAATCTGTGAAAGACTGAGTACACCTTTTGATAGGAGATGTTCTCAGCTTTGATTTTTTTAAATGTGTGCTGCAGAGTCAGATAAAGGAGACTATGGAGAAAGCTTTCTGGGATAATGTCATGGAATCCATGAAACTGGAGGAGCCAGACTATAGTTGCATCTCTAACCTTATGAGAGAAGTGAGGGACGAACTTAGCCAAATGGTGCCAGATAGCTGGAAAGTAGAAATAACTGAAACTATTGATTTGGACCTTCTCTCACAGGTTTGCCTTATTTTTCTGGTCCCATATTAATTGACTCTTCTTGCTTTATATATTTTAGTTTGTAAAAAAAGATTGGTAGTTCTCATTTCTTATTTTATTGGTAGTTGCTTAACACTGGCACCTTGGACATCGATTACCTTGGAAAGATGCTTGATTTTGCGTTGGGTACTCTGCGGAAACTCTCTGCCCCAGCTAATGACCATGAGAATGAAAGCACCCACCGGAATTTACTCAAGGAACTTCGCAGATTGTGTCAAGCTAAAGATGAGAACCTCCGTGCTGTTGCAATTGTGAAGGGGATCCGTTTCATTCTTGAGCAGATTCAGGTCTGTAGCCAGAAGCTTTTTTATCTTTCATTCATCCTCTTCATCAGCAATAGCTGGAACTTAATAAGTTTTATCATTTTTTTTGTTCCATATCCAACAGGAACTTAAGAGAGAGATAGGCATAGGGCGCATAACTATCATGAACCCCTTTTTGCAAGGGCAAGCAGGTTTTGATTACCTTACACAAGCTTTTGAAAAGCGTTATGGACCTCCCACTCAAGCCAACGAATCACTACCAGTGACACGAAGGTGGATATCAACTGTTTCGTCTTGCAAAGACGAGTGGGAAGAGCACAGCAATATGCTTTCAGCTTTGAACGTGGTTGCGAGATCATCCATGGGAATTTCTCTTAAAACGGGTGGAAGCTTTCTATCCCCAGTCAATACCTCGCCCCAGTCAACTGTTACTGATACTACAGGTTTTGCTTGTTACCCTGACTAAAGAACCAACTATGTACATTCTTTTTAAATTATATAGCACTTACATGTTTTGATATTCTTTTTGGTTCAGTAGGTCAACTATCAGAATGCAAGGGAGAAAAAGTTGATTTTGCAGTGAGGCTTGGATTGTTGAAGCTGGTGAGTCATGTATCTGGTTTAACACCAGAAGTGTTACCAGAAACTTTCCACCTTAACCTCTCTCGCTTGAGGGATATCCAAGGTGAAATTCAGAAGATAGTTGTAGTAACCACAAGGTATGAATGATTTGGTTATATATATGGTAAGACTCAGTTGGAAATTAGAGTACGTTTTAACTAAAAACAATCTCATGTTATGCAGCTTACTCATTTGGCGACAAATGCTAGTGAGGAGCGAAAGCGAAACAGAAAGCATGGCAAAGAAGTTGTTGGAGGTGTTAGATGGGAAGAAGGAAGCAGGACTAACAGAGATTGTTAAGACAGCAATGAATGGAGAAGGAGAAGAGAAGAAGAAGATGATGAGAGGATTATTGGGTAAGAGTTTGGGTAAAGGCAACACAGTGTATGAGAGAATTACAAGTTGTATATACAAAGCGGCTCGAGGAGCTTTATTGAGTGGAAATGGAGAAAATGGGAAGAGATTGGTTGAAACAGAGATGAAGAAAGTGGGAGGAGGAAGTAGTAGCGCTTTGAAAGAGAGGGTTTTAGAGACAGCTCGAGTTCTTGGTGTTGTAGCTTGTGTCTCAGTCAGAGTTCATGGTCCATGGTTGACTCATCTCATGCCACAACATTGAACCTTATCAAACCATTCTCGGTAACTTTGTATAGCTTCTGTATATAATCTACAATAATTACACGTGCTATGTGATTTGATGCATATGCTGATTTGTAAATCAAAAACAGCTTTGGTCCCTTTTCAGTGTGTCCGAACGAATAAAGTAAAAAAGTGTTTGAATAGCTTTGTGATTGTAATTTGTAATTTGTAACTATAGTCTTAAACGTTGTATATATTGGTATTAATCAAATAATCAATTATATTATAAAGTTTGCTTTCAAATTTATCAATTTATCTTATCTCTTTTACTTTTTGTTCTTTATTCGTGGACCACAAGTTTTGTGTAAAATTATTGAACACTCTTTTAATTACAAAGACCATGCAAATCAGTGGATTACATTTTATTTCACATTCAAGTAAATAAAATATTGGGAAATATTTGGTCATCGGGAAGAATAAAGTAAAGTAAATGAAAATAAAGAAAGGGCCGAGAAAATGGATAGTTTAGGAGCAATAAAAAGTTGGCCGGCGAATTGGAGAACCACGACGGCGTTAATGACGACGACGGAGAGCATTAAAAAGGTACCGCAAGTTCTGACAGTGGCGGGATCAGATTCCGGCGCCGGAGCTGGAATCCAAGCCGACCTCAAAGTCTGTGCGGCTCGTGGTGTATATTGCGCTTCCGTTATAACCGCCGTCACAGCTCAGAACACTCGAGGAGTTCAATCTGTTCATCTTCTACCTCCGCATTTCGTATCTGAACAGCTCAAATCCGTCCTCTCTGACTTCGAATTCGATGTTGTAAGCTCTCTTCTTCTTCTTCTTTCTATGATCATTGTTTACTCTATACTTGATCAAGACTTTGTCAGGTGAAAACTGGGATGCTTCCATCTCCAGAAATCGTTGAAGTTCTTCTTCAAAATCTTTCAGATTTTCCAGTTCGTGGTAGAAATCTCAAAAACACTTCATCACGTTGTTCTTCTATTTAGATTTTGAATATTTTTGTCTTTTGATGTTTAATATAGAGTTGTTTGTATTAAGGTAGCTTTGGTTGTTGATCCTGTGATGGTATCTACAAGTGGACACGTTCTTGCTGGTTCTTCTATTCTCTCCATCTTTAAGTAAGAAGCTTTTATGCAACTTTTTTGTTAGTTTGTGAATTCTGTGTTTTTATCTTCTTTCTGAGAACTATGGTTTTTCTTATTGTAGAGAGAGATTGCTTCCAATTGCTGATATAATAACACCAAATGTGAAAGAGGCTTCTGCTTTACTTGGTTGTGTTCGGATTGAGACTGTTGAAGAAATGCGTTCTGCGGCTAAGTTGTTGCATCAAATGGGTCCTAGGTTTCCATTTTTCTCTCACTCTTCTCTTTTTCTAGACATCCCTATGCTCGATTTTTATATGTTGATTCACTTCTTTTATTTACTTATTCAGATTTGTACTTGTCAAAGGTGGTGATCTTCCTGACTCATCAGATTCAGTTGATGTTTACTTTGATGGTATGTTATAGCTCATTGGTCTTTCCCAAAATGAGATTCGTACATTTGTGATTATAATAAACATGTGGAACCTTTTTATAGGCAATGAGTTTCATGAACTCCGTTCTCCTCGCATAACTACAAGAAATACTCATGGAACTGGTTGCACTTTGGCTTCGTGTATTGCAGCAGAGCTTGCCAAAGGCTCTTCCATGCTCTCAGCTGTGAAGGTATATATAATATAGGCTTCTTTCCCCAAAATGTTTCTATGCATAATATGCTATGCTCCATGGCTCTCTGTGATATATATTATTAGTGTGTCCGCCACAACTCTTTGTCATTGAAATTGTTTTTACATGTAACTTTTTCTTTTTGAGAAGTTCAAATTTCAGCAGAGATGTTTGGAGCATTGATGATAGGAAAAAGTGTTTGGGGCTTGAGGATATCTATTTATGGACTAGAAAACCGTAGTAACAATGCTAATCTTAAGTCCTGCAATGTTGGCAGGTGGCTAAACGCTTCGTCGATAATGCCCTAGATTACAGCAAAGATATTGCCATTGGCAGTGGGAAGCAAGGACCTTTTGACCACTTTTTCGGTCTGAAGAAGGATCCCCAAAGTTCTCGATACAGCACATTCAATCCAGATGACCTGTTTCTATACGCTGTTACGGATTCTAGAATGAACAAAAAATGGAACCGGTCCACTGTGGATGCAGTGAAAGCTGCTATAGAAGGAGGGGCCACAATCATACAACTAAGGTTTTATCATGTTTGCTATAACTAGAGCTTCTTTCTGTGATTCAACTTCTTTGTGCATCTCTCTCTTATGGAAGTCCGTTATGACATCCTCACAGGGAGAAAGAAGCCGAAACACTGGAGTTTCTCGAAGAAGCAAAAGCATGCGTTGACATATGCCGGTCCAGCGGAGTTTGTTTGCTAATAAACGACAGGATCGACATTGCCCTTGCTTGTGATGCTGATGGAGTCCATGTTGGTCAATCCGACATGCCGGTTGATCTAGTTCGGTCTCTTCTTGGCCCGGACAAGATCATCGGGGTCTCATGTAAGACACCAGAACAAGCCCATCAAGCATGGAAAGATGGTGCAGACTACATTGGGTCAGGAGGAGTCTATCCAACGAACACTAAGTCCAACAATCGTACAATAGGACTTGATGGACTGAAAGAAGTATGTAAGACATCAAAATTACCGGTGGTTGCCATTGGAGGCATCAAAATCTCAAATGCTGAGGCTGTAATGCGGATTAATGAACCGAATCTAAAAGGCGTAGCGGTTGTGTCAGCTTTGTTCGACCAAGAGTGTGTTTTGACTCGAGCTAAGAAGTTGCATAAAACTCTTAAAGAGAGCAAAAAAGGAATTTGAAGACGCCCAAAATATTTCAGCAAGGTGTTTTAATTTTACTTTTCAGTTCTCACGGTTACAACTGTTGTGGACCTTTATTAGTTCTTGTACCTAATGTATTTGTTGGGTTTTTAAATCTTTGGTAGCGATCATATAATTTAAGTTTTTAAGTAGATTTTTATTTAGGAGATGAACAGAATAATAGTTGTTACATATAGTGACAAAAATAAAGTCTTTTTTTCTCGTTACATCATCATCATTAATAAATGAAAACTCCAACTTATCTTATTTACAAGTTACAACCTTCAAGGCTTCGACAAGAAGTCTAATTTCTACCGTATTTTATGGCAAAATGAAATAAAATTGTAAAAACTAGCTTCATCATTCAATCTCTCTCAATTTCAGAGACCTTTATCAGCTCTTGAGTCCATTGTGATGGATGCTAAATGAAGCTTAATCAACTGTCATAACCTGATTCATTCATTTCACTTGCAAAAAACTTTCCACATTCTCAAATTCTCTAAGAGATGCCAATTATATATAAGTAGGAAATTTTGAATTGTGTTTTCCATTTGGCGTCACTCCAATTTTTATTGATACAGCAATCTGAAAAATGGAACAAAATTTACCTAACAAAAAAGTATTCAATGCTTGCTTACAAACAAACGGTTTCCCCTTGCCTCTATATACATCATAGCCATTGAAATTATACAAAAGAAGATGAGGTTTTTCGGACATATCCTTGTTTTGTTTAGTCGGCGCATGATTTTGAAGCAAGCTCAACAAGTGTCTTCTCTGCAGCTCTCCTTAGCAGTACCTGAAACATTTCCAGAAAAAAACACAACACACATAAGAAGAAGTTAACAATTGCTATAATGCAGCAGTGATATACATACCTCTTTAGTTGCATTAACAGATTCTCGCTGCCTTCTCTGTTTATCACTTTTGCATTCTCCACACCAACTTGAGAAATCATTCTGATACTTCTTCATCTCTCGAAAAGTTGAGCTACAATGAGAAAGAGAGGGAAATAATGATATCCCATGAAAATGGTTCAATGAAACAGATGTAGAATGTATTTAACGTTTTGAAAAGACTTTTACCTTCTACACCACAAAATCAAGTTGACTCGGTGTCCAGAAGTTGTAGCTCTAGCTCCATGGCGATGACGTCCACGATGAAGAACAGCATGACCAGGTACATGAAAGTAATCATAAGCTTCCTACAGAAGAAGTTATCAAGAATCTATGAGTAATAACTTAACATAAACTATGAATGTGACACATAATAAGCTAATCAGTTCTATAATCATGGAGAAAAACCATCTTTGTGATTTGAGACAAGATCACTAAATGCACAATTTTGAATTGACACTGACTGCTTGATGGTTTGGTTTGACAAGTACCTTTTCAGTGCTATCGGAATTGACATGATTATCACATCTCACACCTCGAAAATATAGTTCCCCACCAGTAAATTGTTTACCCAAACAGACATTCAAACTAACCTCTGAGTCATCCACATGGAACCCTAAAATCAAGAAGCAAGTTTTTTTTAGATGTTACCACCATTTCCAAATCTAACTACCAAGGAAGAGGCATCATAATAAAGCTTCCCAGTACTTACCAAGATCAACATCCCTATCTTTTCCATATTCAACAATAAAGCCATGGTGAGAATCTAAAGAGGATCCAGAGACTTCCGGGAACAGAACTGCCACAAGATTTGAACCAAGCCCATCAGGAAATATATCACACAAAAAAAACAAAAAAAAACTTGCAATCAAAATTAGAATCTTAACCTTTAGATATAGGATTTATAAAATCATCAACCAACTTCTGAAGCATGCTATCAAAGCCAAAATCATCAAGGACAACACCAAATTTGTTCAACGTATTAGGTCTCATTATTGTGGATCTTGTATCGTAAACCCATTTCTCCATATGCTCAACCTGAGAAATTAGTTAGAAATTGTGATAAGAACACAAAGACAACTACTAGCCAAAAAAAAAAAGCTAACTTTGAAGTCATATCTACCTCTGCTAGTAACATTTCACAAAACATAGGGTTAAGCATTTCAAAAGTGAAAATCCCAGGAGATTGCTCAACCATTATACTTCTAAAGCTATGCTCTGTCTTCCGACTAACAGCTCTAAGAAACGAAGGCGCGAAGAAACTTGTAGGGTCTAGATTATAGATCTCTCCATGCAGACGCTGCAAAATCAGATTAACAACAAAGCAAAAAGATTCAAATCACCAATTCAAAGATTAAGACAATTCGATTAAAAGAAAGAAATTTTACCCGGTAAGAAGACAAGATTTTGTCCCTGTATTCTCTATGCCTCACAATCTGAAAATGAGATACAAATTCAAGCTCAGTTTCACAGAATTAGAAGCTCAAGACTATCAAGAATTAGATAAAGGAGTAAACTTTACCCGGATTCGCTCAGTGTCAGGTGAGTATTGGAGAAGAAGGCGTCTCATGAAACTAGCCTTCTCGATACGAGTGGAATTGAGAAGCTCTTCGGGTAAGTAACGCTCAAGGGAGCTGAACAGAGCTGGACAAAACTCCAAAGGTAGATCTTCATAGTTCTCTGGCTCATGCTCTGCGTTAGGGAATCTCCGAAGTTTGTATCTTGCTTCGTCGTCGATTTCGGAAGAGACTCGCGCTTGCTGCTGTTGCTGCTCCGATTGTTTTCCGGAAGAATCGAGAGCCATAGATCTAAGCCGACTTTGATTGCACATTCAGGTCATGGAAGCGATACGCATTCTAGGGTTTAGGTTTTGTTGATGAGTGAAAGAGAGAGAGACGATGATGGTTTGTTTCGGGGGTTAGGGTTTCGGAATTTTATAGAATCTCCCCAAAGTAAAAAAAAAATGTGGGAGCACCACTGTCAATAGTTTCTTACCATTTTTAGTAACGTTGAATTTTTGTTGCTTATTATTTGGCTCTGTAAATTTAAAAGGAAACTACAAAAATAAGATAATAAATAAGGATGTTGCTCATTTTAATTTTGTATTTGCCTCCAAAATAAATAAAAACATTTCTCGCATCATAATTTTGTACAAAATGATTCAACGTGACAGAGGCAACAATGCTTACAAAAGAGAGAGAATCAGAGAATTATGAATTCTAGAGTGTTACCTAAAAGATGCTTAGAGTCTATAGAGAAACAGAGCTTTGTACTTTTGCTTTTTCTTCCCAAAAAACCGAAATTTTATATGTTTTTCACATTTTCTCTGTTCCCAAAAAATGTTCCAAAGAATTAAACAATTACACAGGAAATCTTCTTCACTGAGTGGTGAAACTTCCTTTTGAAAACACCATTCATTATGTGTCCATCTTTATTCCTATTTCTCTTTTGCCTCTGCTGTGTAATAATAGCCATACTTGCAGGTAAGAATGAGTTAAGCTATAAAACAATGAGCTTCTTCAACAAACATTGGATCGATTCTGGCCATAGCTCTCAGTATGTTTTCCCCTGCAGAAGAAACTGCATTACACACAGATAATGCAGTTAACCTTGTGAAAGCTGAGAGAGAAGAGTTTGTATACCAAACAAGCTGAGATATATCAACTCGGTTGTGCATAGTAATTGAAAAATTGACCATATGCACACACAGGGACAAAAGCGGCCAGCTCCAAGAAAAAATTATGATCAATGGTAATCACCACCTATCGCTTCCTTGTTAACTGAGTAATAACTTCTCTAGGAACTCTATCTCTCGTGCCGCGTGGTCTTTGTCCAAATGCTTGAACAAGGCATTATGTGTGTAAGCATCTGGTTCAATCTCTTTATCTAGCATCTCTTTATACAATTTGACAACCTCTTCCCATTTACCGAGCTCACAGTTCTTGTTTATAAGCATAGTGTAGCTATATTTATTCGGTGAAATCTCCTCTTCTTCCATCTTGTGTAAGTATCTGTAAGCTTCATCTATTTCCCCAGCTTTGCACATACCATGTAAAAGAGCATTGTACGTCATGACATTTGGATGAACTCCTCTCTTTTTCATCTCCGTGGAATATTGGAAGGCTTGTTCTAGCCTTCCCGCTTTGGCATGACCATGAATCAACACAAAGTAGGTAATCACAGAGGGGAATAACCTTTTCCTCAGCATTTCATCATACAAGTCTCTGGCCATCTTAAACCGGCCCTTCTCCAAATAAGCGCGGATAACCGTGGTGTAAGTAACATGATCAGGGACAAGACCGACTCTAAAAATCTTACGCTGAAACTCAATCGCTTTTTCTAGATTCCCAACCTTGCAGAGTCCATCTATACAAACGTTATAGATAATCAGATCTGGAGCATGATGATCCTTTACTACCATCTCTTCGTGCAGACGAAATGCTTTGTCTGAATCTCCAAGCCGCAGTTCACCCACAGTCCTTGTAGTGTACGCATATCTATCAGGTTTAATCCCATTCCTCAGCATCTCATCATAAATTTCAGTAGCCATGGAAAGATTCCCACTCTTAACAAATCCTTTTACCAGAGTCGTGTAAGTCTTCACATCAGGAAATATCATTTGGCTAGTCATCTCTTCTTTTAACCGCTGAGCACCTTCCAAGTTCCCTGACTCACAAAGACCATCTATTAGGGTATTGTAAGTGACAACACTGGGACTGATATTCCCAACTCTCAAGTCATCAAACAAGAGAGAAGCCTCAACAATCTTCCCCATCTTGATGTATCCATGCATCAGAGTGTTATAAGACACAACATCAGGAGCATTTATACCAGATAACAGCCGTCTAGCCTCATCTATTCTTCCAAATTCGCAGAGAGCTCGTATAAATATATTATACGTAGATGTGGTTGGAGAAACACCTGCTTGGATCATTTCGTCCCTAACTCCCAAAGCTTCATCAAACAAGCCTTGTTTGCAATACCCTTCAATCAACGGATTAAACGAATGAGCTGTAACAGGGAATCCAGATCTCTGCATATCTCCATGAAACCGCCTAGCTTCCTCCATTTTACCGTTCTTGGAAAACCCATTGATGAGAATATTGTAAGTCACCTCACTAAACTCAACATTTCTTCTCTCCATCTCTGACCAAATCTTGGCGACTTGCTGTAAATCACCAGCCTTGAAACAAGAATCCAACATTGTGTTAAAAGTGATAACCGTTGGCATAATCCCATGTTCAACCATCGTCCCATAGACCTCTCTACCTTTATTCATCATCCTTGAATCCCTAAGAACTCTCAAAACAATGTTACAATTTCTAACACTAGGTAAGAACCCTTTCCTAATCATCTTCTCAAAACTCAA
Organism: Cardamine occulta; assembly: GCA_028015245.1. NCBI lineage: Eukaryota > Viridiplantae > Streptophyta > Magnoliopsida > Brassicales > Brassicaceae > Cardamine > Cardamine occulta. Next base: position 8,540,832 of record CM051363.1, read on the forward strand.
AAAACATTGCTCCACCATTGATTTCTTAGTGTAAACCCAAAGCAACAGATCCAAAAGCTTGAGAGCAATTAGCTTATCAAAGCTCCCATCAATCAAAAGATCATCAATTTCGTGTAAACCAAGATCAATACTCCTCTCAGCAACAAAATAAGCTTCACGCATCAAACCATTCTCAGCTAAAATCTCAAGCATCGCAGCGAAGACTTGCCGTGTCTGCTTAACATCGCTCTGCCTTTGAAGCCATTTGAAAAACCGATACGCGATTTCCGGCTTTACCCGAATCATATTGAGAACTCTAATAAGCAAATCTGGATCAGTAAAGAGGATACGAAACTGATTAGAAGACCAATTGCGATTAGGTTTATCCCCTTGTGAGCTCAAAATGAGATTAGCGTAATAAGACTCGAGATTAGATGAAGACGATGATGATGACGCAGCAGTGCAATGAGGAAGAGTAGAGAATCGAAAGAGGAAGCGTGAGATGTTATTATAGTTGTTGTTGGCAGTAGAAATAGAGAAGAAAGATCTCGAAGCTCTGAGACAGAGACGGAGACATAGGATCATTGAGGAAACAGAGAGGAACACATAGGAACCAAAATGAATTGAATTTTTCTGGGTTTTTTCCAAAGATCCGAGACAAGGAAGGAGGAGCGGCCATTAATTTTCCACGAAGCCTTGTTCCATCATCTCTCCTTCCGTGATGCGTCGGCGATCATCTCCGGGAGATTAACAAAAATAAGGGTTTATCTCAATGTTTTCCAAACCGGGCCGGTTTAATCGTTACCCAATCTACTATGCCGTTTGGGTTTATACAAAACCAATGTGAAAACCGTTAAATTCGGTTCTGTATTCAACTTTCCGTTCTGAAGTCAACATGAAAACCATGGTCCTGATATCCGGTTGAACCACGGCTTAGAAATGTAACCGGTCTTGTCAATGGAATTCGGTTTTGAAAAACATACTCGTGTGGTATTACTATATTACCTACCCTTCGCACCAAAACCTTACTAGCTAACAATCACATGCTCATGTTCTATAGAAAGTTCGAAATCTATTCTCAATATCTAATTTTCCAAAAGAAATTCTTGTTTTTTGAAAGTAGACAAAGATACGGAAACAAAATCGAAGTTTACATATCTATAAATTTAGGAAACGTAAGCAACACATTGGACAATAGTCACAATACATAATACATGAATGTTAAAAAGACACATGCCACTTTCCAACAGAAGCAACTAAAACAAAAACAAAAAAACTCAAATTGCAAAATCAAAACTTTTCTAATTGCCAAGACTAACATTCTGCATTTCAACAACTACTTCAGCCTCACATCTTTTCTCCAATTCGTTTTCCATGTGTTTCATCGAGTTTCGCAGCTTTCCGCAAGCTCCCGAAAACGCGTCTGAAGAACTCTTCAATCGCGCAACTTCAGCCTCGACTTCATCGAGATTTCTCTGTAGTATCTTCACTGTTTGCCTCATCTTGTTTAGCTCCTGTGGTGGATAAACGCAAGCTCCAAGCTCATCGATTTGTACTCCAGTTCCTTGACACAACTTCAGCAGCTTCTCAAGCGAATCCACAAACTCGCCATTATCCTTAGGATTCTCTAGCTTAATCATCCCGGTGATAACTCGAATGAGTTCTTTTATCACAGTGATCATCTCAGAGACAATTTCACCAACCATTTGAGCAACTTCCATTTCTTCAGGAGACAAATCATCGCCTAAATCGTCATCATCATCATCTGAGTTATTATTATCACCAGATGCGTCAAAATCAGGTGAAGCACAAGCTGGCTTCACTTCTTTCATCTCCCTAAGAACATCTTTCATGGAAACAGCAACCTGTGTAATACCCCTGCCAATCGCGATGATGTTTGTCGCAGGAACCTTCTTGAAACTGGAGCATGCCTCCCAAACAACTCCTGAAAGCTGTGGAATAGATGGCTTCTTGTCCTTTTCATATGATCCCTCTAGTTTACAGATACAAAAAAAAAAACACCACTCAGAATCATCCACAGTTAAGCACTCACTAGAAGTATGTTGCAACAAAATGAAACTAAACTGTGGCTACACAACACTTTGACATAACGAGTTCAATAGAATAAAAGATTGTTGAATAATGACAGAAAAGTATTAAACTTTCAATTATTACCGTATAAGGAGACAGAACCCTGCAACAATCTGAAGCTGGAATCAACGATTTGCTTAACAGAAACGTGTATGATTGAAGAAAGTGTAGGTCCAGCACCAACTGTGCTTCCATGGCAACAAAGCAAAAAGCCTTGAAGAGCGTTGAAGTAAGACTCCATTGTCTCTTTAAGTGATTCAGCTTTTGGTGTTTCTCCAGTCCATAGCATTCCAACTAATAAGAGTAAGATAGTAACACAAGCAAGCACAAATTGAGAAGAAGATATCACCAAAAAAGGAATCGAGAAAGGTAGTTTTTTTTAAACCTATGGTGGCTTGTTTAGAGAGGTGACCAGACATCTGAAGAACATCGATCCAGTTAACTTTCTCCTCTGTAGGAGACGCTGTTCGATCGAACAACTGCAAGAATTTTAAGCATAATCATTGTTTAATTACGATTCTAATCCATCGTAAAAACATGGAACAAACAAGAATCCGTAAGAAGGAAGAAGTACCTGGAGGGTATCGTAGATGGTGTTGAGACGAGTAATCAGAAATTGATTCAGATCTTCTCTTTTTGATTTCCCCATTTTCGTCTTCCTTCAAAAATTCTTGACGCCTCTAGTACTGCTAAGCCAAGGGTTTTGCCGAAGCTTTGCAGCGATTCCTAACGATGTCGTTTTGTTACTTCAGAGACTAATGTTATTACGGAAAAGCCCTTCGAGAGATTTGGCTTTTCAAGTTAAACACTTCACGCTGTCAAAAACTAACATTGCATAGGATGATAGGAATAGGATATTAAGATTTGAAAGATTCGCCTTGTTTTATTGGGTGACAAGTTATGACAGAAGCAAGTTCTAGTAAAGTTATGATATGGTTTTGATTCAAAAGAAGTGATGATGTTTACATAAATTACATGGAACAAAAGAATACTGTTCAGTCTGTGATGGTTTTGTGAACCAGCTAATGTTATTGTGAATTTGTGATGATGTGGTTTAACAGCTTCGGTCTGATCAGGTTTTGACAAAGCTGGTCCTATTGAGGTCTGAATAAAAAGTGAACTACCTTAAACAGAATTAAAGAAACCAAATCCGGCCCCACCCGAGACAAGGATTGGCTGGTCGGTACAACATCCTTAGCTGACAGCCATTTTCCATGTCTAAAGCGCATCAACTCTTTCCAGTTGGTGAGTGTGACAGTAAGACCAAGCAGAGTCAGGTCTAACAAGAAGTCTCCTATCAAGGAAAGATCATAGACTAATGAACTTGGAAGAGGTGAAGCAGTCCTTAACCTTAAAAGAGACAGTGTGTATGTATGAACTAGCCAATTCGGACGATGAAGGGATTAAACCAGGCTGGTTTGTCTCAATTTCGATCCAAACGAAAGAATTTAAAATCAAGTTTATGGACAATTAAGGAGAAATCGATATGGAAATTTCAAGCAATCAAGAAATTCCAGTTCTGACCAATCAAGAAGATCACAAATATATACAATTTTAAAACCAAGAATCTGGAATTAGAAACTTTAGAATTTTCAAATATGTACAAAGATCAGAACTTTGAAGTTAAAGAAAGATGATCAATTTACAAAGATGATAAAAAAAAAAAAGTAAAAACTTTTTCTTAAGCACCAAGACCATTCAACCTTGTATGTTAGTTAAACCAGAGAATCATGCGTCTTCTTCTCGGAGGTACCAGCATCAGAATCTTGATTCACCACATCACGGCGACCAAAATTGGTCGGCGCGTCAGGTCCAATCAGCTGAATCGCGGCGTTATCATAAGCAAGAGCAGCTTCCTCGGCGGTATCGAAAGTCCCAAGCCAAACACGCTCAGGTCTTCCCTTGCGATTTCCAACACCACCGTGAGCTCTACCGCATCTAATCTCAGCCGCCCACTTCCCCCACGGCCTTTGCCTAACACCGCGGAACTTCCTCTTCATCTCCGTCCCAGTCGGAGCAAGAAACTTCGCCGGAATTCTGATCTTAAACCGCGTCTTTCTGACCTCGGCGGAATCAGAAGGGTCGATGACGATCTCTTTGACGAGCCGCTTCCCTCGGCGACGCGACGACGACGGCGGCGGCGGCGATTCGTCTTCGCTGCTGGAAGAATCGGTCGCCTCCAAGTCGGTGAAAGATATCCTGATAATTCGCTTCATAGTCGCCGGAGAAATTTGAGAATTGACGACGGAGAGGGTTGGTGTTAGGGTTTGTATAAAAAGAAGTCACCGGGACTCTGAATTTTTTGAAATAAAGGATCAGATCCTTATACCATAAAATCTGATCCGTTAGGCTTGGCTTGGGCGTTACTTAATCCAGTTTTAAGTTTATCTCATATAATCGCTGAGTTATTATAAGTCGGTTATGTTATTAAGGCTTTGAAAGAATGTTACCGATCGAATGGATTAAACTGTTAGTATATTAAATTATTTTATTTTAGATAGGACAATTTAATATCGCGGATTGGATTTATACATAAAATAGTACATAAATTATAACTGATCTCCCGTTTTTTTTTTTTTGTATTATTACAGACTATAACAACTTATGAATAATAAATAAATTTTGTTTTTATTCGTCAAAACGGATTTTTCTGTCCGTCCGCTATAATTATTCGAAATCTAAATCAAAAATATTCACATAAACTAATAAAGTTATGGGATTTTGATATTTACTGCAAGATCTTATCTATTTAAGTTTGTGTTTCCTTTGATGATGGATATTCACATTTTTAGTTAAGTTATAGTCTGCCAAAATTAAAGATTGATTTTTACCGAAAAAAGGGTCAGCATATAACATGTATTAAAATTAAAATAATTTTATGAATACGATCATAAAATATCGATTAATTTTATAAAACTAACATATTAAGTATGCTTGATATTCGGATTTCCATTTGTGAGCAAGAAAAATATGTCCAAATTATTTGTGGTTTAGTTTTGAATTGGGTTTGGTTCGCTCTAGTCTGGCTCGCCGAAAACATAACTTCAGGTTGCCCAAAACGTCCTTCATAATATTTTGGCTTTTGGGCCTTAAAATTTATTCAAGGCTTTAGTGATTCTATGACTATTTTCTGGACAGGGTATGCTTAATTAGGGAATTGTACTTATAAGTTTACAATTCTACGAAGGTTTTTTATTCAAGTTATACAATTCTACGAATATTCTGGACTGAAGCCCGTAGTTCTCCCTCCTCCCAGTTGTGAAACCATAGTATGTAATATTAATTTCATCTCAAATATCACTCGATCCGGCGACCTCTAAACCGTAATTTTCATTCATCAATGTATTTACATTCTTTTTGTTCTTTTAACTCTGAATTACATAAGCACATAATTAAGTAATGATTGATATTCTGACTAAGTGGTACTCATCCAACAATGACAATTTAAATCCACATGATTAGAGTGTGTATTTGATCAATTGGCATTGAACGGTACGTCTAAAAGTTATATCTTTGCTAAAACTCGAATTTAGTATAACTGTCTGATTGCAACATTTTCTCTGTTGATGTCCAACTAAAATATGTATGGACATCTCTAACTTATGTGACCAATCAATTAGAGTTCTATGATGTGGCCATTTTCATGGACTCTATTAAAACATACAAATGCTTAATTATTTTTATATATCTTATAAATATGGTATAATTGGTATCCGTTATTAGCTAGTTGATAAATTTTAAACAATGTTTAATATACTAATATGCGTGTTTGAATTTAAATATATAGTAGTAGTAAACAATGATAAACAATAACACGAATTACAAAAGCTGCAAGTCTTGATTAACCCTAAATCTTAATCAACTAGAAAACGTATTGCCCACTCTGTAAATCAATATATCAATAAATTAACCTAACATATTAACGTAAAACTCATGAGATCATGTTTATAACTTATAAGATGTGTAAGACCAGGTTTGAACAAGTTTTAATTATGACGTTTTTCCTCAACGATCGTGATTTGAACTATAAATTTACTAATAATGATAAGAATAATACTAATATTGTGTCGTTTTCTTATATCTTATATATAGATTTGCATATAATACGACTTAATTGTTTATTATTCGTCTCCACAAGTTACTGGACTAATAAAAAATGCGTCTCCACAAGATGCGTTGCACCACCAATAGAAACAGAAGATGAAACCGAACAGGTAAAAGGGACGTTTACCAAAATATCAACCAAATCTTCCACAAACCCCGTTTTTCCAATTAAGTTTAATAAACTTTATTAAACACATTCAACTCTGGAATTTAAATTATACTCATGACCATCGATTACTTTTGTAATTAAATACTCCAAAATATAAGAAACATGACATAAGTCTATAAAATATCACAAAATATATTTTTATATGTACCAGATCAGATAAATCTATGAGAGTCGTATTCTTTTGCTATAGTCATGATTCATATATTTTCACTAAAGGATATAAAGTAAAGTATACAAAGATAAATGAACTAATCAACAATTATAAAATCATTTGGATCGAAATGTTCTCACTGATTTCCAATTGATCTTGACAGATTCATTATAATATTATAATTTATCAATGATTGAAAAATATAGAGAAAATAGTAAATTTTGTAGTAGCGTTTTTATCTTGGTGCCATGGTGTGTGTTAGAAACTGATAACATTGATACTGAGTCGACCATATGGACAAGTCAATATCATGGTTTTGACCATCTGGTGTAGTCCTGAAACTACATATTGTTACAAAAGAAAAAAAAACTATAAATATTTAAATGCAATAAGATCTTTGGATGAATTACAATGACAAAAGCAATCGCCATAGAATAGGAAAAAAGAATGTATAATGCATGCATCTCTTGCATTGGTTGATAAATTTCCAGATATGTATTTTCATTTTAAATATCGTGTGGAAGGTGGGCTCCATTTTGTTTCTATATGTTATGTTTCAATTATTTTTCGCAAATGCTTCTTGTGTGGTACACCAAATTAGTATTGATCCTTAGGGAAAATTAAAGTCAAAGTGCAGTAATTATTATATTCATCTGATCAATATGGTTTTCCTTTACACATATCCAATTCATACTAAATAGCAATTATCATTAAAAATATGTACAACAAGGAGTAGTATTATTGTTACACTTCATATATAGTCCTTACTCCTTATTGCACGTTTGCAAGATAATTGGAAATCCAGAACCAACCAACAAAAAGAATTTTTTGTCAGAAAGTAAAACAAAAAAAAACACAGCCTGCATGTCTCCAGTTCCAACTTAAATTATTCTCGTCCAGATTATATCGTTTCAATTAATAATTTTAAACCATCAGCTAATTGATTTATTTTTGGGTCAAACCTAGCAGCTGGTTAATTTACATAAAAACAGATAATATAAAAGTATTAAAATATTAGTCAGATTTATCTGGTTTAATTTTTGAGGAATGTTTTGAAACTTCTTTTAAATCGCCTGATTTAGTTAATGGTTTGTTTAATTTTAGTTTTGCTTTTGGTATCACCGATCTAATTTAATGTTTGGACTTTTTGAGTTTTTTTCCGCCAATTGTAAACATACACATTTTATACCATTCGTTGGGTAGAAAAGTACATGAATTGAGGTAATAGTATCTAATTCTATAATTAACTTTTTCTATATAGTCAAATCTTTTACACAACACTAATAACTAAACATTAAGAAAACAAGAAAATGACCTGATCATGAGAGAAAGGAACATTAGAAACGTCCTCGTTGTCCGCCGTGAAATATTTTGGAGGAGCACATCAATTTATCTATAGATTAGATGGACACATCTATGTTTAAAGAATTATCGTTACACCTACTCGTATTAATAAATTTATGCTCAATTCATCAATAAATAAATCAATGCATGTATGTTTCCTAATACAATTCTTGGAACATTTATATTCACCACCCGAGACTTCCCTATATATAGACACAAGTCACACAACACCCCAATCCATCACTAGCTCTCTCTCTCACACAAACACATCTCTATTAGCTCGCTTGTGGTGGTAAAGATGGGAGCTCTCGATTTTCTGTCTGAGTACCTCTCTGACTATTTCTACGTCTCAATAAGAAAACGAAAGAAGCGTAAAGTCATGCAGGTAACTACAATCCCTTAACGACACCGTTTAGCTCTTGTTTCGTCGTTTATTAATTGCTTAACTTTTTTGTGGTTGATACGAGCAGACGGTGAATATAAAGGTCAAGATAGACTGTGACGGATGCGAACGCAAAATCAAGAACGCTGTTTCCTCCATCAAAGGTTCGATATTCTCAACCTTAAGTTCCTCTAGTCAAAAAAAAAGATTCGCCTTTCGTATTAATTAGGGTAAAAAATTAATTTTGCGACAAGTAAATTATTACCCACACGAAATTATGCATACCAAACATATAAGAAAATTTTATAACTTTGACTCTCTACCATAACCACGAGTATGTAATCTGAGATGTGCAATTCCCTTCTAAATCAGCCAAACACGGCCTTACTAATGTATATACAACACTCGTTTTATTTTATTTTTCTTTGAAGGAGCAAAATCTGTGGAAGTGAATAGAAAGATGAACAAAGTGACAGTGAGTGGTTACGTGGATCCGAAGAAAGTTCTGAAAAAAGTACAGAGCACTGGAAAAAAGAAAGCTGAGCTGTGGCCGTATGTTCCGTACACCATGGTGGCTTATCCGTACGCTGCTGGATCCTACGACAAGAGGGCTCCACCGGGTTTTGTGAGGAAGTCGGAGCAGGCTCAAGCGCAGCCGGGAGGTACGGACGATAAGCTCATGTCCCTTTTCAGCGACGAGAACCCTAACGCCTGCACCGTCATGTGAATAAGCTTATAGCAACCGGCGTTTAATTAGTAATCTTATAAGTTTTTTTTTAAGTTTATAGTGGAGCCTTTTTTGTTATTGTATAGACTATAGAGATTAGAAGCAAAGCAACTCATAGTAGTTACTAATACCATTATTATATAAAAATAATAATTTCATACTCCGCGCTTAATACATATATATATATATATATATATAGTTTTACTTGTCTTTTTATAAGAAAAAAAGAAATAGTTCATAAGGCATGCAAAAACTAAGATAATTATGTTCGAAGCATTTTATTGAGGTTTACTTATCTACACCTAATTTTTTGGGTTTTCAATTTGGATTAACCAAGCTGATTTGATGAGCGGGTCAGAAGAAAAAAAAGGTCTGAGAGGTTTAGTTTACCAATATCCAGAAACCTAAACTAATCAAGTAAACAGATGATAACGAGATATGAAATTTTCATTTATTTGAAAATCAAAGATAAATTCGATGATAAACCGGATCTAAATTTTAAACCGAAACTGTATTAAACCATTTTATGTTTATGTATTTGGTTTTATTTGGATTACTAATAGTCTAATACCTCAGAGGAAGACAAAAAAAACAACAACCTGAATTAGAATAGAAACCTAAAGATTAAACAATACACATGAACTATGAAATGTTTTATTCGTTCGGTTGAGCAGTCGTTCACGGTGACATTCTTCTAATCTTCTTTTAAAAATTCCGTGATTAAATTATTTAGTATAGCGGTGGTTGTTTCCAAAAATATCATACATAACAAAATATAACTAGTAGTACCAAATTCAAATTCATATTCTATCGAGTAAAACAAGTATTTAAATAAAAAATTTAGACCAATATTATATATTTTGTCACTGGATACTAGTAAAAGAGTTTTGTAGAGGCAGTGTGATTGGTTCATAAAAAGTTGAAAGATTCTATGACGCCGGTGAAATCCTTGGCAAGTGAAAAGCCAAAGATCAAACAATTAGTATATTCCATCTAAGCCCTTCTGTTTCACAACTAAGACACGTGTAAGATCGGACGATTCGTAGGGGTCCCATTTTATCTCTGCGTAATTAATGGTACGTTCCTCGGTGGAGGGTAGATATGTCGCTGATGATGTCTTTGGATAAGATAAGATATTTGTGAGTCGATCAAATATTTAATACAAAGTAAATAATTCAATATGCAATTGTTTATCCTTTTTATGTGCTCTCAAAAACAAATTTATTAAAATTTGGAGTATAGCATTTTATGCCGACCACCACTAAGGGGACAACTACAAGTTTTGTTGTGAAGAAATGTTATTAATTGTGTTTTCTTATAATATTACGTGGTTGGTTAAGAGAAGCTTTACTAAAATGATAAGTACATATCGGACTTTCAATCTAAAATTTTAAACTAATAAAAGACAGTCCGAGTTGACAAAATAAATAACACCTATAACCTATTAATGTTACTATACTGTATGCTGAGTAATATCTCAAAATCAAATTCGATGTAGCATAGAACACGTATATTTGGAACAATTTTAAACACCTAATCTTTTTGTTGTTGTCAACAAGAACTAAAAATGTACTCTCTAAAAAGAACAGGGAACTAAATATTTGATAATAGGATCAGAGGACATGTAAGTACATCATTTGTCGGGTGATGACATGACTAAATTATTAATTACGACCCCAACAATTTCCTGAGACTCTATTATGCCATGTGAAAATGTGAAAAGAAATAAAACAAATGGACAGATGGGGAGTAACACAGCAAACGCGTGGCGTCAAGACTTGAAGACTTGAAGACTTGAAACACTAATCACGGCTAGAAATAGAGAATAATATTTGAAATGTGAAGTTTACATCAAGAGCTAATACCATATGTAATGTTGGCTATCGATCTAACAGATCATGTGATCAATACATGTTTATATAAATCTTTTGGTAAGTAGAATTTGCCGTATTAAGGGGGACTATCGGAGTGGCAGCTCCCATATCTAAAGTGAATTTGTCACATACAGTTTTGATATTTAAATATTTTATAGTTTTTCTTTTTCATTTTTTATGTATACGTTCATGAAATACACTCTCAAATCAAGTGTGACTTCTCCAGTCTCTTAATTACTTAATAAAAACATGTTATCTCCTATGTAGATGAGAAAGAAATTTAAGTGAGTAGCCAAGTGAGTCAAAGGACCAACATAGAGCAAATAATCATTCATGGGCCAATATGAAATGTTTCTTATTTTTTCCGGCCCATATTAGAGTGATGTAGATGACGAAATTTAAAACAACACTGGTGACGCTACCCACAAGGTCGAAATGTACACTTATCCTGAGGTCCTAAGCCCATCTCCAACCATACACCAAAACATTAAATTTAGTATTAATTTTTTTCCAATCATATACCAAATTTTGCACCAAATTTTTTTTTTAGTGTTTTATGAATAGTGTTACACCAAATTTGGTGTAACACTATTCACTACACCAAACATTAAAAATATATATTTTATTTATTAATATAATTTAATTGTTATTAACTAGTTAATTAAATTTTATAGTTTGGCCATTTGGGTGTTATTAAATTGTTATTAAATCGGAGATGTACGATTTCAAGAATTCTTATCTCGGCACAGAAAAATCAAAAACCGGAAAGCTCATTTTGAATTTCGAAATGCATTAATTGAATACTTGTGGTCAGAATATTTTAATTATGAGAATTAGTACAATATAATTTATTTTCTGGTAATTTTTTTTATCGATTGTAATTTTTTTTATCGAATGTAATGTTATATCGAATTTAAAGTCAATTTAGTTTATGAATAATTAGTATTAATCATAATTATTGAAAAATAAAGAAAATTATAAATTTGATAATATAATAATAAAAGTTATTTTTTTGGTGTGAGATTTGGTGTTGTGGTTGGAGATGAAAAAAAATACTATTCACTTTTACACCAAATTTGACACTATTCACAACACCAAATTTGGTGTTGATTCTTCTCCAATCATACACCAAATCTTACACCAAAATTTTGTTTTTGGTGTTTTATGAATAGTGTTGCACCAAATTTGGTGTAACACTATTCACTACACCAAACATTAAAAAATATATTTTTTATTTACTAATGTAATTTAATTATTATTAACTAGTTAATTAAATTTTATAGTTTGACCATTTGGGTACCGTTCGGATTCTGATTCATATCAGTTTTCGGATTTTGATATTTCAAAAATAAGAGAAGAGGAACCAATTTTAAAAATTAAAAAAAAAAAAAAAAAAATTTTTTAAAAAAAAAAAAAAAAAAAAAAAATAAAAAAAAAAAAAAAAAAAAAAAAAAAAAAGATAGAGGGAAAAATTACTAAATTAAGATAAAAAACATAGGAAAATGCAACAAGATATAACGACAACATATATCATAAAGCATAATATGATCATAGAGGATGAACATAATGTTGATGCAACAATTGAAGAACGAATTGAAGTTCCATCTGCAAAAGTTGAGATGGTAAATAATGAAGATGCACGATTTCAAGAATTCTTAACTCGGCACAGAAAAATCAAAGATCAGGAAGCTCATTTTGAACTTCGAAATGCATTAAGTGAACACTTGTGGTCGGAATATGTTAATTCTGAGAATTAGTACAATGTAATTTATTTTCTGGTAATTTTTTTTTATCGATTGTAATTTTTTTATCGAATGTAATGTTATATCGAATTTAAAGTCAATTTAGTTTATGAATAATTAGTATTTGTCATAATTATTGAAAAATAAAGAAAATTATAAATTTAATAATATAATAATAAATATTTTTTTTTGGTGTGAGATTTGATGGTGTGGTTGGAGATGAAAAATAAACTATTCACTTTTACACCAAATTTGACACTATTCACCATACTAAATTTGATGATATGGTTGGAGATGGTCTAACAATGCAAATTTTTTTCGTAAGAAAAAAAAAATTGCATGCGGTATTTATTTAGTAATAAAAAGATCTATTGTACAAAATAAATATTTAAATAGATAATTAACAAAACTTAAACATGTTAAAAATTTATATTTGATCATTTAAACGTTTATATAGAAAATGATATTATATGAAAATAATGAAGTGAATGCATTAAGATAAAATCATAAAAAATATATTATAGTTTCAGAAAATATTTATGTGACCTTTTGTTGGTTCAACATATTTATGTGACCTTATTGTTATTTTCTCATACTATTATTATTATAAAAAAAAAAAAGCAACTGAAAAAGAAAGAGAAAAAAGTTGGGAAAAGAAAGGGAGAAGCTCGAGAAGAGTGTGGGAGAAGGCAAACCCCAAACACTGACTAGACATAGACATAGACCGTTGGGCCCGACTCTTCATGCATATACATGCACTCTTCTGACATTTTCCATTTCTCTATTATCTATATTGCTTTCTATATTGCATTTTTTAAAATTCCATTGATACAGTATTTATGATATATACTCCTACTTGTTTTATTGGAAGCACTATAGTAAATAAAAATGCTTTAAATACTACTGTACTAGTAATAACGTTCAATTCAAAATGCTTGTTGAATGTTTTGTTCGAATGCAATTTAAACTCGAATATTCAGAATTTAATGAGGAAAATGGTTAGGTCACTGTTGCTTTTAGGTGCCAGTCTCACTCACTCACTCACTCAACATCGTTTCAAATTTCAGAGCAAAAAGTCTCTAAACCCAAAGCCTCCACTCAATTGCCTACTTCAAAAACCGAGTTTTATTTTCTTTCAAAAGTTATCAAAAACCCACACAATATCCAGAACACTTTACTCATTTTCTCTTCTTCTCTTAAGCCATGACTAAAGATGAGGACTTTAAGCTCCTAAAGATCCAGGTCACTGAAAGACTTTCCCCACTATTTAATTATCCTCTTCTTTATTTATTTTGCATTAATCTTTTTATTGTGCTAATGTTTCTTTCTATCGAAAAACACAGACATTTTCCCTCAGAGTTAACATCCATTGCGAGGGTTGTAACCAGAAAGTCAAGAAGCTTCTCCAGAGGATCGAAGGTTCCCTTTCTCGCTCTCTTTCAAATTCTCGTTCACATATATGATACATGCAAACATTATTCTTTACTTATCTTGGATTCTTGATGGATACATTGTATGGTTTTGACCAAAACAGGAGTTTGCCTCGTGAAGATAGAACCAGAACATCAAAAGGTGACTGTTTCAGGGTCAGTAGACGCAGCTACACTCATCAACAAGCTCATTAAAGCCGGCAAACACGCCGAGCTATGGTCTCCAAACCCCAACCATCAGCCTCACAAGCCCAAGACTAATGACGTTATCAAGAACAACACTCAAAAGAATCAGAAGCAAGGCTCGGCCAAAAGTGGTCTTGAAGCGTTCAAGCCCAAGAACGGCCCTAAAGGTGCAGCCACATGTTTCACGGAGGAGGAACAAGACGGTGTTGAAGAAGAAGGAGAGGTTCAATATCCGAAACCAGCGAATCAGCAACAACAAACCGTCGTCAACTCCAAGAAAAACGGTGGAGGAGTTTCGATGAACAATGGAAACAACGGAGTCAACGAATCAAAGAAAGTCAACCAAAAACAAAACAGCCAGAACCAGAACACTCAACAAGTTATGGCGGCTATGAGAATGAGAACCGGCGGTAAAATGGGCTCTGGTGTTGAACCTAACGAGATTGGAGCTCTCATGGGTCTCGCTGGTTTTAACGGAGCAACAAACGCCGTGACTCATCCCACCAATGTGATTCAACAACTTCAAGCTCCACCATTAAACAACATTAACGGCGTTACTAATCACAGCCTAAACAATGGTAATGGAGCTGGAAGCATGGTGATGAACATGAATGGATACAACAATCATCATCCAATGAACATGCAGAGTAGGCAAATGATGCATCATCATCATCAGCCTCAACAAATGATGTACCAAAGATCAGCTTTCGTTCCAGCATCAAGCAATGGGTATTATTACAATTATACCCCTAATCCGTACAGTTATTATCCTTATTACCCTTACCAAACTGAGCAGCAGCAGCACCAAAGTAGTGATTCATCTGTTACGAACATGTCTAGTGATGAAGACTCTTGCAATAACAACAGCTGCAATATGATGTAATTGTGGTTGCTTGACAAGGAAGGTATCTTTCTACTTGTGAAATCTTTGTTTTTAGTGTTAATGACTAATGTGGTATATTAATAATGTTTGGTTTCTCCTTTTTATCGATTGGGTTTTTGTTTTTTTGGTGTGTGGCATGTAGCCATTTTGGACTGACATGAATCTTGTGTTAGTTGATATATAAATCCCAGAATGTCATCGATGTCTCTTGTGACATGTTTTGCATGCGTTAATGTATTGTTTGCATTAGTGTAGTGTAATGACATTCAAGAAATGTGGTTAGTGTGTTGAGAGTATTTAGAGCGATTGATTTTTTCTTTTTGTCGCAATGTGGTTTGTGTGTATCTTTCGAAAAGAGATTCTCTCTATCTACTCAAAAAGTTATTCCACCTGCTGGCTGCTTCTTGGTAGGTGTCTCGTTATACGAGTCACCTAATTTATTTAATGCGAGATGGTTCAAAAAATTTAAATTGGACTAGTAAAAATAATGTCGTAGCCAGTCTTGTTGCGTCAATCAACTTTCTGTATTAAAATTTCAGATTTACAAGACGCCCATATGGGTATGTTTTGTATATTTCTTTGGTCGATCTTTTTATTTTGCATGAATTTTGTAAAATGTTTGGGCCAGGAAAAAAAAACTAGCCCAACTTAGTTTTAGGAAAAATTAGCTGAGCAAATGTTAAATTGTTGTTTATAGCCACGCAAGATTCCACTAACATGATTACAAAAAATGTGCGAACAAAAAAGAAAAACATTTCAATTGCATATTTTGGGGGTACTGTAAATAAGATTTTCTCATTATAAAACACTTTAAATACCTGTATACTGAAGTTTGAGGTTTTAAATGGTTATAGCATCGACTTCTCTAGACTAGCGTGACTGCATTCACCACATTTTGTTCACTAATCGTACTTTGGTATGGCTACTTGCCTTACCATCATCATACCAAAACCAGAAAAATAGTTGTCTTTTAATCACCACAAGGTCTAAAACCATTTAAGATAACTTATTCATGAGTGGAACTAAACTACAAGAGAATATTCCTAAAGTAAGTGTAACTGACAAATTAATACAATCGATATATGAAAACTCTTCACCAAAAATTAAAAGAATGGCAAAGCACTAAAGTTATATGTAACTAAAATAAACATTGGGTACGATATTAACTTTACTTGACATTCGGTCCGTTTGCATACTTATGTTTATATAATAGTAATGTGGTTAGCACACTTATTATGGGATTACCAAATGGACACTTAGATATAAGAAAATTCGAGGTTAGGATAGTGGACCCATCTCTCAAATTCTTTTCACACTTGAGTTCTTACTTTTTGCGACACGAGCCGTGGGATGTTTGCCTTTGTTTTTCTTTTTTCTTTTTATCATCGAAGTCTGTCTTATACATTTCAAAATAGTCGAGCCGTGGGATGTTTGCCTTTGTGTGTGCGCGTCTAGGATAGTATTATCAAGATCCTATCAAGAAAAATTAGTGTGACATATTGGTCTATTAATTTATAAACTTATGGAGGTTTAAAGCTATAATCTGAGATATTTTTGCCACGTCATAAATTCTGGACACATACTTTATAAGCCTTGTGAAATTTGTTTATCATAGCCACCTTTTTGTTGTGATAAGGTAGCTACTTTTTATTATTAAAGCCTTTATTTTGTATTTTCTCATTAGTGTTCGCTTTCTCTGCTTTTCAACGAATGCCATTGGATTAATAATTGTCTATAGTATACGTCGCTTACTTGCTTTTTCAGCTGTGAAGCCCACAGGAAACGATCGTAATTTAATTTAAAATTTATTGAGATTCTGATTTCCTAAGAGTCTTAAAAACTCGGAACTGATTGCTAACCGACAACCAAACTATGTAGTTTTTTTTTTTTCTTAATTTAGAGGTTCATTCGGACTTTCGGCTCAAACTAATCTCTTTTAGACCCAACTTCTTGTGGTTTGGATGACCAAATAGAATCAAATCCAGGTTTTGAAGCAAGTACATACTCAACCGCAAACCACTGAAATACCACCATTTGGTTCAAACTATATAGTTTAAGATGTAATATTACTATTGTTGATTACAAAGACTATGCTAAGCTATATTAAGATGAATTATTTATGTTAGGCTCTCATTTAATGTAAGACTTAATGACTAGATGAATTATTAAAGTTTGGCTCTCATTTATTTTCTTATATGCAACTTTCATTAAATGCATAACTTCGATAAATCCGGTATTAACGACTAATAACAAAGAAAAAAGAGACTCAATTGTGAAATCTCATAAAATAATATAAAGACAAACAAAAAATCCCAAAAATAAACACATTGAAAAGAAACTCACTGAATAATAAAAAAGAAAAATGCCATTTGCACATCATGCAACCATTTGACAAAAATAAAAAAGGTGATACAAAATTAGATTAAGATAGAATCAAAATGTGACCATCCTATAAACAAGACTCAGAGGTGTGCACCAGAGAGCACCACGTTCTCTCAAACACGCACACACACACTCCTATATATATGCTCTAATTTTAATGATCAAGAACTTAATTTCTCTCATCCGAAGTTAATAATTTACTCATACACACACACACACACTTGATTTGAGTTGTTGTCAGAAATGGAATCTCTATTGTGTCGTCGGAGAAGGATGAAAAGAGTCATGTTGCTAATAATAACGTTGACATGGCTCGGTGGCACGTGTGGAAAGCTCGAAGAACAACTATTCGAAGTAGGAAAGCTTGAGATGTTCATTGACGACCTCCCAGATATGCCTAGACTCCATGGCTTTAACTCTGTTCATGGCATCCTCAAACCCACTTCTCTTCAAATCGGCATGTTCTCCACTAAATGGGTATTATTCTTTTCCTCATTCAATCATCTTTTTACAGAAAATTCTTCTTGATTGGTGAGAATAATCGTATTACACTTGGTTACGACTAATCATTCAAGAAAAAGAAAAAACGAAAAGAGAAGATTCTTCATAACGACATAACGAGCATAGGCCCATAATCTCTTAGGCCCAATTACAAATGCTTTCCTAAATCCTAATTATACTAAATAGACAGAACAGAGTATGGTTTAATTTCATGACGTGACTTTAAACTTTACATGGTTACAGAAATTTCATAGAGATTTGCCAGCAACGTCTGTGTTCGCATTCGGTACATCAAGGAGCACGGCAACAGTTCCTGGTCCGACGATCGAAGCCGTATATGGAGTAGACACATACATTACGTGGCGAAATCACCTCCCTTCATCTCATATCCTCCCTGGAGACCCCACGATCTCCCCTGCAACACCTAAACACGGTGGAATTCCAACGGTGGTTCACTTACACGGTGGAATACACGAACCTACCAGCGACGGAAACGCCGACGCATGGTTCACCGCCGGTTTCAATGAGACCGGACCAAAATGGACCAAAACGACGTTGCATTACGAAAACAAACAACAACCTGGAAACATGTGGTACCATGACCATGCCATGGGTTTGACTCGAGTCAATCTCCTCGCCGGTTTGTTAGGCGCTTACGTTCTCCGTCACCATGCCGTTGAATCTCCACTTCAGTTACCCACCGGCGACGAGTTCGATCGGCCGTTGATCGTTTTTGATAGGAGTTTTCGTAAAGACGGCTCTATTTACATGAATGCCACTGGAAACAACCCGTCGATTCATCCGCAATGGCAACCGGAATACTTCGGAGATGCGATCATCGTGAATGGAAAAGCGTGGCCGAGATTAACCGTCCGACGTCGGAGATATAGATTCCGTATCATAAACGCAAGTAACGCAAGATTCTTTAAGTTCTTCTTCTCCAACGGTCTTGATTTCATCGTCGTGGGTTCTGATTCAGCGTATCTGTCAAAACCGGTGGTGACCAAATGGATTCTCTTATCTCCGTCGGAGATCGCTGACGTCGTCGTTGACTTCTCGAAATCGCCGTCGAGATCGGCGGTTCTAGTCAACGACGCACCGTATCCTTACCCTAGTGGTGACCCAGTCAACGAAGAAAATAGTAAGGTTATGAAATTTATCGTAAACAACGAACCAGAGTATGACACGTGCAAAATTCCTAAGGAGCTTATTGATTACCCGCAAGCTGACGTGTCAAACGCCGTCCTCACTCGTTATATTGCTATGTACGAGTACGTGAGTGAGTCGGACGAGCCAACTCATTTATACATTAACGGTTTGCCTTATAACGCTCCGGTGACGGAAACTGCAAAATCAGGGACCACTGAGGTGTGGGAAGTGATAAATTTAACGGAGGATAACCATCCGTTACATATTCATCTTGGACTGTTTAAAGTGGTGGAGCAAACGGCGTTACTAGCGGCGGGATTGGAGGAGTTCAAGGAGTGTATGACGAAGTACAACGACGCCGTTCAGTGCCAGATCAGCAAATACGCACGTGGGCAAAAGATGGCGGTGACGGCGCACGAGAGGGGTTGGAAGAATGTGTTCAAGATGATGCCGGGACATGTGACGAGGATACTAGTCCGGTTTTCTTATATCCATACTAATGGATCTTATCCATTTGACCCGACCCAAGAACCCGGCTACGTCTACCATTGTCATGTAAGTGTGATTTTTGAATATTTTGACATTGGTGATCGTTATTACATAGTTGTGTTTAATTGAATACGAATATTACTCATTTGCAGATATTGGACCATGAAGATAATATGATGATGAGGCCGCTTAAGGTCGTCAATTGATGTCAGCAAGGTTTTTTGATGGTGCAATATAATAAAACTCTTCAAAACATACAAAGTACAAACTAATCAGATATGATACCAAATCATAAATTGAAAGTCCATTGAGAAAAGTAATATAGTCTTTACTTTATTAATCCTTTGTAATAAATCCAAATTTTAATACTTGCTATCTTGATAGAACTATATCTTCCTGAATTTGTATGACTTTTGAAACCGAAATTAGATATCACAAGTATTTTCTACAGTTGAAAGACGGTGGCTATCCTCAAAATGTATATACAGTCTATCAGTCTAGGCCACGTAGTTAATTTGCAACCCAAACAACTGTGACAGAATATAAATCTGAAGTAAAGAAAAAAAAAAGTTCACCAACTAAAACTGATAGATTCAAACTGAATATTCTCAGCCGAACCAATGGAACAACAAATCTTTGCAACCTCTTGTCTCATCTTCCTCGGACCACACACAAGAACTCCCACGTTCGAACCCTTTAAACCAACTAGAAGCTCTGCTTTCACACAATGAACAGAATGAGAACTTTAGAAAAAATATAGAACTGATAAATGTATGAAAATGTTATAAAAAAAAAATCTTAAATAAACTTACTATTAAGATTAGGCCTTTCTCCGTAATGAATCTTGGTGGATTCCGATAGCAACTGCTCTGGCGAGCTCTCTATAATCAGTGGAGAAAAAACATCGACGTTTTGGGCATTTTTCGTATAATACTTCTTTTTGTTACACAACATAGCGACTGTAGACGTAGCCACCACGCTAACGGACATTGCTAGAAGGTAAATGAGAGATTTATAAGCCGAAGTGTACGTTTTCGAGCTTTGATCGATTGGGTAAATATGATATCTTGTGATGATTGCTATGATGATAATAAAGATCATGAATGAAGAAGAGAGGATGGTAGCGAGACATAGCCATGAGTAAGGTCCGAGGATTGGTGAGATGGGTTGGTCTGAGACATATGGTTTGAAACCGAGGGTTTTGTTGATATTCATATTCTGAGTTGATTCTTTCTCTCGGGTGATGAAGGCTTTGATCTGGATATCTACAAATGAGGAGATCTCGGTGGAGATTGGTAAGATTAATTTGAGCATGGAGAGGTCAGAAGAGTTCTTGAACGCGCAGATTAGAGTCATTTTGGGGATTTTACAAGTTTTCGTTGAGCTCATGTAGAGTAGGTCTCGGATTATGGAAATGAACGGTGTAATCCCACTGCCTCCACTCACCATCACCAGAGATTCATGTCTATTCTTAGAAAAAAAAAACATCACATCAATGTTACTTGAGTTGCAAGAAATTGAATGTTGAACTTCTATGTTTTGGGGATATAGGTTAACTACCGTAGGAAATCTGTGGAAGCAGGGCCGTAGGGTCCCTCAACGGAAACAGCCAAGTGGTCAATCTGATCAGGAGAAGAAAGCATCTTGTAAAGCTCAGTGGACCATTTGCCTTGGCTCTTGACCATAACACTGAGCTTCTCTGGTTCGAGTTTGCTACTCGAAGTTATCGTAAACGGATGCCATTGCAGCTTCGAAATACTCGGTATGTTCACGAACAATATACTCGTCGGGTTATACATCAGCACTGTTTCATGATTCTTGAATAAACTAATAATCAATTGAAGAAGGAAAAAAACAGAAAGATCGTTGTTAAACTCACTAGGGTTTTTGGAGAAATTGAGCTCGACGGTGTCACAAATAAGAACACGAGCAGAGACTAGCTTGATATTGTTGCGAGACTGGAGAAATCTCAAGAAACGATCGATGATGAAGATGTAGAAACCGGGAAATGAGATCAACGAGTAAGTGATGCCAACATGGAAGACAAAGAAGAGCATGAAGACCATGTAGAGATAATGAGTATAGAAGAAGACTTCAAAGAATCTCCTTCTTATCGTTGGGAATGTTGTGGCCCACATCACAAGTCCAGCCACCAGAGCTATCTCTCCGGCTATATTCGAGATACCGGTCCTATCCCACTCCAACATCTGTTCACACGAACGATTTAAGGATGAGCATAAAAAGTTCAAAACCAAACCAAAAATTTAGGTTCATTGTTTCGTACCAAACAAGCTAAAGTCAAAGTCGAATTTAGTGTAACCAAACAAAACTAGCTAGCTTCATTAATCAGCAAGCTGGTTCATTATTTCGTACCAAACAAGCTAAAGCTTCAATAAGTCCTCATGAAAATTTCATAATTTTAACCACATGTGTATATAAACATAAGTACATATATCCATATTTGTGCGGTAACGTCTCCAAACCACAAATCGAAAAAAAACAACAAATTAACTTAACCGAAGGAAATTGAATAATCGGGAATACCACACCTACACACAATATAAATGAATAATGTCAAAATAAACTAAAATGATATAAACCTTGAAAGCCAAAAACTTATATAGATATCTCATCATAGACTAACCTGAGAGACTTGATTTGTGGATATCCAGTAGATAAAATAACAAAGACCGTGGCTGGTGAATAAGGTCATGACCAAGTGCCCGAGCCATATATGGTACTTGATGCTTGACTCCAACGTAAGTCCAACTGCAGCCAGCAACGACGAGCCACGCGCCACCGGATAGAACAAGAACCCCAAGCATATGTTCCCGGCTAGAGCTAACCTGACTGCTACTGAATCTAACCTCGCTTGCCATCTTTACAGTTTTGCAAGAAAACAAACACAAAAGCCAACCTTTTCTTTGTCATATAGCTAACTAGCTTATAGTACTTGTTAAACATCTTTTTGTAATTAAAGATAATAGAAAAATATATCTCATAATTTCTTCAATTTTGTTCCCCCATATTTTCTTCATAAAAGGCCAAATTGTTAAAAGATATGATATGAGTGATTCAGAGAATTATGGGTAAATCAATTTTTATTTATTTATTTGAGTTCCTATTTAATTTTGACTTAAGTTGCACTCTAATAGTAAGACCCACAAATATAATTTCATTCAATCAAATTTTAATGCAAACTTAATTATTTTTCATTATACCACAATATTACAACAAAAGCATTCATGCAAATATCTTTCAACTAATTAATATACCAAAGTGTTGATTAAATCTACATGATCATTATAAACTATGTGTATGAATATTTTTGCGATACATACAAAATAATTACGTTAATAGCCCAAAAAAATTCCATAAAAAAAACTTACAAGTTCTCTCCATGTATTGGTGCTGATTGCGTAGTGATGGTGACAAAAGTATGATAAAAGTAATTCGATAAGCTCCAAAGCAGAAGAGCCATGAACATTGACAAGAACATAACCTCAGTCACTGTCACTATTCCTAATGGTCCATTCAGTAACATTGGTCTTCTCAATGCACGAAACTTGTCTCTCTTCTTCCTCTCCACTCCACTTTTTAATTTACAGAAAATAAAGAATGTAATAATCTGTTAATTAGAGAATAATCAGTTGGTAATTTAAGTGTTTAATTACCTATTAGATTGGTCAACACTCGTTTGTTTCTTCAAGTGAAGGTAAATAGATCCCAGAAAAGCAAGTAGAATCATTGGGAACATGTAAACCAAAAGGTTCACTCCTAATAAAAGAAAAACAAGTACGTACATATAAATGATATTTGTATAAACTAACAGAAAACTTGATTAGATCTACGATGACTTGTAAAGAATTTGATGTGAAAATACCTGGTTTCCAAAAATAAATCGATTTGCCGAGCTTGGCACTCATGTATATCAACCAGATTTTCTTGTAAGTAGACGTTGGCATCATGATCCAAATCACCAGTCCCCATTAAAATCACCATCGCTAAGAGCTTAATCACCTTCTTAATCACTTCTTTATTCATTTCTCCTAATACATCCATATTCTTACAAGAGATGAGATTCCAAGATATAAGAAGAAAAAACAAAGCCAAGGGACTTTGCAATGAAGATTATAAGACTTGAGCGAGTAGAATATTATAACATTTGACTTGGGCGAGTATATTACATAGGAATATTATAGTAGACGCTTATATATCCACGCGCCACCAAGAGCCGACCACGCGCCATCACAAGCTGACCCTGTTGAATCTTTACAAAGGCTTGTGGTCCCACTTTGCATGACATGGCAACATCTGAATTCCTTCGTCTTGCCACGTCACCGACCCAACTATTCGTCTCTCTCTTTCTCTTTTCTAATAAATAATTTAAGACCAAACAAAATTAATTAATTATGAAGAAAATAATTAAACCAATTAGATCAAGCCACATCATCAAATTAGTGTAAGCGCAACGTTTCTTCTCTTTCACTTCTCATCAAATCGGCAGTGATCAGTCTTGTTACATAATCAACAGTACGACTTCGTCACTCGGTCTCACAATAGTCTCATGTTCTATGTTCAAATGCGTGAAAGAAGAATAAGGAACAGAATTGGCCTTATCTCGTGGATCTAGTATGTATTTGGCTATAACCTAGTCTAGTTCACGGTTTAAAATAATTAACATTTAAACCCAAAAAAATCAGTTTAAGCAACTAGCATATGGGAGACTTGTATATCAAAACTTACTGCAAATCTTCTTTTCCCTCTTATGCAAGCTTACATGTTCAATAGTTCAAGTATGATTATACTATCAATGATCAATGTATATTGATGATTCTACTTTGGAGATCAATGGAAACAGGCCAAAGTTGTCAGCAAGAGGTAAGGTCTCAAAATGTTTACTCATATACATCCCCGGTTACATGGTTACATGACCTATAGACATGGTCAAATTCTGAATTAATTGTCATGTCTTCTATTGACAAGGTAATAATGTCTCCGGTTACATGGTTACAAGAATCCCCCAACAAGAAACGAAGAGTAATACAGGGGCATGAATAGGCCTGGGCACTCGGGTGACTGGGCACTCGGGTACCTGATCAGATGCGGATCGGATATTTCGGGTTTTCAGGTATCCAAATCTAGAGGTATAGAAACCTATTGGGTATTTTCTAACATCGGATCGGATTCGGATCGGTTTCTTTCGGGTTCGGTTATTTTCGGGTACACCCGAAATCCGAAATAACCGTCGCATACACGGTGTTTCGCATATTTTTACCCGAATTTGATGTAAAAACCCGAAACTTAACCGAAAAATCAAAACAAAGATTGATCAAAAATATTCCTCGAGTCGACAAAAGAAAGAAATAGGGTTTAGGATTAATGGGGCTATACACGAGACTTTGTATACTATCGGATAGTTTGGTTATAGGTTCGGATATCGGGTAATACTCGAACCCGATCGGGTATCCAAAACTCTGAATCCTAAAAATTGTTCGGGTATTAAGGCACATCCGTACCCGAACCGAACTCCTTACTTCGATGCAAAATTGGGTTCGGGTTTCGTGCCTGTTCGGTTTTTGAGTTACATATGAACATTTACAAGCCCAAAGCATGAAGGCCCTAACCGAAAGCAAAGAAAACGTAAGAGACCAATAACACTTTTTTTTAGCCCATGAAATTCCTGAGCTCGTAATATCTTACATTTACATTGGACGTAAATCATTCTCCCAAATGGGATCAAACTAGGAGTGCAAATTTCGACCAGACTTTTGGAGGAACCGAGGTAATGCCATGCCACTACACCAAACTAATAAGTTGAAGCACACATTTTTTTCAGGACTTTTAACTATATAAATCTTAGATATACACAAGCTATGAAGAAACAAAAACAAGTAGAAATAAACACTTTTCTTTTTATTACAAAACATAATTCTACATATCTATTCTATAATACACGAACTTAAAATGTACACGATATGGTTGATGTACGAATTGTCACGTAGGGTCTATTACAACTTTGCAAGTGGAGTCCTCCATTTGCTGGCTTTGAGTTATCATTGTGTCTGGAGCATAGATATTTTCGATTTCATTAAATATTTCTTGTTGTCATTTGTCGATTGTTCACTCTTTTTTTTTGTTTTCCCTTATAGCTTTAAGGGTACGTTTTTGTTATTGCGTTTAATACGGTAAAGTACTACGACCTAAGTTGATGTCCACGTCTATGTCCGCCCTTGATATGGACTTCGAGGTGAGTTCTGATGCCTCTACCCACAGTTTCTAGCTCCAAGAGCGTTCTCTTTGTGAACCACTTTTTACCATTATGAAAACCCAATCATCGGAGAGCATTCTCTAATTTATAACCACTCCATGTAATTTTCACAAGTCAATTACACCGAAGAGCTAGAAGAACCACTGTCTCTTTTGGATTGCAATAGTTCTACTAATAACTTGGTGGTGATTTCTTTCTCCTCATTGAAAGAGCTCATCATTACGAATTAGGTTTGATTTCAGAGAGGCTCCAAAATACCAATCACACAATAAGAAACATATAAGGAACTTGTCATTGTACTGATCATAGACTTGACTCTTATATACGGACTTACACAATAAGACCAACTAATTTCTATGTTGGGGAACTTATAAAGCGAGATAGATAGAGTTTCCGACAGGAACAAAGCATTTGAGGATAAATTGTTAGAAGTTTGAGCAAAATAAATTTACAGAAACTGTGGAATACCATACAACCAATCAATAATTGATGATGATAATTTTTTTAAAATATTCATAATTGCTTCCGGCCAGAATAAACAGTTAACTAATTTTAACATTGTGGTCCAAAAGATTTATTAGATTGACCCATTTTGTTGATATATTATTAAAACCAATTACAACTTTTTTAGAAAAAGAGATGATAATGTAAAGTCAGCTTTACAACGAAGCAGGCAAAGAAAATGTAATGGTGCTCGATCACTCATATTATGTAATATAAAAGCGTGTATGTGGTTCATTTCAATTATATGTTTTGGTTGCATTATAAATCATAATATTCCATAAGCCAACTGTATCCCCCCTTGTTTTGTTCTCTTCTTCTCCTACATCTACCACCGCCAATCTCGCTTTAAAATTTTTTAAAAATAATCATATATCTATTTTTCTTCATTTATTTATTTATCTACTCATTCCTTTATTTTCTTAATAATAAATAATCGCTGGACTACAAGACTAGCAATCTGAAAAAGTTTTGTTTAGAAAACTTGCATTTTTAGAAATTAAAGAAAATTTAATTTCGGATTTAAAGTTTTGTTCTATAGTTTAGAATTGTATGTATAAATTTTCAGGAGCTCTTTTGGTAATTTGTGTACTACACCATTACTAGAAAATATTTTGAAAATATAATTTTATTCTATTATTATTAATGATGATTTTATCATTTATAACAAGCGAATTTAATTGCACGAGAATGATATATGGGTACACGGTTAAAAAAATATATATACTACTTAAAAAAAACATATCTTAAAACACATAATAACGATAAATAATTCCATTTACCTTATGTGAAAATTTTCTCTAATAATTCGTGTAAGACAATTTAAAACATAAATTCAAACCTCATATTTTATGTTAGAAACATAAAACTACCATTAGTCAACACCTAAACTAATTTTCTTTTGTGTTGAAATTTTCAAGATTTATAGTTTATAATTCGGAAATTTAAATTATTTTGTTTAATTATTTTTAAATAATAGATTAATTTTTAAAAGAGTAGAGAAAGAAAAAGTGGACCAAGACGTAGGGTCCTTTCAAAACGGTGCCGTAACAGCGACCTCTCTCTTGACAAAATGGTCGCGTGGATAAATAAAAGCGATGTGAGTCGCTTCTGAGTAAGAGCGAATCCCCAAGTTCCATTTTTTCTTTTTTTTCTTTTTTTTCTCCCGATCGACGGGGATTGATCGGCGTAATGGCCGGAGGAATCATCTCACCCGCCTCTCTACTCATCCTCATCGCCGATATCGTAGAGATTCCACTCAATGCCGGCGTGTTCAAGAAGGATTGCTCGGATCTCACTCGACGAGTCTGTCTCTTAACGCATTTGGTAGAGGAGATTCGAGACTCAACTCCGATCGATTCCGCCGCTTCATCGTCATCGGAAAATGATTGGTGGTCTGATCTTGTCGTCGGACTTCAAGCCGCGAAGCGTCTTCTCTCCACAGCTACTCGATTTCAAGCTCGCGATTCCTCTGTAAGCAAATCTAATGCCTTATCGATTCCTTTCAAAACTACGAATCTCACATTGTTGTTGTTCTTCTTCAATCTACAATTTGTTCCTCATTAAATTTCCAGATTCGTAATATCTATTAAGATTACTGGTTTAGTATCGGTTAAGTGCATTGATTATCGTATGGTTATCTCCGGTTTAGCTAAAGGTTTGATTATTTTCTGGATTTGAAGGATGGTGCTGCGAAGAGAATCTCTTTCCAGTTCCAATGCATTACATGGAAGCTAGAGAAAGCATTGAGCAATCTTCCATACGATCTTTATGATATCTCTGACGAAGTTAGAGAACAGGTAAAGATTCATGTTTAATTCATTGCATGATTGTGTTTTAATATGAAGATATTAGTTCTTAAGGTTTGTTTTGAATTGTTTTAGGTGGAACTAGCGAGATCACAGTTGAGAAGAGCAATGCAGAGATATGGATCTTTGAATTCGAACAAGTTCTCTAGTGGCTTATCTGAGCCAATGGAGAGAGATGGTTTTAGCAACATTATAAAGATCAAAGCTGAGGAAAAGCTTGAGATTATTTCAAAAACACTTCATTTAGCTGAAGAGGAGGAGAAACAAGATTCGCCTCCTCTGCTGCGGAAAAGCTCTTCCATTTCCTTGGCCTTTTATTTGTCCAAGGATGCTGATACTGATAGATTAGACAAAATGGTTACCAAGAACACTGATGAATCCAAGAAATCTGATAAACTCACGATTCCTGTTGATTTTCTTTGCCCGGTGTCTCTGGAACTGATGAAGGATCCTGTTATTGTCGCCACAGGACAGGTCTGGTTTTATAACTTTTGATACTTTGATACTTTGGCTGTCGTTGCTTGGTTTATTGATATCGTCTCTCTTTAATGGCAGACTTATGAGAGGGCGTACATACAGAGATGGATCGACTGTGGGAATCTTACATGTCCAAAGACTCAGCAGAAGCTAGAAAATTTTACACTTACGCCAAACTATGTTCTCAGAAGTCTCATCTCTCGGTGGTGCACTGAACACAACATTGAGCAACCCACAGGTTGCATTAATGGCAGGACAAAAAACCGTGGAGACATGTCGGTAATTCGGGCTTTGGTTCACAGACTCTCTAGCCGGTCCATAGAGGATCGAAGGAGTGCTGTTTCTGAAATCCGGTCTCTATCAAAGAGAAGCACGGATAATCGTATTTTGATTGCAGAAGCAGGAGCAATCCCTATTCTGGTGAACCTTTTGACCTCAGAGGACGTTGCAACTCAGGAAAACGCAATCACATGTGTTCTCAACCTCTCTATATATGACAACAACAAAGAGCTGATAATGTTTGCTGGTGCAGTCACCTCCATTGTTCAAGTCCTTAGAGCCGGAACCATGGAAGCAAGAGAAAACGCAGCAGCGACACTCTTTAGCCTTTCGTTAGCGGATGAGAACAAGATCATTATAGGCGGATCTGGTGCGATACCTGCCTTAGTGGATCTGCTTGAGAACGGAACCCCGAGAGGGAAGAAAGATGCAGCTACGGCATTGTTCAATCTCTGCATTTATCAAGGAAACAAAGGAAGAGCGGTTAGAGCCGGTATAGTAACTGCATTGGTTAAGATGCTCAGTGACTTGAGTAGCCATCGGATGGTTGATGAAGCTTTGACAATTCTCTCGGTTCTTGCTAGTAATCAAGACGCGAAATCCGCGATATTAAAAGCGAATACTTTACCCGCATTGATAGGTATTCTCCAAACGGATCAAGCTAGAAACCGAGAGAACGCAGCAGCCATATTGCTTTCGCTGTGTAAGAGAGACACTGAGAAACTGATCTCTATCGGTAGACTCGGTGCGGTTGTGCCATTAATGGATCTATCGAACAATGGGACAGAGAGAGGCAAAAGGAAAGCCATGTCTTTGTTAGAGCTTCTCCGTAAAGCATGCCAATAATAATTAGTGGTCTGACACGATAAAAAAAAAAGGTTCGTAAAGCTCTGGTTTTTTTATGAGTTTCTTAAACTATGTTAATATTTTGTTCGATTGATTTGATTTTTTTTTTGGGATTACTAATTCCATTTGTGGAACCGAATTTGAGATGGTGAGCCAAAAAGAGTTTTCGAGAATCGAACTCTGTTTTGCTTACTATATATTTATTTGTTACAGTTGTAATAAAAATGCGGAAGAAATAATAAGCATTGAATTTATCCTTTTTGTTTCTGATTCATGAGGAATTTACATTATTGCGCGAATTTATATGACGAAGGACTTCGTTCACGGAATCGTTTCACATGAATTAGTTACTCTTCGCAACAGTTACAAATAAAAATTAAAAATAAGTGATTAGGTACATTATTCTTTAAATATCAAATGTTAACTTGCTTCGGTAAGCAACAAGAGGGCCACATGTTCTAATAAACAGGCGTGATTACCGGAAGAGTCAATTTCTTTCTTCGCTGGAAGTATCAAATTTAATGATTGAAATGAAATTTTATTTTTTGGGGGGTTTGTTTGAAAGTTTCTTCGAGACCGAAAGCGAAATGAGTCATATTAGTCTTCTAATTGATTTGAGTTGTTGTTGAAAAATGGTTCATTATCATATTCCACCACCCATAAATCCCGCATTTTTTAATTGAGGGTAGTTAACTTGGGAAGCAAGAAATCAGAAAAGTCAGCTGAAGACACCAGTGCGGCGAAGGTCAACGACTTCGGTCTGAAGCAGCGAAGCATTTGGGGATCGGAACCAAACACTTTGATCCTCAAAACAACAACTTGGGAATCCCAATAGCTTTATTTGATAGTTAAGCAATATCCATGTTGCCTCTTACCATGTACATACCGTTAAAGGTTTGCTTCTTACACAATCAAAGTGAGATCATCGGGAATCTAATGCTGTCTCTTATTTCATCTCTCGATAAACGAACAAGGAAAATAGATCAGTGTAGTAGCGTAAACCTGAAGTTACTACAAAAGTCACACAACTCACAAGTGGTCGAAACTACCAAAGTCACACAACTCACAACAAAATAATATTTATGATCCTCCTAAGGCCCGTTTATTTTTGTAGGCCAGATAAATTCTATATGCTTAGTGTCTTCTATTACGAGCCAAGGCCTAAAAAAAAAAGAACTACTGTATTCTGCTTTGGAATATTATCCAACTTTTTCACATATATGATATATCTAAATAATGTATTACATTTTTTGGGGTGGAATGTACTACTATTTAGTATGAATGTATGATTACTGAATTTGGGCAAATATGGACTCAGATTCTCCTTTGCATGTTCATTGGCCACCAAAACTATTTTTATTGATAAAATATTTTCAAGAAAAATAGTCGACGCTGTGAAATCTTCTGTCCCAAAATATTTATTCATTTCTTTTTTCTTTTTCATACGATACTATAAAGAAATATTTTCCTCCTACAACTAAAGCAAAGTTCATTTAGAAAGCACATACTTACGCTTTAAGCAACTACACGCACTCGCATATATACGATTATACTGCCAATTTAACTTTTATGTAATATTGGTTGAGAAGCTTTAACTATACATAATGTTTCAAGATAAAACCATTTAATAAAAGCAAACCTAACTAATTATAGAGAACAAATATAGTAGGGAATTACATACAGAGAAATGGACCACTATTTATCTCAAAACATTTATATATTAATGTATGGTTTTATGTTTATGTTTTTGGTGGTGGTGGACGATGGTGGGATTTGAATCGCTAAATTAATTCCACAACTTTCTTTAACAAATCCATGACGTGGAAAATAAAATTAGTTAATGTGGGTCCCACTTCACATGAAAAAGTCCGACCGACGAGTACTCCTTAACTAACCGGATTCACAATTTCTTATTGTAGGTTGAGTCTTTCAGACTATAATTAATTACAATAAAACTAAAAAAAGACTATAAACTTATTGAAATAATAATATATACACTATTTAACAAGTCTATGAGTCCCATGCACTTGACTTACGTAACGAGAACGCATTCATCATCACCTCACATCTCATTTTCACGTCTCCTCTTAACTCTTTTAAGCTTAATCTCTTATATACACAAACTCTTTTTTTTTTTTTTTTTTTTTACAACTCTCTTTGATCAAACGAAACTCGCCGATCACAACATGCGTGAAAATTCTTACCGCCGGGGATCCGACGTGGCCATCTTCATCTTCACGGTGACGATCACGTTGCTGACGTGTCCAGTAATCACCAACGCTTCATCATCATCTGATTCTTCTTCAGCCATCAGGCAGCTCGACGAAGTCGATCCCATAAAGTGCTCTCCTAGTTGTATCACATACCCTCCTCCGCCGTCTCCTCCACCACCGTCTGCTTGTCCTCCTCCGCCGGCTCTTCCACCGCCGCCGCCGAAGAAATACGGACCCAACTGTCCACCGCCCCCGCCGGCTAATTTCTTGTATATAACGGGTCCGCCGGGAAATCTTTACCCCGTTGATCAAGAATTCGGAGCGGCTGCCGGAAAAAGTTTTACGTTGGTGAAGCTCACAGGTATAGTCGCGTTTGGGATTATGGGGTTCTTGATTCTTTGAAACATGATCGGAGGATAAAATATTTGAAGATCTGTTGGTATGTTCATGATACTTTTTTAATTAGTTGTTGAAGAACGTTATTGATCGTTGATTAATAATCTTTCTAGCTAGGATTATTTTATGTTTCATCATCATATTTTCCTATATACAAATTTTCTAATGGTTTTTTAACCAAATTAATAAGGTACGTAGACCAAATTTCTTTTCAGGGAAATATGTAAATTCTAGAAATGTATTCTCTTTATCTGATATGTTCTCTATTCAACTTGTCATTGAATTGATTCTCGAAACTATAAAGTTTTCTTTGTGCGGAATAATTTTATAGAAAAGCAAATTGTTCTTAAAAAATGGAAAGTAAAAAAGGCGAATTTTCGAAAATAATTTTGTCCTTTTTAGCTTTCCCCTTCACGCTTCTAATTCATTGTTATTTATATTCATATATAATTTTAGAAAAGTCAATATGTGTCAACTAAAGTAAAGTAATTTTAAATGAGATGAGCTGATAACAAAATTACTCTAAATGAAGTTAATAAACTAGAGAGACTTGATGAAACGTTTTTATGTGAATTGATAAACTAGTATAATCAGTAGTTAGAAAAGATCGATTATGTTCAACCCTAACCGAAATGAATTTTAATATGATTTAAGTGTATAAATTTCTCGAACCAAATTTATTTAAATTAAACTAACAAAAAAATATGTGTTGAGCTACCAAAAAGGTAAAAACCCCATAAGCAAGTTTGAGCAAAGATCAAATATATTTGATTCAAAATTGAATTTAAATTTAAAAGAAACTGTACCAAAAAATTTTACAATGTCGAAACCTCAAACTGAACCGAAATTCAGATTAAATCATTTTGAAAAGCAGAACAAAGTGTGACGATTTTAAGACAGAAAGAGACACGTGTGGACATCAAAAGTAAAATGACACGTGTTGGTGCTAAGAGATAGATTAAGAATGGAGATCAACTTGGGTTTCAACAACGATAGGTCCCGCAACGCCGACCTACATGTGAATCTGTTTCGCCTAACGCTATTTTTTTTTTGAATAAAATATAATTATTAAAAAATATTTTATTACATCGAGTGCCTTATCTATATGGAAATTCTATGAATTTTAAGAAAAGAAACAAATATACAATTTTTTTAAATCGAATTGTAAATTCTATCTCCATTATTTTACTTCGGTAAAACGATCCTGAAGCTGCAAATCCGGGACAGAAACAATTGACTTTATAGTAATGTATGTTAGTTATGTTGGTTTCTTTTCTTCGCTTCCTTGAATTAACGAAGCATTTCAGCATTATGTTTCTCAAACTTTCATCAAAAATGAATCCCATCCATCATCCTTGAACTTTTGTAACTCTCGCTTTGTTGATTATACTAGTGGCATTGTATTCAAAATATTTTGATTCTTCATTTGCAAAGCCATCGATAAATTTTTGGTTATTCTCAGAATAAGTAATATTAGTTGCATATAGAACACATAATCAAATATATACAAGTATTTGAGTAGACCATATGCTTGACGTCTTTTTGAGTCCTTAATTCAGTCATTCTGGATATATTAAAGAACTTCAATGATACAATGAAATAATTCAACCAAACGCTGCAAGGTTTTATAATAAGGAACTGCAACGAATATTTTCAGGCCTTTGAAGAGAAATTTTTTGATTCAATCCCGATCCAGTACTAATGTCACCACTACTAATCCCATCCTGCACCTTTTTCTGATAACTTTCTCGAATAAAATTTTTTCTTTTGCAAGAATCTCCAACCACATTCAAAAGATTCAAAAGAGTAGAGATCATGTAAAAAAATTACCAATGTCGAAGTGTTTCTTTGCAACCGCCACCACAACTAACTGAAGATGATGAGCAAAGCAATGAATATAATATGCTGAACTAGTTTCTTTGGAAACCAATGATCTAAGGCCATTAAATTCACCCCTCATATTACATGCTCCGTCATAACCTTGTCCTCTCACCTTTTTCAAGCTTAACCCATATTTTGCAAATAACTGGTCAACAACAGCTTTCACAGATAAATATGATGTTTTTTTACATGAACAACTCCAATAAATCTTTTTTTAACGGCTCCACTTTTATCAACAAATCGAAAAACAACAGCCATTTTTGTTCTTTGTCAGAAATATCAGCAGACTCATCAACCAGCAGACCAAACACAACATGATCAATCTCTTCTATGATAGATTTCACAACTTCTTCTGCAAAAGAATGTGCAATGTCTTTTTGAATCACTAGTGAAACCATTTGGTTATTCCTTGGAGCTTTCTCCAAAATAACCTTACTTACAACATCATTCTGTTCTCGAGTGTATTTCAGAAGTAAAAAAAAATTCCCTTGTGTTAGAAGACTCTTTCGATTCATCATGACCACGAAAAGGCAAGCAACAAATACCTAGAAGCATCAATCGAAGAATTCAAGCAGATGCGATACTCATTTTTTGCCATGTTACCATGTTTATGCAGAACATGCACAATAGACTGGCCTTGATTTTTTTAATCATCACACTTTTTAACGGCAATGTTATGAAAGGTGTTGGATTCTTCACCCACATTCTCTTTTAGAGTCTCAGGCTTATTCCAACCAGAATACCCTTATGTCACAAATGCATGTTTTCCACCTCTTTTTGGAATGCTATCTCTAAATAAGTAACAATACAAACAAAAAGTTTTGTTTGTTGATACACTATACTCTAGCTAATTGCCATATATATCAAACCAAGCTGAATTAAATCGTCTTAATAAATTTTCAATCCTTTTTTGAGGGAAGATATGGTCATAGGATTAACATAGACCTTTACTTAAAATACCTACGTCTTATTTCATCATTTTGATTTGGATGATAATTTGATATATTTTTTCTTTGAGCAGGATCCACAGTAAATCATCTAAATTAGTATCAGACTTTGAATCATATGCTATTGAAAAATATCGGTCGATTTGCTACATAGATTAATCTGCAAATATTAAAATATAGACAATTAAAAACAACTCTTGTTACGCAAAGACACCATACACAAACTAACAACTTCAATATAAAGACAAAGTACACGGCCATTGATTTATTATATTACTCCATTGTTGCTCACATATATGGCCAAATCTAATTATAATGAGTATTGATCATAAACAAGTTTTGAGAAACATATATCAAGATTGATCCCTCACGGTCACAGAAACACAAACGATGATGGCCACTAATTCTCACACAATTTAAAATATCAATAACTATACATTACATATATTTATAACTATAAACGAAATGCATAGAAATTTCATATAATAAGAGCTATACTACTTCTAAAATAGAAAGAAAAATAAGAAGTGGGAAACAAAACAAAATCTAAATCAAAGAAATCAAATTAATTTATTAGTCTAAAATTGAAGAATTCAATCAAAATCTTAAAATAGAGAAGAGAATTACGTTAAGTGAAGAATATGTATTTGATGATGGTGGGTATAATCCAACTTTGATTAGAAACTAAAAGAGAAAACAAAAGAGAAGAAGTCAAAAAGACTACACGATTGGTTTTTGGTGAGATAAAACAAAACCCTTAAATTTTAGTTTAAAGTAAATCTTCTATAAATCATTTAACTAAATGGATATGCACTTATAAAAAATAAACTTTATCGGACTTTTTGTCTAGTATCTTTTTTATTTACTCCAAATATGTATCCAAAATAAAGTAAAAAGCATAAATTAATTTATCAAGGGGAGCATAACTAAAATTTTATATAAAATTACACTAATCTTTAAAAATTTAGGGGGGAACAACTGCCCTGACACTATCAACTTACGTCCGTCCCTGAGGGGAAACTAAATTTGCCAAATTAGTCATGAAAAAATTAAACGGAATAAATGAAAGGAGTTATTCGCTCAATGTTTTTAAAAAATATTTTCTTAGAGGTTGCAATTGTTATAGACTTTATAAGGTATGAAATAATTGTGCACCACACAGCTGTGCTTATGCTTTTGTTGCCTCAAAAAAGGCAACACTACACAAACCTTTTTATAGTTTCATGCAAGCTCCCATTGAATGTACTCTGTTTTTTATTTTTACTTTTTTTAACCTCTGATTGTCATTAAAACTTTTGACTTATTTTGGTTTAGAGGAAAGTCGCGATCGAGTTCATTTTACAATTTTTAGGGAGTTTATTTTGATATTACTTTAATATTCTACTATTTTTGGGTTATATTCTACGTTGCATTAACTTATTACTTTCCCCGCCTATAATAAAATTACCGCTTTAATATATTTTTAAAATATGGCTGCCTTTTTATAAAAAAATATGATTAAATATAGATTACTGATTTCCTTTTAATCTAGCTGTGCCTGATGCCTATTAACTCCTAACCTATTATTAATAAGGAGCTACTAGAGTCTAGAGTAGAGCCATGTAACATAAATTAGGCTTGAAACCTTACACCATCCTTATCCCTAATAATACTTTTAAAGATGTCTTAAAAATTAATTATTATTAAAATTAAAGACACTTATAATTTTTGGTATCTAAAGTATCTTCCTAAAAACACATATTTTTTTAATTAATTTTAAATTTAAATACACCTAAAAAAATAACGTGCTTTTATCCTGGTAGGATGGATGGAAGCAATATATGTGGGTCTTACGATTAGCGTGAGATTTGACATTTTTGTGTTTTTATGGGTTGAATTAGTAATTAATTTTTAGCGAAAAAAATCATTTGTTGATGTCATCTACTAAAAGCCTCGAAACATGTAAATAGCTATGATGTACCTATAAACCTTCAAAATCACTCAATGTTTTAGCCCTTTCCAGACATACTCACGAATTTTCCTCAAAAATAAAATCACAAGTACCATTTTCATATAATTTGATTATTTAGTTCAATATTATTTATTAATGAGAATTTTACGTGAAGCATCGATATGACTTCTGGAAACAGATGCTACTATGTATCCGTCTTTCTTTTGGAGGTTAAAATATCATACATTGGTCGACCACTTTAGGCATCTATGACGTATTAATTTCTTTAGAGGACATAATTAGGTCATTATAGTGGTTGATGTGTAGAATATTCATCTAAAATTTGTCGTTTAACAAAATGGCTTTTATAAAATGATGATTGCAGAATATCTCTCTTTTTAATAGCTAAACATGCATGTTCTTCGAAACTATTCAGAGTCAATGGTATTCGAATAATTAACCAAAACATCAATACATAGATCACCGTAAAGCCCGTTCATAAGTATAATCAAATCAAGATCCAAGAAAATTACATATTACATAGTGTGAGGTCCATTATATACGGCCAAATTTATCTGAACTAATCGAATATTTTAAACAATTATAGCATGCTTACTAAAGAAGTCAACACTAATCCAATGCAAATCTACAATTAACAAAGGAAATTCTATTAACAAACAATGATTAAGACGGACTAACATCGAATACTATAAGCATAAATTAACAATAATGATTAAGGAAGATGACTGGTTAGCAAACCATTAGTTCCAATAATTCACAAGTGTCTTCTAGCTAGAGTCCACTCCTTCCAACTAAGCTTTTTCCAAAAACTTATTTTATTAATTTACTTTATGGCGCTTACATTTACACAAAAAAACTTTGTGTTACATCATTTAAATTAAAAAGAACCATTCTTTCATCAAGAAAGGTAAAACCAAAAAAAAGAAAAGAACAACATGAACACAAAGGATCCTGGCCTTCCCCTCTTGAACTTAGGCTTCATGTTTTCTCTTCTTTACTTCCCGTACTTAGCCATATCCGAGACGCCGTCTCCGTAGCCGTGTTATCCACCGCCTATTGGTGGTGGCTCCTCCACGCCTTCCATGACTCAACCATCACAATATCCTCCTCCAGCCACAAACTACCCTTCTCCGGCAGGGAATTTACCAAATTACCCTCCTCCGGCTGGAGATGTACCAAACTACCCTTCTCCACTATACACAGGGAGGGCAGCAGCTTCTATGGTCCTCCACCGCCTGACGCTATCTTGCCTTACTTCCCCTACTACTTTAGAAAACCTCCTCACCAAACTGATCAAACGTCGTCGTCTTCA
Source organism: Cardamine occulta (assembly GCA_028015245.1). Taxonomy (NCBI): domain Eukaryota; kingdom Viridiplantae; phylum Streptophyta; class Magnoliopsida; order Brassicales; family Brassicaceae; genus Cardamine; species Cardamine occulta. The sequence goes on from CM051363.1 coordinate 8,579,297, forward strand.
CTCGTGGTGGTTCCAGGAAAATTAACGGTGAGGATCGTAGTGGTGGTAGTAAATTTTGTGGTTGTTGGAGTTCCCCGTAACATTATATGTTTATAACTTAACTAGTATGTAACTCTTGTGGAAGCTTTTCGTATGTTATATAAGAAATATTGTAATACTTTAGAATATCCTGCAGCGGAACTAAAGCAGAAAAAAAAATGTTGATTTAGGAGGCTAAGAAGTAAGAACACTATTCGTAGTTTTTGTTTTTTGTTTTTATCATCACTCATTATACTAACACGGTAAAACATGTATGCATCTTAAAAGTTACATCATATAATTATTTGTCGCGATCCTTCTATGAGGATAAGCACAACCAATGCCAATAACGTCACTTCTCGTGGGTGACTTCGTAGTGGACAACAATGGAGGTTAACTAATGGACAAAACCATTAGTGATAGATTGATAGTATTAGACCATCTACGATCCTTAAGAACCTCTAATGAGTATCTAAATTTTATTAAATTAATATTTGTAATATGTTTTAATTGTTTAATTATTAAAAATAAAATGAACCAATCACATCTAAACAACTATGAAATGAGTTTTTTACCAAATAGTGAAGAGGTTATAAAACTAGAACTTTTAGAACTCTATCTCAACATTTTTTTTTTCTGTTTCATGTTTTTTCTATTATTTTTAATTTTTTAATTGTTAAGAAACTCTATTAGAATCCCTTCTTAGATTCTGTTTTATTATGTGGAAACTCATGTAAGCAGAAAAGGATAGTTAGGCCGCCTCGAATTAAACTATTTGGAAATCAAAATTAAATTTAATGCTATAAGAAAAATAGTTTTTTTTTGTTGCATAACAAATCTCGTTTATAGTTATTTTGTTTAAAAAATAATTTCATTTCCTGCTTTTAAAATATAATTTTTCAAACCAAATTTATAAGTGGTATAGTTAATATATATTTGTATATTTAAAACACTAGTTTGTGAAATGTACTGTCAAAATAACATGTTTAGTGAGACAGATTTCACAAAAAAAAGTAATATAATTTAATTTTGAAATCTGCCTCACTTTACACATCTAAAATAAAAGGTATGTACTCTAAACACTTACCGAATAGTAATTACAGTAATAAGCTTTTAGACATTTATTACTGGAACAGTGGAACATAAGGTACCATAAGTTTTGATTCTGATTGTTTTATTTGTATTGAGCTCTACGTAAACGTAAACCCAAAGGTGCAATTTAGGTCATATAGTAACTAATTACAGCTGAAGTTGAATCTAAAGAACAAAAGCAGAGACAGTGAATTTCTCACAAAGCAACCTCAACCGCAGATCACCTAACCGCTAAACTCCTTCTGTTCGTGTTGTTTTTGGCAGTCTGGTCGCTGGTCTTTGGTCGAATTCCATTTAGACTCCTCTGCATATCCGCCTTATATTTGTTAACATTGAGCTTACTCTTGGCCATTCCATTAGCCAATGACCGATCACAAGTAGCTTTAGATGAGACATCATCTCTTGGGTTTGCCTTTGCCTGACCTGTTGACGTGTGTTGAGGTCTAGATTGTGTGCTTTTAGGCATTAGTCTTGCGTTAAAGTTGAGAGCTTTACGCACTACAGCTTCAACCTTTTCCTGCAGCATCAGAAAATGTTAATCTTTCATAAGCTCAAAATCCAACTGGGAAAGTTTGGAACAGAGTAAACAGAGAGATATGCTAATATCTCTATATACCTCTTTCTTCTTCTCGGCTCGTTCATTACTTCTCAAACTGAAACCATTAGTAGTTGTTATCCTTTCTCTTGAAGACACCAAAGGAGCTAAGCTCTCAGTTTTCTTTGAAGTTGTTGGAGCTTGAGATGAAATGGTTTTAACAATCCTCTTAGACTTCAAATCCTTTTGTCTGTCACCAAAAAACCAAATAGACCCTTTAAGAATGGTCAAATACACAAACATAAAGTTACATGAAAAGAGAGTTATAAAGCTTACCTCTTAGTGTCAATACTGGTTTTAGTATTACAACTTGGAGAAGTTCCCTTTGCTATGGCAACATTCTTCTTGGTAGAAGTTTTGGTTGCCACAGAACAAGGAACATTTTTCAAAAGCTTAGATCTAGTTGAAAAGGAAGAAGATGTCGTTTCTTTTTTATCCTCACTGCGACTAATTTGAGTTTTCTCTAAAGCAACAGAAAGAGAAGTATGATGATCATCATCGTCAGAATTCACAAGAATGTCATCATAACTCACACAAGAATCACCGAATTGACTAGAACTCTCCCACAAATTCTCATCTTTGTCAGTACAAGTTTGACGATGAACAACTTCTCCCCATGTTTGAGCTTCTACAGAACTCGGAAAACGTATCCCTTTCTTCTTGAAATGAGCCTCGAAATGAGCTCTCATCTGAGTAACAGAGCCTGGTTTAGAGAATTTCTCAGCTTCTTCTAGATATCTATTGCGAGAGAAGGATGATCTCTTCTCCCATGATAAAGATTCTTTCTCAAATCTTCCAAATGATACTGATCCTGAGTGTATAGAATTCGCCTGCAGTGTTCATTCATAAACAAATTCAAGTTGATATTGTTTCAAACACAATTTTTGCGTTTGTGTTTACATTGCACAAAAAAAAACTTGAAAATAAAATCATATTTTCGAAATATAAAACATGTAGTATATTTTTGGAAAATGCAAATGCATAAAGAAAGTTCTATGCATTCGCATCTAACAATATTTTTTAATATAACTCAACAAAAACTTTTATTGAAGCTTAAAAACATAAGCATACTAACTAGAAAAATGTTTTGTGAGTTGTTCAAAAAATGAAAAGAATGTTTTTGTGAATGTCAAGCTTTATAGAAGGATTTGGGTTCCTTAGATCTCAACATGACGAACTATACATTCAAGCAAGAATCTTAATTCCTAACTTATAGCAGTATCAATGGGTCTATGAGAACAAAAGCAAGCCCATGAAAAGATTATTAAGTTAAATTAAACATGTAATCTGGAAACGGTAAGAGGAAGAATAAATTTGCATTACCAAAAGGCTTAGGCTAAACGGTTCTTGAATCTCTCCCTCCATCATATAATCTAGTAGAATGTTAGACGAGACAATATTTATGTCAAAACACACACAAAATCATAAGCATACCTAAAAAAATATGTATTTTGGAACAGAGTATTGTTTTCGAAATGATGAAGTAAGATGGAGCACAAATGAGGAACTGTACAAGAGTAGTATGTAAATAAAGCCTCGAATCCAGATTTGGAAAAGAAAGCTGACTAATCAATAATCATGTTCATGGTCATGTCACATGTGCTTTCTCTGTTTCTTTGTGTTGTCGTGTTCTCGAACGGACGCTTCTCACGTTCTCCTTCATCATGGCCGTTTAATTAGGAGGGTCATGATCAACGGTGGAGAGTCTCAAATGTGATAACGATTATTCCTAACCGTTGGATCATTGTTTTATCATATTAATCTTTTGGATAATTTCAACAAAACTCGAAACGGGAGTACCTCCACGTGGGTAATTACATAGCGCTTTCGACATGTTCAAGTGTTGCCAAATCTAACGGACCATTAGATCTTTTTATAAAACTAAATATATAGTTTTTCTAACAAAATTTAGATGCCGATTTGAATTTGAATGGTGATAAAATAATGTTTATAGTTATATGTATATAGACATGAGATTGAGATATTGGTCAAATAAATATGACAAATATTTCTACCATGTTTTTTTTTTTTTTGCATAGAGGTTCGTATATGTGATGAACTTTTTAAAGCATTTAAGATTAGGTCATAGAACAATAGCATGGAGAGTAACAAAGAAAACATAATAATTGATACCTCACAAGCATGTGCTAACATTAATAAGAAATGTCGTATTTGGTATTAAGAGACAATAGCATGGCAATTGCATGTGGCTTCTCCCGCGGCTGCATGAATAAGTCATAAGTCGTATTCCATAATTAGCTCATTTGCATGTGATTTTCACTCTTAAGGCTGTTCACTTTCGTAGAAGCGCCCTCTTGTTTAATGGTAGACCACCCTTGGAACATTTTTTCGTGATGACGATGACAGTGTATGTACTCTTAAATTCCGCCTGAGTTTTTTTTGCCAAATTACATTTTTCGTGTTGTTCTACTAAATCGGTGATCAAGTGATTCAGATCTGTCTTAGCCTTTATTTATTTATTTTAAGTTTGGATGACATAATTAAAATATGTCTCTCTTTATGTATAAGTCGGTGCGTGTACTACAGAAATGGTTCGATGCATAAATTTTCTTGGCTCACTTTGTATAACGCCAAGTTGAATTAAAGAATCTAATTAACAACGGTCCGTGGGATAGTCCTTTCCTTCAAAAGCAAACCATTTCTAAACGTTTCCCGCATTTGTAATAATTCCAAACTAACTTTGCTTATATGTTCACGTATGAACAACTAAAAAATAAGAATAAAACGAACTTAAAACAAAACAAAAAATACTGAAGTATAACGTACAATATTTTAACTTAACAATCTTTTTGCGCCACCGATGTTGTCTCAACAGTCACTTCTGTTTCTTCTTTATCATCCGAATCCAAAAGCTTCTGCTGAAACGTATCCTGAATCTTCGTTACACCCTTCTCCACCGGTCCTATAGCTTGGTTTATCGTAAGAACCACATCTTTCACGACGTGTTGACCACCATCAATAACTATGTCTTGTACACTCTCCTTAATGCTTGTGCCAGATGCTTCAACATGAGTCTCCATCGTCTCAACAAGACCACCTTCATCTAGTTTCACCTCCTTCTTGCTCGTTTCAGATGTGATTTTACCACATTCTGATATCGGAATGTAGTGGTAAGGTTTAGCTGGGAAAACAAAGAGATGAGCCACCGCTGCAATCGCCATCTGCCAATGTACACCAACAAATCTTGAATATTGTCACGTCTCTACACTTCAAAAGAAGCTCATAAATATATAGCATATGTGGGGGTTTTTAGTAGTTACCTCAATGCAAATGAGGAAATCTTGCAACGCGTTTTGAAATCTTCCTTCTTTTGGAAGTATACCGTAATAACAAAGTAACGCTATTCCGAAGCCTTGCCACCAAGTGGCAAACACTATAGCCTTAAAGCTAATGAACTTGGCTAATGGTTTTATTTCTTTAAGCCGTTCATGAGTCACGTTATAGAACTGCACTAAGCAAAACAGAGCCCACATCTGGCTGAAGTTTAGCACCACCACTATGTATGGGTATCTACACAATCAAAGGTTCATTACTTTTTTGTCTTTCCATCTTCTGAAAAACTGTATATAATATGATAGTTCTCGTACCCGTAATACCATTTGAATTCACCATCACCATAGACACCAAGAAGCTCCAACAAAAACGTCAAGAAAGCACAAAAAGTTTTGAGAATCATCTGAGACAAATTATCACACAAACATCAAAAACACGTAATTGGGTTGTAAGAAGAAACCGAATCACTTGACTTACATATTGGACGAGACCAAACTTCTCTATCACAAAGAGCTCTGGTCCCAAGACATATGGTTCACACAAGAATTTCCAAAATGAATTCTTCTTCTTTTTGCTCTCATGATCATTTGTTTCATCTTCTAATAATGGTTTGTTTGATTCATTTTCGAGGTATTCAACAACTCTTCTTTCACCACCTGAGAGCATTCGTATATCATCTTGGTTTTAAGATGATAACAAATATTAAAGAGACAACAGAGAAAGAACACATAGCTCACCTAGACAAGCGACCAAGTAGCTTCCAAAGGAATACAAAGCAAAAGCCTCGTAGCAGTTTCTCAAAATGTCACAAGGCAACGAGAATTTCGAATTGGACAAGGAAATGATCTATTAAACCAAAACCATATTAATTAAAAATACAACCAGATTAACAAACTCTTGAAAAGGGAAAGAAGAGACTTACCGATTCAGTTGCATAAACTGGCACCATAAACAAAACAGGAACAATCCATTTTTGCTCCTGTAATTATACTCAACTCATCAAGAATTGATTAAAATTGAAGAAGAAAATAGAGAGTGCAGATTCGTTTTGTACGTACAGCAGGATTGGTGTAGAAACGGAGATGTTGGAGGATAGAGAAAACGGAGAGACAAATTGCAACGGCGGCGAAGGATCCTCCGATGATACAGGCCGGCCAATGTAGATCTCTGTACGTACTTGTTGTCTCCGTTGTTATCATTCTTCCATAATCATAAACCCATTTTGTAATAGATTAGGCAACAACATCATCATTTTGTTTCTTTTTTTAGTTTCTATCTCAACGTGGTTTTAAGGTTGTATTGTCCACGTGGCTAATGCTGGCAGAAGCCACAGTTGCATTATATGACACGTGTTACATATATCTATAAATTTTCTTTATATTGATATTAGTCGGTAGATTCTGGAAAAAATCAAATAACCTGAAAAAATATAAACGTGGGCCGAAAGAAAATTAGACCCACTATTTAGAGAAAGCGGGATTGGTCATGTGGATTATATATTGATGTAAGAAAAGCAAATAAGACCAGTCCATGAAAGTTATGATGGGCTTTTACAATTTTACTTTTTAAGTTTTCCGTGTTAAATGTACTAAGTGTTTTAGTATATATATAATTTTATTTTTACGGCAAATAATAACTTTATTAACTTGAACCAACAAAGTCATTATATAGGAGGTAAATACAACAAAAAAAAAATCAATTTGATGTAAGTACAACAAAAAAAAACCAAAAAAAAACAATTTGTGACCTATATGTTGATAAAAGATGAGATGCTTCATTGTTTCATCATGTGTTAATCGAATATCTTCAAACTTCTTCATCCACTTTTTGATGTTTTTACAAAGGTTCAAAACTGAAATCTCTTCATCACCTTTGTTAATTAGGTCAACAAGCATTTGGCAATAGGCTTTAAGGTATCATCAATGTATTTTGGCAAATTTTTCTGTGGACATATTCCCATGTGAAAGAAACATAGGCATATATCTATTAAGTTTTTGGTTCTTTTTTCGACAAAGAAAAACAGAGAGGAAGAATAGCGTTGGAATGGGTATAAATGTATAATACGGAAAAGAGTGTGAAAGTCCCATTAACCAATAGTTCACTTGTCGGACAATTCGAACCGGTGGTCCGTGGTTTCGCCGACACACACCATCACCTGTCATTTCTCTCTTTATTTTCCTTATAAAAACATATTATATTTTCTCTTTTTGCTAATAGAAAGCTTAAAACGATTTATATTAGAATAGCAATAATTATTTATGGTGGCATACCACGAGAGAATGCAACCACGCACACGAGGACACCACCATTCCCTATCAATCCTAATCATTTCTATTTCATTTATATAACTAACCTTTTCACCATGTAACCATTTATTTATCTCACTTTTTTTTTAAAATTATTATCTAACTTAACTCCACTTATGCAATTCATTGAGATCTACTGTTCTACCAGCTTTGTTTACTCTTTAGTCTTGTTCTTGTTGGAATTCATGTCTGCAAGAATTCCTATTTTATGTTATAAAAATTTACAAATAAAAAAAAGTTTATTTTTTCTTTTAATAATTTAAAAAGGGAAAATATTACAGTTGGAAAATTTAAAACTCAAATTCTGTTGACAAAAATGACAAAAGAAACTCTAGATTTAAAATTTGTTCGTTGATAACTTGTTAATAGTTTAGTTTATTTCTTTGTGCCTATATATCACATTTTACAGAAAGTATATTATATGTATACAAGATAGGGAGGATCACTCATAAAAAATCACATATGAAATGAATTAGTACTTCAAAATATCGATCAGACAACGTTGCTTTCTTCTTTTGGTCCATTTCTTTGTTACTACGCGATTACATGCACACGATCCATTGTTGATACACACACACCTCTCAATTATATATTCGATTTCATTATCAAGGAGGTGTATAGTCCGTGCTGTCCACGGTCCACCCCATAAACCCCATTTGGATGGAGGAATAACTAAGGGGAGTGTATGGCCCGATCGATTTGGTAGTTATATCAATTTACAGTGAACCTACTGAAGCCAAAATCAACTTTGATATAAAAATCTAATGATATGCAAATGGATATTTGACTTAAGGTAAAGTCCAATGAAGAGGGTGTCACAAATCACAAAGAGACAATGAGAGGAAGGTCTATAGCTATAGAGAGCACATGAGCTGGGCCGAGAGAATAATAGAGGCAATAGACAGAAAAAATAAGAAGAAGAAGCTAACAATCAAGATGCAGACGCTTTTAGGCATTGGCTCTTTCCTCTTACTCATGAGTACACTCACACAGTCATATTTGATACTTCAACATATATCATCATTTATGGCTATGATTTGTTCCGCCGTGGAACTGGATAATCAAGAAAATGAAAAAAAAATAAAAAAAATTTGGAGTGGAATGATTGACGAAATTATTTAAATAGAAAAACTTTGAACTTATTTACAAAACTTTCTTTGATTTTTATCACCAATTTTATTTAATGACAGAATGATTATGTAAACTTTTTAACTATTAAAAGTTATGAAATCACATAACTAGTTTATTAGTAAGAAGTAACTAGACCAAGTTAGCTTCCATTCGTTTATGTGACGACTACACAGTCTACACTCTACACCGATAAATATTTCTGGTTACGTAAGACATTTTCGATAATGACAAGTAATAAATATCTTCATACGTCGTATTGAAATTTATGGTGCACAGAGTTCACTACAGCTTTTGCGCGAGGTATGTTGGTCTTAAGATAACGAAATATGCTAATCTCGATGATTAACCAAAATGGTTACATTTCCAATGGCAGGTTAAATCCGTGATTGAAGACTATTTGGTGGAAGACTTTTTTTTTTCGATTTTCTAGAAGGAAGAGTACTACAAGAGTTGGGTATGTTCCCTTCAACTTCGACATCAATTAAATGGATCTTTAAGTTGGTCACATATTTTCGGAACCCAAAGATCGTCCCCCCCCCCCCAAATATTAAAACTTAGGGATGTACCAATTATCTATTCCCCACCATTTCTTGTTTCTATTTCAACCCAAAATTGTGGATTTTCATAGTGAATCTAAATTCAAGAACCAAACACAATTAATGTTGTTGTTCCTCACCATAACTGATTGAACTCTTGTTTGATTACAACTTGAATTGGGCTTTGAAAGATAAAGAAAGAGATAAATAAAAATATTAATAGAATTAAAAAGGAATTGTTTTTAATTTTTTATAGAATTTAAATAGTCTGGGTTGGTCCTTAGTTCACCGCAAAATCAGGAGTAATTGCCGGAGACTCTAGTTCAACATATTGACGATAACACAACATTAATACAATTTTACGTTACCTAAAAATGGGTCATTTTCAATCGTTTTCCTATATTTGAGAACAAACCTAGAAATATAGATTTTTAAAGAGTAAGAAAACACTAAAAGCAGTAAAGCACTTTACGCGCAAAAAAAAAAAAAACCAACTATTACTTTTCTTCAAAAAATTTGTTACTTTTGACTTTTAAATAACTTTTTGCCTGTTATTTAGTTTTATATTTTTTATTTTTATATATGTAACTTGCATATTACATCATGGTACGACGACACAAAGCGGTTTGATTGCAAAAGAGCCTAACCCATTTCTTCCCACACCAATGAGACAGTCTCGTTATGGCAACTCTAAATGGTAACTAGAGCTTTGTCAAGTTGTGTACTTGTCTACTAGTAAACAGCATCCAAATTTCTACTAGACAGTCATTAAAATAAAATAAAATACCATTTCACCGTCCAAATGAGAAAACGAATATTACGTACGCCTAACATAAAGATAAAATTAGTGAAAGTTCAAGGAACACGTTTAGTTTTCATATAAAATTTCAATGTGATAAGATGTTTGGGACACTCATTCTTCTTTCCTGCTCTTATTCGAATATTATAATATGGAAAACTCTAACAAATAACCACCTCACTTTTTTCTTTTCATGTTCCACACTGATTTTCTTCATTTTATATTTGTTGATGTTATAATATAAGATATAGTCATATATGTCAAAAATGGAAAAAAACTCTCCCATTAATTATTGTATTTTTGCGCCTAATTTTAGTATGCTTATTAAAACAGTCTTTACTTTTGTGAGAACAATGTATACGTAGATGATATAGGAAAATATAGAAAATCACACTTTCCGCTAAAGAAAAAACCTACACACAGTAACAAAGAAACTGAACACCTAACCTAATTATAAACACACTGGAAGTAAAAAGAAAATAATGGAAAATAAAATATATGATAAAAGATGTTAACCTTATTGTAAAACAAACAAAAACAACAACAACAAAAAAAGCAAAGTAAAAGGCCTTTTGGATCCTCAAATCAAATCTTAGTCCTCTGTTTATCCTTTGTTTTGTCCGGTTTTCCTTGTTTTGCTCCCCCTTGTCTCTATCAATGTCATCTCCCTTTTTTTTATCAAACAAAGATCTCTAGAAAAATATAGACAATAAAAGGGTTTTTGGATCCTCAAAATGAAATCATGGTCCCTAATTTTTACTAAACCCTCTTGTGTTACATTACATTCTCTAGTTTTGTTCCACTAAATCTTGTAACTCTCTTGTTTCTCTTGCTTCTCTTCAGTCACTTATACAGAGCTTATAGCCCAAGCAGTATGTAGTAAACTAGTGTGATCGGTAGCGCAATAAGCATTCCGAATATTACCCTGCAATATCAATTCACATAAAAACATAAATAATATTAGTAATCTTATCTTATGTATGAAAACGTTTTAATTTTTGATTCAATATAAAACCACTTACCCTGTACTCAAGATTGCGGGATGAACATTGTATTCCTTTGCAAACACAAATGGCACGATTCCTTGAGGTAATGCAGCCTACAAAACATACCACAAAGATTTGATTAAATGTCTTGTTATGATGAATCTTACCAGAGATTGTTAACAAGAAGCCAAAATAATTTAATTTACTTGAACAATGGCCACACGCAATAGATCTCCACGTAAACCGATAGATATTGCTGCTACAGCCATTACTGCTGGTCCTGTGAAGAACCTCACCGCCATAGCAAAAGTCGCCGTGGAATTTCCACAAGCGATTAATTTTGGTTGCAATGCCATGAACAAACCTTCACCATTTTTCACACATTCAGTTTAATTCGTTTCCACTAAAAGGTAAAAACAATAAATGATGAATGATGCATACAATGTATACATTGTAAGTCCAATCAACTTCCATTTAAATATGTGGACCATGACAACAATCAAGAACACGAGCTATGTCCTTGCATCACCACCAGTTATATACTAAGATGTCGCAATCATTAACCCTACCTGTCGGATCAGGTCCATACCGTAACGGGCTACCCCAAACAAATCTTAAAAAATACAAACCTATTTTCGACTATTCGAATCTTCAACGATAAAAAATGCAACATTTTCCGTACGGTTACGTATGGTGTGACATTTTAATTGGCCTAAGAAAAAAACAGTGTAAGAAGATAACTCACCTAAACTGAACATTGCCATACCAAGACCAGCATCAGAGAGAATTGAGATTGACTGTTGAATTATTTTAGGCATTGCCACATCCCACCTTCATAATCCAAAATTTCTCTAATCAATCATTATTCTTATATAATAAATCTCATAATGATAATGATTGATTTTTGTTTAGTTTACCTGAAAGCGACCAAAGCCCAAATAAGACCAATGAGACTAGAGTAAGTGTTTGGATTCCTTATCAATTTCCTCCACACCATTATAAGTATCAATCTAGTCATCACACTCGCCGGTGGCATATGTTTAACCGGTGCAGTTTCACCGGTTTCAATTGCTTCTTTAGGGTTTAGCTCCGCCGTTGAGTTACATCGAAGCTTGTGTAGCCCTTCCTTTACTTTCTCCGACTCTTCAAATTCATCAGTAGCTACTGTCACATTACAGAATTAAAAAATAATTTGAGATTTATGTCAAATTTGTTCCAAAGAAGTAAAAATTAAAGTTAACTTGGTTTCACCGTTGTGAGTAGTATCAGAGATCGACATTCGAATCTCTTTAGCTCCGGTTTGTTCGTTAGCTCCATTATCAACTTGAAGACCCGCTCTATCCGAAACGGGTGACCCATTGGATCCCCAGACGAACATATGTAACTCCTTACCATCATTACTATTCGATTTTCCAACGGTATGATTATTTTTACTTTTATTAGTAAACTCCGGATTTGGAACCGGGTACGACCCGGGAGCTGATCCCGGGTAATACCCGAATCTAGGAGACGAAACCATAGCACAATTCTCTTCAAAATTCGATGGTCTTGGAGTGGGCCCTCTAGACGACTGAACAGAATACATATCCGCCGGACCAAAATTCGAAAGCCGGCCACCGGGAAATCCCATCATCGAGTAAAAATCAGAATGATTGAAATTAGAACCTCTCGGAGTAGTACTAAGACTATAAATCTCAGCTCCGGTAAGATTCGACGGACGAGGAGTAGTCATATTACCACCACCACCACCAACAAAAGATCTCCGAGAAGCGTTTGATTTCCTCACCGTTACATGAAGCTTCCCGTCACCACCGATCTCAGCATCAGTCTCTAAAAAATCATGACCGTCTAACGAAACGACGTCGGATTCAACTTTGAAAGAAACAATCGAAGCACCAGTCTCCGGGAACTGCTCCATGATCAAGATCTTAGCTCCACGATACTCGAAGAGAAAGAGAAGAAGCGTGTACCAGATTATACACTGAAGAACAACGATTTGAACCATGAGCGAGCCGGAGTATTCGCCGTACATGGCGATTAAGAGAGGGATTCCCATAACGAGAGTGTTGGGAAGTGTTGAGAGTGAGAAGATTGTGATGCTCCATTCAAGACTACCGGAGCGAGTGAAGTTAGCCCAGAGGATTAAGAGTGTGAGCATGATTAGTTTTTGAAGTGTATCGGCGGCGATGAATCGGAGATTCATGGCGTATGGGTTGTTGGTTGAGATGAAGTGGAAAGAGAGGAGAGGGACAGCGAATATGGCGACGAAACGGTTTATGCCGGAGCATTGGTCTGGTGAGAAGATTTTCCACCACCGTACTGAGCCGTAAGCGAGGATCATAGCTATGTAGAGTGGAATCACCGCCGTGAGGACTGTGTAAAGATCGTGCCATGTGATCATTTTTTTCGCCGGCGGGGTAGAAGTGTAATTTTTTTAAGTTTGGAAAAAAACCGTTAGGACAAGTGAAAGTGAGTGTTAGTGTCTCTGTGTGTGATGATGGAAGCTTAAAAGAGAAGCTATTGAGTGAAAGGGAAAGAGGAGAAGAAGAAGAAGAAGAAAGATTTGATGATTATAGTTTTAACGAGAGATGTTCCTTTACAGCTTTTTATACAGCAAAACACACATGACGACGACCTTATTGTAGTTCCTATTTTTATTCTACTTTTTTGTTTCCTATATTTTTTAGTTTTTTTTGTACTTTTTTTTCAACTATCTTATTATTAGTTTATCTTAACTTTCCCCTAATTTCTGTATTTTGATCAATTTCGTTGATCCACTATATTGGAAATATCATCTCTTACTGTATTTATTGTATTTAAATTGTAGTGATAAAACTATTCATTTACAATGGAAATATTTTAATAACTATACGTAGTTTTTTTTTGGAATTTTTAAAATAATAAATTATTACTAATAATCAGTTAAATATAAAAATTTAACACTGTGTTGATAATTTATCATAGTACCCATCTTATGATCATCTCTTAACTAATTGTATCATCTCCTTTTTTACTCAACTATTTACAGCACTACTTTTTTTTTGTTTACTACACTACTATTTTCTGGATCAAAATAGGATAATATAACCCAAACAATATTTACTACTATTACTAGACTACTAATTTTCTAGACTATTTCTGATTGTTTTTTTTTGTTGTATCACCCAATTTTCTATAATTTCCTTTGAATTTTGATTAAAAGCAAAAAAAAAAAACAAAAACAAAAACAAAAACTTTGTGGTTATCATCTATAAACAAGCATGATACTTTACTTTGGCGTTAATGAGCCCAACACCAAAGATCCATAAACAAATTGGGTAATTACCGAAGCGAATGAGCCCTTTTACAAGAAAAGAAATAAAAAAAACTCATAATCCATGTCTTTTGATCAAGCTATCTATAATAATATGAATGAGACCTCAATTCTTCTGTTTGTTTGTTTGATCTAAAAAAGAATCGAATTCAAAAATGGTTGCTTTCGTCTATGTAATATTTTACATATTTTGGTCCCTACTAGTAATAGTATCCATGTCTGGTACGGGATGAAATGATATATGATTTTATCTAATGATCATAAACAATCATCAAGTCGATTTATAGATAAATTTTGTTCTTGGAGATAAAACATGGTAAAGTACACTGCAAAATGGGGAAAACTCATATTAAACATACATCTTGACAAAAATTCAATAATGGAGAAAGACAGAGGAACGTAACATTACATCTGTACTGAAATTAAAAGATGAAAAGAGCTACGAAGTAGAACTTTAACATCGGTTTAATATTATTTTTTGGACCGTCAAAAAAAGTTTTAGTCAAACGTTATTAATAGATGGGCCTTTAAGAGAGAGCGATGCAATGGCCTCAGCGACGGTTAAGAAGAGAAACTCGGGCCTCATGAACTCTTCTTCTTCGTCAGCTCTTTGTAGCTTCTCCATCACTTCACTTAAAGGGTTCACGAACACTAGCTGCTCACATAAAATAAAATATCCGGTTTACATCAAAATCTAATTATTTTTCTTGGTTCAATGACATAACCGGTTTGAGAAACAACTCTTTTACCTCTATGTCTTTCTTCGCGGTAGTTTTCTTCAATTCCTTAAAGAAGGAGACTCCGTTTGTGTCCACTCCACTCACGGCTTTAACATATATATATATATATAGTAATAAAAACAAAGTTAGCTAATCTTCGGATATGCTGATTATTGAATTAAACTTGATTTTTGGCTAAGCTTAATTATGGGTTCAAAATTCAATTATCTATTATTGGACCAAACCTAAAATTGAGCCCAAGTTATAGAATTTCTCTAGAAACATCTTAAAGATTATCACCTCCTTTAAGTGTTTTAGAAAATTCTATTAGATAAAATATCTAGAGATTAGTGTGGAAAAATCTAGATATTTGTAACATAAAATATCTAGATATTATGTTAGAGAGTTCTAGAGATTAGAAGAAGGTTTGTAAGATATTTTGTAGTTTTGGAGCTTATAAATAGCTCCCTCCTCTTCTATTTGTATGAACTTGAAGAAGTAAAATAAACAGCAAGTTTAAAGAAAGAGTGTTCTTCATAAGTTCTCCAAGTCTCTCTAAAAATCTTTCAAGTATTCTCTAATTGTTCTTCCAAATTTTCTATCATACTTGGAGAGTTTCTTATCTTGGTTCTTTCGAGTTTCTCGGGATATTACGGTCTTGGGCTAGTGCTAAGCACTATCGGTGTTTTCTTTACATGGTATCAGAGCCATTCTAATATTGTGCTCATCAAGATCAGGGTTATAGAGAGCTCGAGTTTACTCTATGGAATCAACGGGTCGTGTTATTGGATTGGGAATGGAGATCTTAAACCAATCTAACTACCGGTTATGGAAGTCATGTATGGAGTCATACTTGGTGAGTGAGGACTTATGGGATGTCGTCGGTGGTAGCAGCACTAGACCACCAACTGGAGATGCTGCAACTGCGGAAGCGACAAAAGAATGGACACGGAAGAATGCCAAGGCGGAGTTTGCCCTAAAGAGGTCAATATCCGTGGGAATATTTGAGCATGTCTCAAGGTGTACATCTGCTAGTTCTATTTGGCAGGCGCTAGACCAATTGTTCAACAAGAAGAACGAAGCTCGTTTACAACTATTAGAGAATGAGTTAGCGAATGCGAAGCAGGGGGAGTCTTCAATCTCAGAATTTTTTTATCAAGGTAAAAAATCTTTGCTCAGAGATTAATACTCTTAATCCGGAAGAATCTATTTCGGAAGCTCGTTTGAAACGGGTTATTATTCGAGGTCTACGATCCGAGTATACCCCGTTTGTGACTTCGGTTTAAGGATGGGCCACACAACCTTCCTTGGAGGAGTTTGAAAACTTGCTAACTTCGCAAGAATCACTAGCCCAACAAATGGCAGGAGTTAAAATTCATGACGATTCGGGGAGCGCGTTTGTGGCCCGAAGACAACAAGGTTTAAATCCCAAACCCAAAGATGGAGGTCCAAGAAACTATGATGGACGTCAAGGATCATCCATGGGAGATAAGAAAAATTCATTAGTAGTGTTTTTAAAAACTTGGGCACTTTAAAAAAGATTGTCGAGTCAAACTAAAGGAAGAAAATATGGCGAAATCAAAAGATCATAGTGAAGACGAAGAATGGGCGAAATGTTTCACGGTAGAACCTGCATCCTTAGGTAAATCCAGTCCAATGAAAGTGGAAAATAATTGGATTGTGGATTCCGGTTGTAGCCATCATATCACGGGAGATGAGAAGTTATTTTCTAGTCTTCAGCACCATGACGGAAAAGAAGCAATCATTACCGCGGATAATTCAATCCATCACGTTGAGAAGGAAGGAACAGTTGTCATCAAAGGAGATAATGGAAGCCCAATCACTCTCAAGAATGTATACCATGTTTCTGGAGTAAAGAAAAATCTTCTCTCTGTGGTAAACGCGGTGGACTCAGGTAACTACGTTTTATTTGGTCCAAAAGACGTTAAATTTTTGAAAAACATTCAAGAGTTAAAGGCGAACGTAGTTCACACCGGACCACGAGTTAAAGATCTTTATGTTTTATCTGCTTCAAACACTTATGTGGAGAAGATGAGTACAAATGACAATGCTTTTATATGTCATTGTCATATAAATATGACTAAGCTTAAGGTCATGGTGAATAAAAACTTAGTTAACGGGCTTCCAAAGTTAAAGTTTCAAGATGATGGAAGACTTTGTGAAGGATGCCAATATGGAAAGTCACATAGACTTCCATTTGACTACTCCACCTCACGATGCAACGCTCCGTTAGAGAGGGTCCATAGTGATTTAATGGGTCCGACAAGAACACCCTCGTATTCCGGGTTTCGCTACATGTTGTTGTTCGTTGATGACTTCTCACAGTATACTTGGGTATACTTTGTAAAAGAAAAATCAGAAGTATTCTCCAAGTTCCAGGAGTTCAAGATCACCGTGGAAGGAGAGTTGGGTTGGAAGATTAAGATCCTAAGGACGGATAATGGAGGGGAGTTTATGTCAAAGGAGTTTCTCTCTTTTTGTCGAAATCATGGTATCAAGAGAGAATTTACATGCCCATATACACCTCAACAAAATGGAGTAGCGGAAAGAAAGATTAGACATCTAAGTGAGACATGTAGAAGTTGGCTACATGGGAAGGATTTGCCTAAGGCCTTATGGGCGGAAGGCATGAGATGTGCAGCCTATGTCATCAACCGAATGCCACTTAGTCCAAACGATATGCAGTCTCCTTATGAGATGGTTCATGAAAAAAAACCAACGGTGAAACATCTCAGGATATTTGGATCAATTTGCTATGTTCATGTGTTTGATTCTCAAAGAACCAAGTTGGAGGCAAAGGCGAAGAAATGCATCTTTGTTGGCTATGATGAACAAAGGAAAAGTTGGAGGTGTGTGGATCCTGAGACAAACAAGTATGTTGTGTCTCGTGATGTTGTCTTTGATGAAGTTTCCTCATACTATGGGCCACCTCAAGTCTTGGTAGAGAAAGATGGTGCGAGTTCCTCCAAGATCGATGAATCAACTCTTCAAGTACCACTTGAGAATAGAAGTCATGAAAATGAGATACAAGTTAAAAGGGGGAGCAATAACCAAGAGCAAGAAGGGGAGCAAGTTCATGGTTCCATTACAAGTCAACGACCTAAAAGAAATATTATTAGGCCGGCACGGTTTAGAGATGAAGAGTTTGTCACCACCTTCTCATGCTTCTTTGCAGCCCCTTTAGATGAGGATGAGCCAACTTCATATGAAGAAGCAAAAGGAGTTCAAGAATGGGAGACCGCAATGAATGAGGAGATGAATGCTCTAATGAAAAATGAAACTTGGGATCTCGTGCAAATGGGTCTATCGAATAAAGCGAAAGGCGAATGAGAGTATTGATAGGTTTAAAGCAAGGCTCGTTGCTCGAGGATTTTCTCAGAAGTATGGAGAAGATTATGATGAAACTTTTAGTCCAGTAGCAAAGATGACTACGGTACGTTCCCTCTTATCTTTAGCTGCAAGCTTTGGTTGGAAGTTATGGCAATTAGATGTGAAAAATGCCTTTCTATATGGTGAGCTTAATAAAAATATCTTCATGGAGCAACCACTTGGTTTTGAATCTCGAGAGCATCCTAATTATGTGTGCAAACTTAAGAAGGCTTTGTACGGGTTAAAACAAGCTCCAAGAGCTTGGTATGGTAAGATTGCTCAATACCTTCAGTTTTGCGGTTATGAGGCATCAAACTCTGATCCAAGTTTATTCTTTAAGAAGAATGGAGGAGTCCATGTCGTAGTTCTCATTTACGTGGATGATATGATAATTACCGGGAATAATGATGCTAAAATTGCTCGTTTACAAGAGGATATGTCGATAAGGTTTGAGATGAAGAAGTTAGGTGAGCTAAATAACTTTCTTGGCTTGGAGATTGAGAGGGTGAAGGATGGAATATTCATTGGCCAACAAAGTTATGCAAGAAGGATTGTTGAAAGGTTTGGGGTACATGAAGGAAAGACACGCACTACTCCGATGGATGTCAATATCAAGCTTAGACGTGATGAAGGGTCTTTGCTACCTGATCCTCAACCTTATCGCGCCCTTGTGGGAAGTCTTCTATACTTAACCATTACAAGACCTGACATTGCCTTCGCGGTAGGTCTCGTAAGTCGATTTATGCAAGCACCAAGGAAGCCACACTTAGAAGCGGCAAAGAAGATATTGAAGTATGTCAAGACAACTCTTGGGTTAGGCCTGGTGTACAAGTACAATGCAAAGATCTCTCTTCATGGTTTTACAGATGCTGACTTTGGCGGAGATCTAGATGACCGAAAATCTACCTCGGGCTATGTGTTCTTATGTGGAGACACAAGCATTTCATGGTGTAGCAAGAAGCAAGCAACGGTTTCACTGTCTACCACTGAAGCGGAGTATAAAGCTTCTACACCCGCAGCTCAAGAATGTATATGGCTTCGAAGACTCCTTGAAGATTTGTTCGAGCCTATAAACAAGCCGGTAACAATCTATGGAGATAATCAAAGTGCTATCAAGTTGGCTAACAATCCGGTGTTTCATGCAAGAACAAAGCACATTGAGCTAGAGCATCACTTTATAAGGGAAAAGGTGCTTGATGGAACAATTGAAGCTGTGGAGGTTCGAAGTGAGGACAACGTTGCAGACATCTTCACCAAGGCATTGCCGAAAGGTCAGTTCGAGGTACTTCGTTCGAAGCTCGGGATGGTTGACAAAATCAAGTTTAAGGGGGAGTATTGAATTAAACTTGATTTTTGGCTAAGCTTAATTATGGGTTCAAAATCCAATTATCTATTATTGGACCAAACCCAAAATTGAGCCCAAGTTATAGAATTTCTCTAGAAACATCTTAAAGATTATCACCTCCTTTAAGTGTTTTAGAAAATTCTATTAGATAAAATATCTAGAGATTAGTGTGAAAAAATCTAGATATTTGTAACATAAAATATCTAGATATTATGTTAGAGAGTTCTAGAGATTAGAAGAAGGTTTGTAAGATATTTTGTAGTTTTGGAGCCTATATATAGCTCCCTCCTCTTCTATTTGTATGAAATTGAAGAAGTGAAATAAACAGCAAGTTTAAAGAAAGAGTGTTCTTCATAAGTTCTCCAAGTCTCTCTAAAAATCTTTCAAGTATTCTCTAATTGTTCTTCCAAATTTTCTATCATACTTGGAGAGTTTCTTATCTTGGTTCTTTCGAGTTTCTCGGGGTATTACGGTCTTGGGCTAGTGCTAAGCACTATCGGTGTTTTCTTTACACTGATTTGGTTAAAATAGATCGGTTTGATTTAGACTAACCTGACATTTCAAGAATCAAGAATCGTAGGCTAGAATGCTTCTCTTGAGCTTCCTCTTCTTCGCATTCTTCGATCCAACGACATGTTCTACAAAGTTTTTATGCAATATGGACGCAAATAATGTTAGTATATTATCTATCAATGTACCATATAGCTATTAAGATATGTTGTTCTTGTATGAGAAAACCCCAATTCGGATACTAACCGTTACAATTAAATTTTTAAAAATGGTTCGTAGACTTTTAAGACTGTTAAGAGAACAAAGTCTAATGGATCCAAACTTCCAAGTTATATATAGAAAAAACTCGTAATTTATAACTAACCTTTCAGTGAGGTAAGTAGAATTGGCGAAATTGATTGGAGATTCAATGCTTAAGACAAGAAATCCTGGGATTCTCTGTGCTTCTTGATAATGATGAAGATTCCGGTATATATTCGTCCCCGGAATATTCCCCATTATAACCGTTTTCGGCCTAGTTACTTGCATCAATATCTTGAACAACGATAGCCCCACCGCAATGGCTAGACCATCTTGGACGGATAAGAAAATAACACCAAAGAACGCGCAAAGCATCACCAAGAAATCGAATTTATCGATCTTCCATATCTGACGAGCCGCGGGAAGGTCGATAAGACCGATGACCGCGGTCACAATAATGGCACCGAGGACCACGTTTGGAGTGTATTCGAAAAGCGGCATTAGGAAGAGGAGTGTAACCATAACCGTGACTGACATTACGATGTTTGAAACCGCGGTTTTAGCTCCAGCGTTGTGGTTAACTGCTGATCTAGAGAATGCTCCGGTTGTGACGTAGCAAGATGTGGCAGAGCCTACTACGTTCATTAGACCAATAGCGATCATCTCTTTGTTTCCATCTACGTGATAGTTCTTTAACGCTGCGAATGTTCTTCCTACTGCGATTCCTTCCTGTTCGATCAAAATAATTAACAAAATAATTTATAAGCGTTTTACTCAAAATTCGTTTGTTATTTAAATGTAAAAAGTCAAATGCCAAAAGGTTTTGTAGTTTATAATTTACAAACACATTTTATGAAAAAGGAAAAACGTTTTTATACTTCAAAGTTTTGATTGAAAAAAAATCATGTAAAGAAAACGTAAACAAAATAAAATTTGCGTTTAAAAGAATAAAAAACTATAATAACATGTAAGTATGTAACTATAAAAAATCAAGGCCAAAAACTATTACAGTGAGAGAGACGATTCCGGTGATGAGTCCGGTTTTGGCGACGAGACCGAGATGACTTCCGTGAAACTGAAGCATGTTCCAAGATGGTGGATTCAAACCTTCTTGTAATTTTCCGATCTGTCAACAAATTTAAAAGATTTCAAGATAAAAGGGTAAATAATAAACAGAGGATCATTGGTTTTATATATAAAGGAAGAGTGAAGCTTACGACGCTAACTCCGTGACGGTCGGCTCTGAAAACAAAGACGAGAAGCGTAGAGATGATGACTGACAGAAGCGGAGCTCCGGCTGAGACCCAGAACAGCTTCGGCTTCTTCATGCTCTGCAATCAAAATCTCTTTATTAAACTAAGTGGGGTATCCCAGTGGTTTAAGATTGGGTATGTAATTGCCTCAAGATTCATGTTCGATTTCATTTAGTCAACCCAATCCACAGCTGCGAAAAGGAAGTTGAGTCTCTTATGTCTTTTACATCCAATGTTGCATGTGAATGAAATTTTATTTGTTTTTAATTTTGTGAACAAATCTTGATGCAATTTATGTTCAAATGACTAAAAAAGTATGTCTACATATCAAATAGTTAACCACATTTAACTTTCCAATGAAATATAATTTGTTTTTTGTAAACATTTGTATGTTATTTACGGCGGGAAGAATGTTGGAGAAATAGGGGCAGTCCATTGTAACAAATGTTCTACATGCATGTTGAGGATTAATTTGATAAGGAACATACGAGGTGACGTGTCCCGAGCAAGAAGAGCAAGAAGCAAACTCCCATCACTATTGTTTGCCATGACCACTGCATAGTAACATTAATAAACATGTATTAATTGTAAATAAGATGGACCAAAATAGAGAAATTAGGAGGAAGAAGAAGAAGTATTAAGGAAATAAACCTCGTTGGTGTGGTGGAAAACAGAGGAGAGAACAGGGACTACACTCATTTGCTTTGTGAAATGAGTTATCCCAAGCAAAGCCTTTAGCTGTTGCAATGATACTATTATGGCTGCTCCACCCATAAATCCTATTAGTGTCGCTTTTGATAGAAAGTCTATTATAAATCCTAGCCTGCACATTCAAAAGAAAACAATAATAAGTTAAAACCGTGTCTCTAGGGTACCCTAAATTTTATCCAAAATTTGTGTTTTCTTGTGTTAGAAGAAAAAGAAAACTAAAATTAAAAAGAAAAAATAAATAATAGTCTTCATGAGGCTTTCTAAGGGTGAATTTAAGGCTTCGTTTTGTTTCTAGGAGTGAATTGAAGGCTTTCTAAGAGTGAATCTAAGTATAGAATACACATTATTATTTTTATAGAATACACATTATTATTTTTCTCAAAATACTTGATGAAAATAGTTATTTTAAAACTAATGGTAGCTATCGAATTGAATAAAAAATGTATATGATTTACTATTGAACATTTTATTAAAGATCTTCATTGTGTGTTTGGACTAGGGTCCATAACCATAATGATAATTGTCCTCTAAATATATCTATAAAGTTTTTTTGTAATCTTTAAAATCAATTAACGTCCATAAGCACTGACGATTTTTAACATTTAGTAGTCCACTATATACTCACGTAACCCTACAGAGACTACCACTAAGCCTAGTCCAGGCCCAATATTGACCTCATAGCATATATTTTTCAACAGATATTACAAAGGGTCCCTATTATAAATCATGGTTCATGTAAAGCTAGAAAACTTTGGGGTAACTCTATAAATTAATAATACCTGAGGATTCCAAGAGAGGCTTGAAAGAGACCAGCGAAGAAGGTAGAAGAGAAGGCGAGTTGTAGAAAGAGAAGAGGATCGTCTACGGGCGATACTTGTTGCCTTAGCATGGACCCTAAGATCAACGACGCTATGGACACTGGTCCCACAGCTAGATCTCTTGAGCTTCCCAATACAGCATAAACCAACGGTGGC
The DNA here is from genome assembly GCA_028015245.1 of Cardamine occulta. Taxonomy (NCBI): domain Eukaryota; kingdom Viridiplantae; phylum Streptophyta; class Magnoliopsida; order Brassicales; family Brassicaceae; genus Cardamine; species Cardamine occulta. The sequence goes on from CM051363.1 coordinate 8,602,509, forward strand.
ACGAAGCTCGAGTCTACATAAATTAACATACATACACACGTGTGTAATAGTTAACACTATTATTTCCTTATATCAAAATATAATCCGGTTAAATTTCACTTTATAACATTCTTACATAAACCGACGATTGGAGGTAAATTTGCTAGCTTCGCGTAACTTATCCCCTTAAGAAAAAATTGGAGAACAAATCAAGAATTGGATTAAAGAGTAATCATGAAATGGGTCGTTGTCTTACGTACGTACCTGAGGAATAGCTAAACTAGCGATGGTGAGACCTGAAACGACGTCGGATTTGAGGAGTCTGAAGCTGTACTCAGGACACCATTGGAGGATTGGGAAAATGTATTGAGCGGCGCGTATGAGTTTGGTACGGTTCGGTTGTCCCCTGAACTGTCTTAAGGGGTCGTCCGGGAAGAAAGTCTCTTTCAGTCTTGTCTTCAGCTTCGCCGCCGTGCTCTTACGCGGCGGAGCAACCACCTTGTGCACCTCCATTAATTTATTATCCTAAGAACTTTTTGTCACCACTACGTGTTATGTTTCCTCTCTTGGCTCTTTTCTGATGATAATGTAACTACGAGTATTATTATTTCGGGTCGGTCTTTAACATTTTATAGTGGTACTATAGCTTAGCCTCCCTTTTTTTTTGGTATTTTAAAAAAATGAATTATTTTGGAAAACTTACACGTACAGTTGTTCCTCAAAAATTTAATAAATATTTTATTTTGTTTCTTTTTTTGGCATTTATTAATTAATTTACCCTGTGAATTACTGTTTATTTGTATCTTTTTTTTCTTGTGACATCGAATGTTGATTAATTTGTATCTACATGCTCTTAAATCTTCAACAATTATATGTGTTGGAGAGAAAAAAAAAACCTTCTTATAGAATACTACTATATAAACATTCGCCACCTTCAGAATTTGTAATAATGCATGTACATGTATGACGACGTATTTAATAATTGGTTGTGAAAATGGGTTCAATATGATGTAGAACCAAAGGTAAACCGAATTATATAATATCGATCATCAATATGCTAGATGGATAGTTTTGTTAAATAAAGTTAACTTTAACTAGTTATATTTGTAACAATCCATAATTAATTTGTAACTATTAGTACAAAGTTAATTAACTAGTATTATAAATGATAAATATATAGATACCCCAGAGTTAACATTTTAAAAACATATCTCTAACATTGAGTATCTGATCAAATATTACCCGTGAGAGTATCTGATCTATAATTATCCGTGAGATCGCTAACAAACAGAGAGACGACCAAGTAGCCTACTAGGGTATTGTTACATAAATCCTGCCAATGAGAAAAAGTTGATGAGAGCTTAGACTTATCGTATTTGGGTGAATAAGTCGAGCCCACAAATTAAATCTATATAGGAAAAAATATTACTATCAATTTCATATCTGTATACGTATATCAATATAAGGATACAGTGTTTGCTGTTAATCATCCAAGATAACTGGTTAAAATTAACTGCGTTTGAAAAACCATTGCAACAAAATTCATATAACCCAACCGAAAGATCGAGGTTATATTAATTTAATTATTGAATATTGGACAATCCTTCTATCCGGTGAAAGAAACGAGAGGGACCAAAATTAGAAGAATTATTGAAATAATCCTATAACATGAGGAATCTAACCAAACTCAAAAAATAAATAGAAAATTTTCCAACCAAACCTACCTACGTCGATAATATGGACGAAAAACCTACAACTTTATTCTACATATTTGATTTAAGTACAGACTATTAATAATATAATAATATGAATAAAATCAGTAAATCACCCTAGGATATAATTATTGCAGTCCATACTATTTTTTCAATGAGTACTGAACGCTAAATAAAGATAGTTTGGTTTCTTCGATAGTAATTAAAATTTAGCACATCTTTTTTTTTTTTTTTTTTTTTTTCCTGTAACACATATTCAAAAGGGCAAGATCACCTACTTAATTTTTTTTTAGTAATTGATGAATTATAATTAGTAAATTAATGCAATTAGTTTACAATTTGGTTACAGTGTCCAAACTGGTTTTGATAAGCTATAATCCAATCTAGACCCACTAATTATTATTGGGTCCATCCAAAAAATGGTGGAATAAAAAGTGAGCATTGGTGTAGATTTAGTAACTGTATATACATGAAAGTATGAATTCGGATCGTTTTTGTTTGTTTGTTTGCGGTTGAAGCGTATTAGAATAAATTTTCTCAAATAATGGCATTAAAGAAATGGATTCTAATTAGTCATATGCTTATGTATTTTCTCTTCTCATAACGTTGTTTAGGTTGGATGCGAAAAATGTTGTTGTATAGAGAGAAAATAATTTAAAATGAGAATGATCTAAGAAAACGTGTGCCACGACGCATGGTAATGGAAGGGCAATGAAGACGAAGTCAAACAATACAAGTAAATGAATACTATAATGGATATTGGTAGGCCAAATCGAATGAATCGAAATAAAAAAGAATAGGAGAAGAAACTAAGAAAGAAACAAATGGGAAAAGTAACGGGACGTGAATGGAGTTATTCATAAAAAAGGGATCTGATGCCCAACTCTTTTGGAATGTGATGAGAGCACTATTGCACATTGCTCACTTGTGAATGTATTCGCGTGAATCTTTTTCTGACCCATCTATCCACAAATTTTAGTTGAAAATCTTCTGGATATACTATAGGTCACACATTTTAATATCCTAAAAACTAATGTACATGAAAAGGAGTAGTTTTTTCATGATTTTTTTTATAAGCTACGAGTTAAACAATGAATCATTGTTTTTTTTTGTTAAAAGATATGAATCATTGTTTTGGTCCATAATTAAATCGTTGTTAAAGATATGCTGTTAAAATCTTTTTTTTTTGGCTGTACAATTACAATAACATCTTATAATAAATATTCATGTATTTTATGGGGGAAAAAATTGCATTTAACAGCCCATGTTTCAGACATGACACATGAATCTCTTAGCTTCCTCCACTAGACAAGTGATCGACTTTTTTAGGAGTCTATAGCATTCACATTTAATAATACTATATATATAAAGAAATAAAGAGATCATCTTGTATAGTATAATCAATAAAAATATATGAATGGTCGTAAAAACTGCTCTACGTTTAAAACATTCTTTTTTTTTTAATGAATGTAAAATTTATTCAACCAAAACTTTTTTTGGATATTATATGGATCCGTTTTTAGAATGTTTAAAATTAAGTTAAGAATCTAGAATCACAATTCGGTTAGAGATAGTAAGATAAATTAGCTTCTAGAACCAAATCAAATGGTAAAGCCATCTTTCAGCTTGGACGAACTTGGCTTCAAGAGTGAACATATTCTATTACGGACAGCATGGTCAATGAAAGTAATAAGCTGAGGAGGAGGGCGAGGGGGCTCGCCATGCCTACGCCTATTGCGTTCCAGCCATATAGTATAGACTGTGACCTGCAGCACATAACGGAGAAGAAATCTTGTAGAAGTTTTGAATGTTTGTCCTGCAACAAGAGAGAGCAATTGGGCAAAACCCGTAGTATAATGCCGTTGAAAGAGACCTTTTGCTAATGCTTTCCAGATGTGTGAAGTGAGAAAACATGTGAAAAACAAATGATCTCGAGTTTTCGGAGAATGATTACAAAAAATACAAGACGGGTTAGCTCCTGTTATCCAAGACAGCATTCGATCGCCCGTAGTTAAACGATTGAGGCTTGTGATAAAAGAAATGAGTATTTGGGTGTGGAACCAGAGAACCAAATTCCTTTTGACCCATCACTTAATTTCCCAACATGACGAACCTGTTGCCAAGTTTCATTTGTTGAAAATCTTGGTTTGAACTTTCCATCAGCACCTCGCCAAAGGGCAACATCAATACCAACTCCTCGGTTTCGAACTTTGTTGATCTCCTCTTCCACTTCATTCAGAATTTCAGAGCGATGCCTCCGCGGTCGATGCACAATAGCGTCTGCCACTGAAGCTTCTCTCGGAAGTCCCATGTAAATGAAACCCCAATCTCCAAGTAATTCATGTATACTACCAATGCTGCTCCAATGATCAAACCAGAAAGAGGTTTGAACTCCACTTTTGATCTCCATCTTGTGGTAATATTTTGCATGCGCTCTATATTTGATAAGTTTCTTCCACATCCAAGAACCCAAGCATGTAGTCTCCTTGATCAACCAGAACGAGGCACAGCGAATCAATTCCCATTTTACCCAGTTCACCCATAAAGACTTTTTCGCCATATAAGCTTAAAACAGCTCACTTTGTTTGCTTCGAGTAGAGATTTTAAGCCCAATCCACCTTTAGACTTTGGCATACAAACATCTGACCAAGATACCTTTGCTTTTTGAGAATTATTATTAGATCCCGACCAAAGAAAAACCGCACATATTTTTTCTATTTTCTTAATGCACGCACTTGGCAGGCGAAATGCGGATATCCAGAAATTAGTAAGGCTAGCAATTACCGAGCTGAGTAGTTGCAACCTTCCAGCATATGATAAAAATCGATTTCTCTAGGATCCTATCCTTGTACGAATCTTCTCTATAAAGGGAAGACAGTCCCCTAAAGTCATCCTCTTGGTTAATAATGGCAACCCCAAGTATCGAACTGGTAAAGTGCCTGAATCAAAGGGGAAACGATTCATTAACACAAACCGTAAATCAGCCAAAATACCTGCTAAAAAAATGGTTGATTTTTCTAAGCTTATTTGGAGCCCTGATATCTCTGCAAACCTCTTAAACACCTCTAAAATCCCTTCGAAAGAGCGCAATTTACCATCCGAAAAAACCATTATATCATCCGCAAAACAAAGATGAGAGAGATGCATATTCTTACAGCGAGGATGGAAACCAAACTTTCTCTCCTGCACAGCTCGATCCAATAACATTGATAGAACATTCATACCTATCACAAACAGGTACGGAAAAAGAGAGCAACCCTCACGTAGTCCTCGTTTACTTTTGAAAAACCAGCTATCTCACCATTAACTTGCACCGAGAAGGAAGCTGTAGATATACAAAGATTGATCCAATGTACGAATCGTCCAGGAAAGTTCAGTGCCTGAAGAATATTCAATACAAATGACCATTGAACTGAGTTGAAAGCTTTTGAAATGTCAATTTTCATTGCACTCCTAGCAGTTACCCCTTCCTTGTGATAATCCTTTACTAACTCTGTTGCTAGCAGTAAATTTTCCATGAGGAGACGGTCTTTTATGAACGCAGATTGGTTTTGAGCTTTAAAATCAGGTAGAAAAACTTTGAGCCTGTTTGCAATGATCTTTGAAATAACTTTGTAGACAACATTGCATAAAGAGATCGGGCGGTAATCCTTCATCTCTTGAGCGATAGTTATCTTTGGAATGAGAGCAAGAATAGTAGTGTTTAGACCCTTAGGTAGAAACCCATAAATAAAAAAAGATTGGATAGCAACAGTGAGATCCTTCCCTACTATCATCCAAGCTTCCCAAAAAAATTCGACCGTATATCCATCTGGTCCCGGGGACTTATTCATAGGCATAGAGAATATTATTTTTTTGATTTTAGCTTCCTTAACTTCAGATACTAACTGAGTTTGCTGCTCCTCAGTACATCTAAACCCCAGCAGGTTCTGCAAAAATTCGACTGAACAACCTGTGTAATCCCCTGTTCGTCAATAGTTCAGAAAAAAACAGAACTGCCTCAGCCTTAATATCCTCCATGTCCCTAAGTCTAAGACCTGTGGGATTGAAAATCTCATGAATCATGTTCATTGCGTGTCTCTCCTTAACCGTATTGTAAAAGAACTTATTATTCTTATCCCCTACTTTCAGCCAATGGAGTTTTAATTTCTGTTTGAGATAAGCTCTTCCAGTCCAGCAACTCTTTCTCATCTCTCAAAAGCTCTTGCCTCTACTGCAACATCTTGCGGCTGTGTACTCGTGAGAGATTTTACTTGGCATGCACATAAAAAATCATAAGCCTCTTTAGCCTTTCGAGAAAGATCCGACAATTTTTTCCTGCTTAAAGCTCGCATGGTTGGCTTAAGCTCCTTTAATTTCTTAGTAAAGCGATGTAACGAAGATGTGGAGTGAAACAAAGCAACTGAGTTGGTCCAATAGGTTTCCATTTGCGGTAGAAATTCTGGCTGGGCAGTAATAACATTCGTAAATTTGAATGGCCCCTTCTTCTTTTGAATTTCCGATGTCAACAAGAACTGTCCACGCAAATGGTCTGAACAACCACCCGACTCCATCACGCAATACGACTGGGGATATATCTGTAACCATGCGTCATTCCTCAAAACTCTGTCTAACTTCTTACAAATCAACCCATCTTCTCTCTTGTTACACCATGTGAATTTTGGCCCTAGAGATTTTAGCTCAGATAAAGAACAATACCTGACCACTTCACAAAACTCTCGCATACCAGAAGTAATCATTGGAGAAATATCAGAACGTGAATGTTCATCTAAGTGTAAGGTTTCATTAAAATCTCCGAACAATAGCCAAGGCTTACCTCTGAACGTAGATAGATAATGTTGGGCTTGAATTTCACGCCATAGCTCCTTGTGCTCCTCTGCTAAATTTGAGGCATAAATAAACGAGCACCAGAATTCTTCGTCTATGTTCTCAATCTGAATTGAACATGTTATCATCTGACCACTTTTGAAAACAACCTGCAGCTTCACTTTCTCACTCCATACCACCCATATTCTTCCCAACCTATTAAATTCATAATTTGAAATCATACTTCAGTTCTTAAACATAGAATCAACGACTTGAGCTGCTCTGTGAGACTTCACCTTTGTTTCCAATAGACATCCAAACTCCACAGAATTTCTTCGAACCCACTCTTGAATTACTGACTGTTTATTCAATTTATTAAGGCCTCGAATATTCCAGAAGAAACCAGACATCAAGATTTGATTTTAGTATTCTTTTTGCCGACATTGCGAGATTGAGGCTCTCGCGATTTCTGAGTTGTCTCTGAGACAAATTTGTGTGCCATTTTAGAAGTTCGAGAAAGCACAGCACGCAGAGCTGGGATCTCCTTTTGAGATATATTATCCTGAGATTTTGCTAAAATAGTAGCAGAATCAAGGGAATTATCCCCACTTATGTCTTTACTTTCCAAACTCGCTCCATTCTCATCCTTGTCTTTGAGTATATCAATTCTAGATGGCGAAGCAATACGAACTTGACCATAAATTTACTCTGCATTTCCACCATTCTTGTTTAATTTAGAGCCCCCCGAATGAGAAACCTTTGTCCAATTCCCCTCTGTTTCCTGGACTGAACTTCTCAAAGGCGTCCCTACTATCTCACCCTCTTCTTTCTCCAAGACTGGAACATCTGAGACAGACTCTCCAAGGTCCTCCACCATAATCTCCTTATTCTTCAACAATGTTACTGCAGATTCATCCACCACCTTTGCAGGACCTGGTTTCAAGCATTCTCCTTCGTTAACCACCACTACAGTTCCATTAACCAAATACTGATCAATGCTTATATTTAAATCAGATCGTGGGGAAAGTAGACTTTCGTCTACCACCAGAGCTTTGCTTGGAGGGAATTCTCGAGCAGTAGTGGCATTTGCTAGACAACCATCATTAGAGTGACCCCAATTTTCACAGATACCACAATGTTGAGGAAGCCATGGGTATTCAAACTTAACACACACCTCCTTCTCTTTGACCTTAAAAAAATACGTTTTTGGCAGATCTTTCGTTAAATCAACTTCAACAAATATTTTTGCCTCATCAAAACAATTAACCAGCTCAGTTTCCTGATGCAATCTCTTTGGTTCACCCATTGGACTAGCAAGAAAACTTAGCCCCTTCCACGTGAACATAGAGTGAGGGACATTCTTGATGATAACCCACATCGGCATAGACTTAATCTCAGGCTGTGCATCTTCTACAATGGGCGTCCACTTGGAAACCACCATTGGGAGCTCACAAATGTTCTACATTCCCCTTCTCAACACTCGTTGCCTTGCTGCTGCATGACGAATCCTGAACTTGATCATTGTTTCGTTTACACGATAAACATCAATCCTTATTGACTTATCCCCCAAATTCCAAATTTTATTCACTATGACATGAATCTTAGCAACATGAGGAGCCTCTGATGGGAATCGACCAACCAGAAAGTCCTCCCACAGGAGAATAGAATTTTCGAAAATTTCATTTGGAACCTCAACCATGGCTTTACCATCAACAACAGAAACATCGACATTGAATTTTGTTAGATTTGGCTTATTGCTAACAATATTAGCCCATGGTAAAACATTCCTTTTAAATAAAAAACTCAAAAAACAACTTATATTAATCGTTGAGGTAATGAGGTGTACATAATCACCATGGATACAACCTAATAACCACAAAGGTCATACAAGGAATCAGGTCAGTATATATAGTGTTTGAAAATTGAATATATCCGAAGCGACTACCGAGCTAGACGATTAGAAACTGCATTAACTATTCTTCGAATCCATGATAGAAGGAGAACCATGAGTTTTGCCATCGTAACTAGATAATGCAGTATCATGATTACACACATTTGAGCATCCTTCATTCGATCGTTTCCAGTTTATGGAGTCATTTTTCGAAGGAACACAACCGTTCTCTTGCTTACTTCGAGTGTAACTTCAATTCATTCCCTGAAACATGTTGTTTTGTGGTTTCAAAATTCGCCAAAACTACCCAAAATGTAAGGGTTTATGCTCTCATGATACTCCAGCCGTCGAGCGAGTAACTTTTTCGGTATTTCAAGCGCTTTCGAAAAAATACTCCACGTAAAATGTTTTAGTTTTGGAATATCCAAATTTAAAGTAAATTATTGCTTGAACTGCATATTTCCCTCCATTTGGAGGTTGAATACCTTGGTCATTAAAATTTGAATAGTAGACATCAAATAAAATAGATGTATAACTAATTACAAATTTTAGGTTTGAACAACCGGAATAAGTATATAAAGTGTGGAACTGGCTATATGATGACTATGATAACTGCAGTGTATTTAAAATAATTATTAAATTTTACCTAATATTTTTCTAAAACTTATTGTATTGTATTGGTCTAATTTATTGCTAACAAATTTATTCAATTTTTTGAGGAAAAAATATACTTCATATTTCTTGTGTTGAGGCAAAAGGTAAGAACCGGAATATGCAAAATAGAGAACTAAAGAGAAGGCAAACCCACCTATCTTGGTTGAACTGCACCTAAAATATTCTGTCTTTCCCTGTTGTTTAATTATTTTTGCCCAAGAGAAAATGTATTTTGCTTAAAGTAATTTTTGTATCTTCAAACTTTTATAATGGAATAAAATTCATATTTATATATAAAAAGAAAGAAAACACCACCTATATAAACCGTACTGTATCGTTGAACCCATTCAAGACCTAAGATTTTTATTTGTGGGGTGAAAAAGAAAGAGGTCAAAAGTCCATCTTCTTGAAAGTTGCAACCATATCTGACCGGTGACCCAATCGTCCAATAGTAAAAATAATAATGGAACTTGAGACTGTGACAACTGACAAGATCCTTTTCGTTTTTTTCTGTTTTCAACCTTCTTTCAAACCATTTTCTGAACCAACTTTCTTGTACATCAAACAACTTATACGGATTTGTCTTTGATATGTTTTTTTGGTTCATTAACGTTATGTGATGATGCAAGTTTTTGGTTTTTGTTTGTTACCTACATGTGCTTATCCTGAATAATTTTATCTCTATAAAAAACATATGAAAATATACATATATAATTGTGACCCAAACCAGCAGTCCTAAGTCCAAACTAAAAAGCTTCAGGTTTGCGGTCTTAGCCATTTTGTAACATAATATGTTTGTAGTCTATGGTTTAAGGCTAATGTATATGTGATGAAGGTGACGAGTTTAAAATAAAGCGTAGTTTCATGATTTAAAGTCCATACTATACCAATAACTTACAAGTTACAAACGTTAACGTGAATCAATAGTTTACAAACTCAAAATTCAAGCGAATAAACTAAGCATTTTGTTTTTCGTAAATTAACCATGAGAGCAAATTGACAATAATAATAGAAGGAAATATTACTCACAGCAATGGAACACAAAAAATTCTACAGCAACTCGTGTGCCATTCGTTTGGTGGGTAACTTTCAATTTTTTGTTTCCTAAAAAAACACCAATGAGAAACAAGTTATAAGTTATTTTCCTTATCAAAAGAAAATTTGATGATAATGTGGCACATCAAAAAAAAGAACTTCAAACTCACCAATGGTTGAAATTTGACACTTTGGCCATTGTCTTATTAAGTTTCATGAATGTTTTCCTAATTTTCCACACAAAAAAGTCGGTGCACGATGCAAGGCTTGTAATGTTCTCTTTTTGTTTATGGTGAGATTAGATACGATGGTAGTGTCAAGATCCCCTTTTTTTCTTTAGACTCTTAGATGATAAGGTGAATCTTTATGCTATAGTGCCTATCCATTTCTTCATCATTGTCATAAGATCTAAAATCCATACTTATTATTATACTTTAGGGACCTCCCAAAAGACACATTGAGCTTTTGATGGCGTGTTGCTTTGTTATCATCTTTGCCCACTTTAGGGACCTCCAAGTGTCAGTTTTCTCTTTTCTAAACTTATATACATATTTATTTTTGAAAAAAAAATTAAATGTTGAATAGTTTGGTAGAGACATCCAATACAATTTTTGGTTCAAACTTTGTTTATACCTTAATTTTATTTTACTTGAGAAATTAAATTATTGAACATGAACGAGCCACCTCAAGGGATATTTAATGGGCCTGGGCCGCGTAAAGTCCAAGTTATGGTAAAAACAAAACATCCCAACACCATTTCTGCTTAAACCCTAGACCCTAGAATATTCTTTTACCAGCTTAATCTTGCGGAGCTCGAGCCCTGCGATCAATCTCCGTCGTCGTCAAATCAGAGAGAAATGGCGAAGCGTTTGATCCCTACGCTCAACCGTGTCTTGGTGGAGAAGATTCGTCCACCGTCTAAAACCGTCTCCGGTATTCTCTTACCGGAGAAATCTTCTCAGGTAAAATGATTTATTGAAAAGTCGTTTCTTCGATTGAACAAAAAGGATAATTTGTTGAATTTGATCGAACGCAGTTGAATTCGGGAAAGGTGATAGCTGTTGGACCTGGAGCGAGAGACAGAGCTGGAAATCTGATTCCGGTTTCGGTTAAGGAAGGAGACAATGTCCTCTTGCCTGATTTTGGGGGTACTGAAGTCAAGCTTGGAGAGAAAGAGTATGTTCTCTACCTGTTCGACGTAATTCCTCTGAGAATGATTATTTTTTTTTATCGTTTCTCATTTCACTGTGTTTCATCATCTCTTTTGCAGGTTCCTTTTGTATAGGGACGAAGATATCATGGCTACTCTTCACGATTGATTAATGTGTTGAGAGAGATATACAATTATGTTTCTGGATATTTCTGAATTTTATGATTGCTCTTTGCTTTATTGGATCATTTGTATGATTGTTACATTTTACTATTAGCTATTATTATTCAATAATCTCTTATGATTAAGAATGTTCGAGTTTTTAACAAATGAATACATTACTGACTATAGTAAGTCTAGAATGTTTCTTAGTGATGTCGGCTGATTAAGAGAAACAGAGAAACCTATGGTTTCTCTGTTTCAAGAATAGACAAGTTCTGGAGATCTATTCTGATCTACTCAAGAAGCTTATTGCAAGTTCCAACGCCAATGGCTGCAGCGAGGTGCCAACCAGCGTGAAGGAAAGGTGTCTCCGGGAAGAAATCATCAGCTATGAACAGAGCACCTCCTAGCAAAGAAGACATTTTGTGTACGTTATGAGCTGTTTTGAGTTCTGGATCCTTTAAGCTTCTTTTAGCAAATGCAACCTCCATCATTCCTGTGTGAACAGCAGAGACCATGAGTGGCTGAAAAGGTAGAACTAGAGCTGATGCTGCCATCAATAACTTTGGATTCTCATTCCTTAGAGCCCTTGAGAGACACTGTATAAACCACAAACCGGTTAAATTAGCTGAAGAGGAATTTGGAGATGGGTAAAGAGAAGAGTGGTACACTTACTATTGTTGTTGTGGCTATCATTGTGTAATCTACCCATCTTAGGTACTTCCTTAACTTTCCCCTAGAAGCATGATACAGACTTGATGCTATTCCAACTCCAATTAGCGAGTTTGCATACACCTTTGTGTTCAGATTCTTCCTACATTGCATTCTTTCTTTAATCTCCTTATCGTGTCAGTCAGAGAAACTCTACTTGGAATGATTGTTGCAAAGATGGAAGAACATTTACCTCGGTGCCTGCATTCCGAGTACGATGAAAGGAAGCGATGTAGCAACATTAGCAGCTGTTTCTAAGACACTCTGGTCACCTATCATATGTTTCGATTGCGATTAACGATCTTGAGATTGGAAAGATAAAGAACCAAAAGCAAGACGGAAGGATCCATACCGCGAATGCTGCAACAGATTGGTCTAAGGCATGGAGGTCTTTGTTGCCAAAAACGTCTGTAAATGAGAAACAAAAGTCAAGAACTAAACCGTTTTTCGAAGCTGAGAATGTAAGTAACATACTCGATGAAAAGTCTCTGATTTGATTCCATGTCTACGGATTTGGTGTTTGTGTGATGAAAGTCACCGACTTCAGTTGTCTTCTCAAATGAAAAGGGTGAATGAGAGACGACATGAACTCCATGGATACCCTCAAGGGCGTTGCTTGACTTTGATACATTTTGCAGGCTCATGAATTCTTCGGGCTAATCACCACACAGACCAAGTCTCTCTATACACCAGCAGCAGAGCAAATTAACTACTTGATGGCCTTTCTTGTTCTGTTCTGATGGAAAAAACAAAAATATTTCAATAAATTAAACCATACTAATTGGTCCATACATGTGTTCAAAAACAAAAATTTGATTGCTCGATTCTAAACGTCCATAGGCAGATAAATACTGAATACTTCACCATGGGAATTATATTACAAATGATCATTATAACGCTTTGAACGGATTAAAAACTAAGTAGAAGCTAACACAACAAAGCTCTTTACCAAAAACGATTTTACAGAAACATGCAAAACTATACAGAGAGAGAACCTGAAGGAATGGTGGTGAAAAACTCTCGAGAAGAAGAAATGTATAAAGAGAGATGAAGGAGCGAAGTAGAAGCAGAGAGAATCAGAGTCAGAGATGCGAATGACACAAGAATCTTCTTCCTTAATTCTCTACTCCATGGCATATTCTCCTCATCTATTTTCTTATTACAGTTAACCGGCCCGGTTTTTCCCGGTTAGATACCGGTTTGATCTGAAACTGGAACGTAACTAGAGTTCATGCATGGCTTATGGGTATGGGCCGGATATGGGTCAAGAAGCAAGCCCAACGTTTGAGGCTAGCAGGAATGTGTGGAAATTTTATGTATTATTAAAGATTTTAATAAAATTTGGAAAACCAATATAACATAGTTATTGACTTATTGTTTGATCTTCATTTTCGATCATGACTTTAATATTTAACAAAATCAAAATTATTTTTTTCCATATGCTATGAATTTTTCTTTAATGGGGGAAAAAATAAGTGTTCTTTGATGGCTTCAAATGGCATCTTTATTCTAGCTGACTTGGTGGAAACAGCCATTTAATTATTTAACAAATAAATAATTTTCACATCTTTTTAAATGAAACTTTTTTTGTCTTTTGATGGATTTTTCACATATATACGTTAGCAGATGCACATCTATAGTTATTTATAAATGCATGCGCTGTGATTAATCTTCTTTTTCTTCAAAGTTGGCTAAATTCTTTAAGTTACTTCGCAGATTTTTTGGTCCACAAAATTATATTTGTAAGGCTAAACAAAATTTTTATTTATTCTATCAAGGATTATATGTTTTATTCTGAAAATCAGTTAATCCGCAAGTTTGAGTTAAAAAGAACCATAAAATAAGTCGATTCTTCTTATTAAATGGTCAGGGATATATGTAGCCAAGACGTGGTTGTTATATATTCATTAAATGGTTAAACAACCATGAAATTGTCTACATTTCAGAGATTTTGGAATAATTTTTTTAAAAATAAACACTTGGTTGTTAAAACTAAATGTCAACTAGCTGACGCAAGGACACCTGGTCGAATGAATTTTCTACCAGTTAATCCAGGTTTATCCAGGTTTTTTATCCGATAATTAAGTCAACTTTTCCTCACAAATTCCTCTATTAAAGAGGCAAGACATTGTTAAAGATTTTTAAGTCTAAAAGAAAAAATTATCACTTTAGCCGATTAGTGAAAAAGAAGCAATGTCACACCATAATTATCTAGCAGGGCAGGTTGAGGTAGAAGTTGAGATCAAAGCTCCGGCAGAGAAGTTCTATGAGATGTATACTGGAAAATCACAAGATTGCGTCGAAGCTACTCCTAGCAACGTGCAAGCATGTGATTTGCACGAAGGAGAGTGGGGCACAGTTGGTAGTGTTATCGTCTGGAACTACTTTCATGGTATATTTCTATTCAAGAACAAAACATTTTAGAAGATATATAGATATAAAATATGAAGAGAGATATTTGATTGGTGAAATTTTCGTTTTGGATATGTAGATGGGAAGGCAAAAGTGGCTAAAGAGATAGTCGAATTAGTGGAGTCGGAGAAAAGGCTTGTCACGTTTAGAGTTGTAGAGGGAGATCTATTGGAAGATTACAAGAGCTTCTTGATCACGGTTCAGGTGACTCCTGATGAAGGAGGCCTTGGAAGTGTTGTGAAGTTGCAGTTTGATTATGAGAAGATCGATGAGAACGTGGTTCACCCTGAGACTTTGTTTCCATTTTTCGTTGAGATGATCAAAGAGGTCGACGAACACCTCATGTCTCAGGAATAAGGACCTTCTCCGTATATCTTATAAACGTGTTGCATATTTGTCTAAAAAATTGTGATGTATCTTTGGATTAAAATAAGATGTGTGCGAGTTTATATGTTATAAATAATGATGATTTATGGTGTTTTCGAGTTGGTGTTAGTTACGTTTTATGTTTCAAGTTGCACATATATAACAAACTCGGACATGTAATCTAGTATCCAAGACTGATTCTTTGTAGATATATGTAGCCAAGACGTCTTGCAATCGATGTTTATCAACGATTTATCAAAGATAAAGAACTTCTCAGATGAAGGTTATGGATTTTTCCTCGAGCTTTCATAGTAAGCAAAGAAGTTAAATGCATTCCAGAAGAATACCAAAAAAGGATATGATTGATCATTTTCCGGTGGATTTAGTGGTGGAAATAGAGGGAACATATACATCATATGCCAATGTTCTACAAACCTCAGCAACTTTGTGATCACTTCATGGAAATCGCAAACAAATTCGTTTAAGTAATTTTGATGAAAATGTTTTGGATTTGATAAATTAAGAGTTTGTTGCAAATGGATAATTATGTGTCTTTAAAAGTTTCACTTTGTTAGTTTTTATGATTTTTTGCCTTTTTATGTAATAAACAAATAAGTCATTTTCAATGGAAGTTATATCGTTATATTTAAATTTCACACTACTATAAAATGTTTGTTTACATCATTTAGAAAAGTGATTCAAAACTAAAAATAAAAGAAATTGTTTAGCATCACTTACATTAATTAATGTTAAAATAAAATATTTGTGTATCCAAATTATAATTGATTTTACATCATTTTTTTATTTGTAATTGACACAATCTAAATATATTAAATTTTTTGAATTGTATCAAATAAGAAAAAAAGTTGTGATTATTGTTTTCTTCCCACTAGATATCTTTCATCAGATTCACAACTTTTCTTGTTTTCCCCCAAAATCTCCTCTAACCCTAAATTTTGTTCAATCCATTTGTTCAATTTCTTCAATCCATTTATTGAATATCAGTAGCCAAGACTGATTCTTTGTAGAATTAGTTAAAAACAATCCATTAAATAACTTGATTCTTCTAATTAATATCAGGGATATATGTAGCCAAGACTGATTCTTTGTAGACAATTTCAGAGGTTTTGAAGAAAAGAAAAAAAAATATTAACAACACTTGGTTGTTAGTTATAAAACTAAAAATGTCTACTAGCTGACTCAGGGACACCTGGTCAAATGAATTTTCTACCAATTAATCCAATCATAATGATATATTAACTTCGTCAAAAACATGTTATAAAATGGATCCTATAATTAAGTCAACTTTTCCTTACTCATTCCTCTATTAAAGAGGCTTAGACATTAATTGTTAAAGATTTCAAGTAAAACAAGAAAAAATTATCACTTAAGCCTATTAGTGAAAAAGAAGCAATGTTAGACTCTTCTTCTCTAGCAGGGCAGGTTGAGGTAGAAGTTAAGATCAAAGCTCCGGCAGAGAAGTTCTATGAGATGAACACCGGAAAATCACAACATGTCGCCGAAGCTGCTCCTAGCAACGTGCAAGCATGTGATCTGCACGACGGAGATTGGGGCACAGTAGGCAGTGTTGTCGTCTGGAACTATTTTCATGGTATTTAATGATTCAAGAACAAAACATTTTAGAAGATATATATATATAAATCTAGATATAAAATTTTGAGAGGAGTTTTTGATTGGTTTTGGATGTAGATGGGAAGGCAAAAGTGGCTAAAGAGATAGTCGAAGTAGTGGACCCGGAGAAAAGGCTGGTTACGTCTAGGGTTGTAGAGGGAGATCTAATGGAAGATTATAAGAGCTTCTTGATCACGGTTCAGGTGACTCCTGAGCAAGAAGGCCTTGGAAGTATTGTGAAGTTGCACTTTGATTACGAGAAGATCGATGAGAACATGGTTCACCCCGAGACTCTATTTCCATTTTTCGTTGAGATGATCAAAGGGATCGACGAACACCTTATGTCCGAGGAATAGGGGACCTTTTCCGTATATCTTATAAACATGTTGCATATTTGTTTAAATATTGGGCTCTCTCTTTGGATTCAAACAAGATTAATATTTGCAAGTGTATATGTTAAAATGATGATGTATGGTGTTAACTACGTTTTATATTGCAATTTCATATATATAACTTTTGATTGCAATGTTGTGAGCTGGCAAAAAACAAAAAAAATATGTGATGTTGTGATGATTATAAATAATAATAAAAGCATATTTGGGCATGCAATAGTGGTTTGTACAATTACCGATATTGTGTCGTAATTTGGATAAAAGTTGGGTCTGGTTCGTATGTCAGTTGTAGACGACTAAAATAAAGGTAACAATAAGTCATTTTTTTTGGAGATTTTGTTACAAAATTAAACATTTGGAACTAGTGGACCCTTAATCACAAGTTTCACATATTAACGGATGTTTTGGAAGAAATTAATTTACATATTTATAACACAATTGATTTAGATATGTTATCATCATTTTGATGTAGTGTTAAGTTTGATATCTTTCAATCCAAAATCACTCGATGATGATTCTTGTTGACAATTTCAGCGATTTTGGAAAAATATATAGATTTTTAAAATAGTATCAATTGATTATTATTGTTACTAGGATAAGAACCCCCGCGATATCGCGGGAGAGTACTATATATTAAACAATTTTATATATAATATATTTTAAGGACCCCCACTTACGATGAACAATACTTCAAAAAAATTGACATTCTGATACCAAAGTTTTTATATGAAAATCATTTTCAAAGATTTTAACTTTCTTTTTCTACGGACTTGATTATTCTTTCCAATGATAATAGTAATAGTAATATTTGATTTATCTGTGAAAAGTGATCTCTATCATAATATCTATTACCTTTATTAATTTTTCTATCCCACCTAGGTTTTTGAATTTATCTATCAATTCCATTACCTTATCTTTACCCATGAGGTTCCAACATTTGACCTTCAATTGATTGAGGAGTTTTTCCCGGGCACCAAGGTTTTTATACACCCCAACACCATTTTTTGGTAGGAAAAATGGAAAGCGATCTGGTGGTTTTAGTTGTTCCTGCGAAGCGAAGATCATTCGCAAGAAAGAATTGAAATCCATATAATATATAGGAGAAAACAAACTATCCATTTTATGAGAATATGAATCACAACCTCTCTCTATTCCTTGAATGAAAATTGAAATTGGTTAGAAGGAAAATGCAAAGAGAGAGCCACTGTAGGAAGATTCGCTTGAAATTAGTTTGAAACTATGGAATTCATGGCCAATCGTTTCAAAAGGTTATGAACCCTCTGAATCGCCGTAGAGGAGACAGAAGAATGATTGTTTACATGTCACAAAAATTTTGTTAACACGAACAAACAACTAACTACATTACATTACATGTTATGTGTTTAAAAATTGCCTCATTTTTTTCTAGCTAACACCACCACCATCACAAGAAAGAAAAAAAAAGACAAAGGCTCATGAAAACGTGACTAAACAAAACATTAATCCTTTTAATGTATGTTGTACATCCAAATAAACCAGAGCATTTACCAATTGTTTTGATAATTTTCATTGTAATCCAGAAGCAAGGAGTTAAACCATACGTAGAATTCTTTTAATGTACTACCTCTACTGTCATTTAACGATGAAAGTTTTGTTAATATCAGCCTTATCAGCGTGCAAATGTAACTACGGTTTACACCTATTTTACTCTATTGTTACTGTAAATTTAAATCGAGAGAAGGACAGATAGACATACAAATGAAATGAAACAATAAATTGCTGGCTAGACGATGAAGGTAAATTTAAATCGAGAGAATGACATATAGACATACACATGAAATGGAATAATAAATTACTGGCTAGACGATGAAGGAAAGGAAGAACGAACGCATCTTCGACGAAACAAAATAAGATATTGTTTGATGACATAATTCTTTGGGTGTGGCGATAACGAACCGGACAAAAAATCTATAAATGAGTATAAACTCAGTTAAAGAATCAGATTATTGGCAGGGAGTTTTTTTTTTTCCAACAGAGGGAGACAGATCTTAAATGGGGCAAAAATGGAAAAAATTAAAATCATGGGAGAAAAGTTGGCTTTTAAAAAAAATCAAGGATGCAAATAGGACAAAATATAACAGTGTATCTTTTTTTTGGTAGGTACAGAACAGTGTATCTTTCTGAATACATTTTCTGATTCAATGAATCTATTAATTACAATAAACTACAGCCATAGGATTAAAAGTCTAATAAATTTTTAACCTGTCAGATTAAAAATGATGACATCAGCAAACTCTAAAAATGGGGTTGTTATTTTGGTTTTTGATATTTTAAACATATATATTTCACACTGAAAAAAACAAATGGCAAAATGAACAAACTAATGAATATATAATATATATTAATAATAAAATTATAATATATAAATTAATTTATTCATATAAAATATGTTAGTAACCAAAATTTTTTTTTCCTAAATTTATTTTAAGATAAATTATTAGAAAACATATATATTTATTTTAATAATTAATTTTACTTAAATATAATTTATTTTAAAATTTAAAAATCTGTACATCGGTAGTAGATTATAAAACTAAATATCCACTAGCTGACACAATGACACCTGATCGATAGATTTCTCAACAAATTCGTTGACTCCAGCAGTTAATTGAATCATAATAATACAAATTCGTCTAAAAGACTAATTATATAATGGAAAAGGACAAAGTAATACGCCATCTATAACATTATCCCAGTAATTTATATCGGATAAGTCAACTCTTTTCTCACTCCTTCCTCTATTAAAGAGACTAGATATTGTTCAAGATTCAAAGTCTACAAGAAAAATCTTTAGCCTCTTAATTAGTGAAAAAGAGTCAAATCTTAGAGATGCCAAAATCTTCTCTAACGGGAGAGCTTGAGGTAGAAGTTGAGATTAAAGCTCCGGCTGAGAAGTTCTATGAGATATACACTGGAAGACCACACCATGTCGCCAAAGCTACTCCTCGCAACGTGCAAGCATGTGATCTGCACGACGGAGATTGGGGCATAGTTGGGAGTGTTATAGTCTGGAACTACGTTCATGGTACATATTTACTGATTAAGAACAAAACATTTTAGAAGATATGAATATAGATATAAAAATATGAAGATAAAGATTTGATTAATTAGTTAACATTTCGTTTTGGATGTAGATGGGAAGGCAAAAGTGGCTAAAGAGATAGTCGAAGCAGTGGAGCCAGAGAAAAGGCTGATCATGTTTAGAGTCGTTGAAGGAGATATAATGGAAGAGTTTAAGAGCTTCTTGATCACGATCCAGGTGACTCCTAAGCAAAGAGGCCCTGAAAGTGTTGTGAAGGTGCACTTTGATTACGAGAAGATCGATGAGAACGTGGTTCACCCTGAGACTCTGATTCCATTTTTTGTCGAGATGTTCAAGGAAATCGACGAATACCTCATGTCCGAGGAATAGAGGACCCTTTTCCTTATATCTCATAAACGATTTGCATATTTTGTCTCAATAGTGTGCTCTATCTTTAGATTCAAACAAGGTGTCTGCGAGTGTATATGTTATAAATAATAATTTATGGTGTTGTCGAGTTGGTGTAGTTAATTAGTACGTTTTATGTTGAAAATTGTACATTTAAAACAGATTCGGACATGTGATCTAGTAGCTTGTATAATTGTCGAGATGTTGTATTGTAATTTGTATTGCATCTAAATCGGTAGTGTTTGTGTGTGACTTGTAGATGATATATAAAATAAAATCAAACATCATATTTTTGAGCTCTTTGTTAGAAAATAAACATTTTTAAGATGTGAAGTACTCTCCTTGATGTAACCAATTCGCGTTAGATATATAATATTTTAACAGAATCATTATTAGCTTCGTATGTGTCACTTATATATTATTTTAAGTCTTTAATTTTAAATTTTTTATTGCGGGATCTTAACAAATTTCTTTCATATTTTGAGATGATAATTTTTCCGATCCAACTCGTACACATTTCTTTGAATAGGCAATAAATTTTATTTGGATTATGTTATTTGAATGATTTATTTAGACTATGATAATATATTAAATGTGATATATTAACTCATAAATTTTCTATTTCACATTCTAGAAGGCCTTAAAAGTCTCCACGTTTGTGCTTATCAAGAAACAGACGTAAGAACCCACCTCTTCTTTTTTGCTGTTTGTATTTTTATTCTTTTGGGTTTAACTCTAATTCTTTTTGTTATGGTAATTACTATAGTAATCAGGTAAAGATAACACATAAGCTAGACTGAGAGACCAGAGAATCGTCGAGCCATGGTGGGTGTCCAAACTTTAGAACTCGAAATCCAAGTGAACATAACGGCCGATAGATTTTTTCAATACTTTCAAGAAGAAAGAAGGAAATCTTACGGACAAGTCCGAGGCAGTTTCTGTTGAACGTGGCGATCCCACATCCAACTCCTCTATTCAGATCTGGAATTTCGTCGTTGGTATGTACTATAACAATATGATCTATTCGACTATTCGGATTCTTGAAAAAGGAGTAGTCTGCTCTTATTTTTTCTAGTTCTTGAATTCAATCGATTACTTTGGATTTATTATATAGATGGAAAGATGGAGCAGATAAAAGATAAGATAGATGTAGGTGAAGAGAACAAGTCAGTGTCATTCTTAGCTCTTGAAGGAGATGTGTTGAAGCAATACAAGAGCTATAAGATAACACTTGATGTTGTTCCTAAAGATGATCGAGTTTGTATTGCCAAGTGGACATGGGAATACGAGAAGCTAAACGACGACGTTCCTCCCCCTACTAGATACACTGCCTTCGTTGCAGATTACACGCGCGACCTAGAGACTAGGTTGTTATCTGAATCATGAACGTGTCGTCAATGTTTCTGAGTTTCTTGTTAAATAAATTAAATCTTGTTATGCAAAGAGAACAATAATATGACGACAAAATCTGTTTAATAATAATCTTATAATTCTCTGTTTTGGTCTCTCTTGGAACTTGTTCACAGATCTTATAAGAAAACTTCTCTTTAGTTATATAACTTATATTATTTGGAATATGAACCCTACATCTGCTTTTATATACATCCAAGAACTTACACATAACAACGGCGAGAAATGGTTGACTGATAATATAATTTTTTTTTTTTGAGCAAACTGATAGTATGAAATATATTCTTATTTTACTCATATATAGGAATAGATCCGATACCAGTATATGGAGTAAATGTTTACACAATTTTAAAAATACAAGAAAAAAGCATGCATGTGATATTTATTGGATAACGTTATACATAGTTTAATTTCGTCATTATATAATATTATATCTATATGCATGGATATTTTCGACGAATCAATTTATACGGAATTTAAATGTCCCTTTTAAAAACTTTAAACTTTTTTTTTTGATAATAAAAAAACTTTAAACTTGATTTAACCTAATCCTCTCCTTTTTTTCAAAAAAGCATGATATCTTCTTGTGGTCTCCGTTCAGAACCATGGGCCATTGGTATCTTTGTTCTTAAATGTTTTCATTTTGCTTTTTACATACTTCTATCATGGCCCCTCCAGAAGCAAACTTAAAACTTTATTTTTGAAGTTTTATGCTTTTCTAAAATAACTTCGAAACGTCAAGTTTGGTGTTTTTTTTTTTTGTCATCTGAATATTATTAAGAGGAAAATGGTCAAATTACAAACAACTTTGAAATTTGCTAAGAGAAAGAGCAGATTTTTGTTACCGTTTTCTAATTACAATGTTACGTTTACAAGTAAAATAGAAACTCAATATTGTTACGTTATATAATTTTAAAATTGTATACAAACGCAATAATTTCTTCTTCGGTTTACTTTTTGTCATGGCATTTATAACTTTACACATTATTTCAAATAACAAGGTATGAAATCATTAATCCAACAACACTTTTAGAAGAGTTTTAAAGTTTATGTTTGATTAACATATGATTTATCTTTTTAATACAAATAAATATAAATCATTTGTTCAATACACCTCCTAATATGAATGGAAATTTTATCCAAAAATATGAAAGAAAGGATTTGGATTTCGTGTAGTAATTTCATTTGTCATTTTAAGAAAAGTAAATCAAGAAACATGAGCCTTTTTGATAGACCAGCCAATTAATGACATCAAAGTACGTCTAAAGTCACAAAGTTGATACATTTCGTATTATTCACAAATTAAAGAAAAAAAAATTATTTATAAGCACTAATATATGGATCTTTGATTCGTTCCTTCACAGATTTGATTCACTATAAATAAATACTAATGATCCACTATAAATAATAACACATCAATTTTTAATTAACCAATAAATTTAAGACACATACACAAATTAAAACAAAATTATTAAATCAAGTAAAGTTATTTATATTGTTCAACAAAATTAAATTTACTAAAACACTAATGTTATATAAGGACTGTGATTAATCAATCATAAAATCGAATCACTATAAAATGTCACGGATTTGGGCATTTTGTTGTTGTTCCTATATACAAATACAAAATCTTTCATAAAAACAAAAAAAATAGGATTTGGTGAAGAACGAACAAATCCGTACCCACCAGTAACACCAACTCCAGTATTATGCGATCCTAAACATCCTGAAACTTGTCCACCAAAGCTACCGACAAATCCTTATAGCCGAGGATGCCTATTAATTACAAGATGTCGTCGTCATAGTAATTGTAGCTATTAGTAACGGTGGCCTACCAGCTGTTTCGAAGAGTGTGTAACCAAAAGATTAATGCATGGTTTGCTATATATTGTGTAAATGACTAATATGCATGGTTCGCTATATATGGATTAGTAAGATGATATTAATTACAAAAAAATTAAATACGGATTGTGGTCTATCAATTTTAAGTTTTTTAAAAACAAATCTGAATATTTTGGGTTTGGTATATTCTTGATACTCTTTCCTCCAGAAATTTTTGAACTGTCACGTTTTTTAACAGAATGAACTTATCTTAATTTTGTTTTGAATTTTCTCATTAAAAATATATTTTTTAATACAAAATATCTCTTCTTAAAATGCGGAAACAAACTAAAAACGCATTAAAAAAAAAACCAACAACAGAATAATTCCAAATCCAAAAATCACAAGTTTAAAATTTCCTAAAACAACCCTAAGCCCTAACATTAACTTTGTTCATTTAAATAACCCTAACACGCTTCTCCTCCTTCATCAATTTCACAAAATTCACAAAATTCGATTTTCCTCTCTCCTTCTTCCTCCTTCCTCCTTCCTCCTCCTCTCGGATTTCTGCTTCAGGGTTCTTATTCCCGCCACCAAAGAACACCAAATCTCTCACCTTTTTAAAAACTTTTCGGCAAATTCTCGTCGGAAAAACATTCTCTTTATAAACTCCGGTGGCGTTTGTGAATGGTGGAAGCTAATCCGATAGGTGGTAATCTTAGGCTCTCCCTTTCATCAAAAGGGACGAGCTGTTTAATTCCTCTGTCTTCTTCAGACTCTGTTTTCGCATTCGGATCTTGCAAAGAAGGCTGGTACTTTCGTTGCCTTGGCGTCGACCCGTGAAAAATAAAATTAAAAAAACAAAATCTCCGATCTTGTTTCATATATATTTTTCACATTGTTGATTTGAGTTTTGAGATTTCGAGAAGAAGAAGAAAAAAAGATGTTGCTCTACAACAAACAGAGGAAGAGTCAGATGGTTAACAAAGGAAACAGAATCTTGATAAGTGTTACGTTTCTTGGTAGCGCCGGTCCGATCCGGTTCGTTGCTAATGAAACCGATCTTGTTGCAGCTGTGATTGATACTGCTCTTAAATGTTACGCTCGTGAAGGTCGTCTTCCAATTCTTGGATCTGATTTCAATGATTTTGTATTCTATTGTCCTACCGTTGGACCTGGAGGTGAGAAATTAGATTCTCAATTTATTCAAATTTCGATCTTTTTGGTTTGAAAGATTTTGGTTTTGGTAATGTTTGGTTTGTGTAGCTTTAAGTGCATGGGAAACAATTGGAACGTTGGGAGCGAGGAACTTTATGTTGTGTAAGAAACCAGAGGATAAGAAGGTGGAAGAGAAACATGGAAGATCGAATTTTCCCATCAATGGAGCAAGAAAAAGAGCTAGTGGAAGCTTTAAGGCTTGGATTAATAAGTCTTTTAGTCTTAAAGTCACCACTCATTAGCTCTTTTTAATTTCCCCAGATTGGTTTTTGTGTTTTTTTTTTATTTGATTTCTTGTTTTGAACTTTTGATTTGTTTCTTATGTATTATTATGCTTCAAGAAATAAAAGGTTTCAAAGTTCTTTGGCTTTTAGATTTTTGTAATTTTGTTTGCAGAATTCGTTTAGAACTTGGATTACAAGAAATGTGAAAATTGCATTTGTTTTTTTTTATTTTTTGTATATTCGACAACCAGAAATTTTAACAAGAAAATCACAACTTTGTTGGCGCTAATTGTGGTTGAGGGAAGAAAATAATGGCGCTATTTGTGGGATTTGTTGTCGGGGTAAAATTTTCATTTATCTTCGAATTTATTTTCTTCTCGAGGAAGTAGCTTTATTGGTTATTGAGACGAGATATTAAAAAAGTTGATAATGTATGCGACTCGAAATTTGAATTATGTTCACTGTTTTTCTATAATACTAGTCTACTGTAAAGATTAGTTAATCAATCAACTACTTTCATATAATAAGTAATTTGTAAATTTAAAGTCTATCTTACATAAACATGATATATCCTAATTTTAATTTTCTGGTTGAACTTCTTATATAAACCTACGACTAGTAATATTTAATATTTAAATAGGATAAATCTCATAGTTGGTTAGATAGGATTAAATTTATTGGCAAATATATATTGAATATTCAGATGTGACCGTACAAGTGAATACATTATCCAGTAAACATGATGTATCCTAGTTTAAATAAATAATTTGTAAATCTAAAGTCTATCTTACATAAACAATATGATATATCCTAGTTTAAGTTTTCCGTCTGAAC
The DNA here is from genome assembly GCA_028015245.1 of Cardamine occulta. Taxonomy (NCBI): domain Eukaryota; kingdom Viridiplantae; phylum Streptophyta; class Magnoliopsida; order Brassicales; family Brassicaceae; genus Cardamine; species Cardamine occulta. The sequence continues at coordinate 8,628,387 of CM051363.1, forward strand.
TTCTTATAACCTACAAACCTACTAGTAGTAATATTTATATATTTTTGAATAAGATAAATCTCATAGTTGGTTAGATAGAGTAAAATTGTAGGTAAATATATTGAAGTCAGATGTGACCTTACATGTGAATAGATTATCCAAGTTGATTTGGTCTGTAGATGGCGTTGGAAGTCGATCTCTCTACTCAACTCTTGAAATTCCCATGGGCCATCTACTTCCAATTATCTGAATTTATCAAATGGTCTCTTGTTTTGCGTTTCTTTAGTGTTATTAGTTACAAAAATATCATTTATGGCTTCACCAGAAGTCACTCCAAAACAACAAACGACCAACATATAAGACAAATTTTGTAACAAAATAATGACGAGTTCACAAACGAGCAATGGACCTTTATTTTTGTTGACGAAGTATCGAAGTTAAACAGAAGATTCAAGAAGAAATCCAATGGAATCCAAGAGACCCCCAAAAACAAAAACAAAATCAAGAAGATCGAAAGAATGAAAAACTAGGGGCCAGATAATGATTATCTACTAATTTATAACTAAGCATAACAAACCATAAATTGTTGGGTTTATTATTTCATAAACCATTAAACGTATCTTCTTCTTTAATTTTTTGTTAACAAAAACCATTAAACATATACTGAATTTATAAAAGACATAAAGTAGTAAGTTGAAGTAAAATTAAAGCTTCTATTCATAATTAACTGATATATACGTGATTTCGTGGATCCGAGGAAGTTAAGTCCATAAATCATATAAACATATACTCCATTAATCTATCCCAAGTTCATTAAGGTACAAGCATGAAGCATCTTTTGATAGCTTAAGATCTTTCCAAAAATCATTTACACATTCCCCCAATAGTTCTGACTTGTTTAATTAATTCTAGGTTGCTTAATTTACGAACTAACATTATTAAAAAAAAAATTCTCTACTTAAGTAAGAGTGAAATTGTTACTCTCAGGTGGTTAGCTAGAGATAACCAAACATGAGTATAATCTCTGATCTAACCGGAAAAGTAGATGATAAACTGAAGGTTCTGGAGGACTTAACATCAAATGTAAAGCAGATACAAGACAATGTATTGGAGGAGATACTCACACTAAACACAAACACAAAATATCTCCAATGCTTCTTCCATGGGAGATTTGATAAGGAGATATTCAAGAAGACTGTACCCGTCGTAACTTATGAGGATGTTAAGCCATATATCGAACGTGTCGTGAATGGAGAGCCCTCTAATGTCTTATCAGCCCGACCTATAACCGGTTTCTTACTAAGGTATAACATAAGAGGTTGTCTTGGTTTCTTTATTAGATTTATTGCGTTTGCATGTTATTGAATATTGTGTTACCGTATTGTAAATTTCAAAATGTAAAGATTTCATGGCCTAATTTCTGAAGTTTTGGTTTTAGTTCGGGAACTTCAGGGGGAGCAACAAAGATGATGCCATGGAATGAAAAACATTTAGACAACTTGACATTCATGTATGGTCTTCGAATGCACGTTATAAGCAAGTAAGCCCATTTCTTTTTTTAATCAATCTCATTACTTATAAGTTATAAAATAAAGAAAGTATTTCATTTACTTATTCTTGTTCTATCTAGTGCTGTGAAAGGTGTGGAAAAAGGAAAGGCGATGATGTTTTACTTCACTAAACTCGAATCTGTCACTCCCTCTGGCCTGCCTGCTCGGGTCTCAAGCAGTAGCTATTTAAAGAGCAACTATTTCAAGAACCGTCCATCAAACTGGTATTACTCTTACACAAGCCCTGATGAAGTCATATTATGTCCAGACTACAAACAGAATCTCTACTGCCATTTGATATGTGGCCTCCTTCAAAGAAACGAGGTTACGAGAGTAGGTTCCATCTTCGCTTCAGTCATTGTCCGAGCAATCAAGTTTCTTGAAGATTCATGGGAGGAGTTGTGTTCAAACATCCGATCAGGTCAGCTCAGCGAGTGGATCACAGACATTGGTTGTCGAGATTCCGTGTCTATAATTCTTGGTATGCCTCATCCTGAAGTGGCAAACACCATCGAAGAAATATGTAACCAAAAGTGTTGGAAAGGTATAATCACAAGACTTTGGCCAAAAGCCAAATATATTGAAACTATTGTTACAGGTTCAATGGCGCAGTATGTTCACACATTGAACTATTATTGTGATGATGTGTTGCCTCTTGTTTCAACAATCTACGCTTCTTCCGAGACTACATTCGGATTAAATCTCAATCCTATGTGCAAGCCTGAAGATGTATCATACACGTTCATGCCTAACATGTCCTACTTCGAGTTTATACCAGTTGGTGGAGATAAAAACGATGTTGTTGACCTTGTTGATGTCAAACTCGGATGCTCTTATGAACCTGTGGTCACAAATTTCGCAGGTGACCTAACATTTTAAATTTCAAAACTATGAAATATTTTTTCTTTGATGTTGTGAATATGAGTGTTTATTTCTCTTTCTGTCTTCAGGCTTGTATAGACTAAGAATTGGAGATATTTTAATGGTAACTGGTTTCTACAACAAAGCACCTCAGTTTAGGTTTATAAGAAGAGACAGTGTGGTTTTAAGCATTGACATGGACAAAACAAACGAAGATGATCTGTTCAAGGCGGTGAATGGAGCAAAACTGATTCTTGAGTCATCAAATCTCATGCTAATAGACTTCACTAGCTACGCTGATATCTCCACTGTTCCAGGTCACTATGTAGTTTATTGGGAAGTGAAGGATACAAACGAAGACAAAAGCAAGAACATGGAGCTGAAAGAAGAGACATTCTCGGAGTGTTGTTTGCTCATGGAGGGTTTATTTGACGAGGTTTACAAGAACTGTCGTTTTAGGGAGAAATCTGTTGGACCATTGGAGATAAAGGTGGTGCGTCATGGGACATTTGATTCTCTCATGGATTTTTTCATCTCGCAGGGTGCTTCTATTGGTCAATACAAGACTCCGAGGTGCATTAAATCTGGTAAAGCCTTAGAGGTGTTAGAGAAAAGTGTGGTAGCCACATTCTTCAGTACCGAATAGATAATTTTGCTTTATATATTTGGTGGAGCATACAAATAAAATAATATGCATGTGCGTATGCTTGCTAGCTACGTATTATTAGTTATCTTAATTGTTGGATTTTTCTTTTCTTTTTTAAAATAATTGGTTTCTACGTAAATCTCGTGTCGTGTTGTACTTCATCATGGAATTATTATAAGAGAAAGCTGTTGAATCCTTTGCAATATTTTACGTGTGATAAATAGACGGTTAATCGTGATTATAAACGTGTAAAAGTAATGAATATGATGATGCTGTGAGAAATAGAATCTTGCATGAGTAAACCTCGATCGAATAAAAAAGTAATGGGCCACATAACCAATTTATGGGCCTAAGTTGAACAAAAATAATTGTAAAAGCCTTAATGATGAACCAATTATTTTCTTCGTGGTTGGAGTGAAAAACGAAAATTCCGCTTTCCAACATGTAAACACGTAAGTATGAACGCAAATTGCATTGTTACTATCATGTTGCATTCACGTACTAATTAATTTGTCAAAACGTAAGTAGTGATGAAGATAGACAATTAAACACATGCATGGTTTTGTATTTAGCCGTTTAATTTCGTTGACTTTTATGAGAGGGTATTTGTTTGACTCTCAATTTTTTTTTTTTGGTATACTATTATTCCACGAAGTCACGAACTTCTCCACCGATCACCACCACCACCGGCACTACTTTCCAATTTTCTCTTTATCACAAAAGTCATTTTTGTTAAATTAAAAAAAAACATTTTTGGAAACAATAATTCAAATATATATATATATATATATATATTTTTTTTGATAAACCGCAAAAATTCTGAACTTTTGGCCCATAATCTTCTTTGGTACCCGCAGCCAGCTTTTAGTATATTCTTATTTAAAGAATGCATATCCGTACTAAGGAGGATTTGAATCCGAAACACAAGAAAACCAACCCTCTTGTACTAGCATTAGACCACAATCTCTTTAGTTTTCAAAAAGTATATTGATTCATTAATTTATGCATTTGATAATTTGATTCTTATTTCTCACTCAGTTTTATGTTTGTTTTTTTATTAACTTCAAGCTGGATTAATGAACATTATAGTCTTCAGACTGAAATCTATAATTTTCTAGATCAGGCTACGAAAAAATACAGGTAATAAATATTAAATGAGCTATATCTGATTGACAAATTTTACAGCGGTGGTATTGTCCAACTATGCAAACAGGGCATTAATATGTTTTACGTAGATAATTTAATTTTACTCGCAATCGGTATAAATTAGAAGTGGATATCAACCAAATATTTAAGAATATTTGGACAAATATTACGAATGTAAAAAATAATTACATGAATCTACTGAGACCATAAAGATGCAAATCTGTAAAAAATAACTACAAATAATTAAAAAAAATTTGTTAAATAAAAAGGAACATATATATATATATTTTAAATTGATTTCATAAACAATATTGAAGATTTCTATTAGGGATATTCTAATAAATGCTCTACTTTAATATGTATATATATATATACATATATATAATTCAAGATGTTTTAAATTATTATATAGTGTATATATATATATATATTCTAAACTATATATGTATATATAAAAACAGAATCTGGATATCCTGATCGATTTCTAAACTAAAATATCCAGATCAGTATCCAAAAAATCTAAATATCTTTTTTTTTTTGGATTAGATGTGTAAAAGATAAAATTCAGCAAGTAAATTTTCAAAACACAAAAAAAAATCATATATAGTTTTTTTTTTTTTTGTTAAAAGGGTGAAATCATATATTGTTGGCAAGTAGCTTATCGAATAGAAGAAGCATCATACTGTTTCGTTTTTCGACTATAGTAAATTGATTAAATATTATATGATCAACGACGAACAAAAAAAAAACTGCCATATTATCGACGACGAAAAGAAAATTAAAAAAAAATAAACTATCACATTATCGACGACGAAAAGAAAATTAAAAAAAATAAACTGTCACATTATCGACGACGAAAAGAAAACTAAAAAAATAATAATGTCACATTATCGAATGAAATTAAGGGAAAAAATAAAATAAATTCAAATCAAATCCTATTTATACATCTCCGTCCGGTCATCCCCGTCTTCTCTTTCTCGTCGTCGTCACTTTGATTTCTCCTTCTTTTTTCGCCGGAGAGAAATTTCGAAAAAAAAAAAATTAATTTCGAAAAGTCAAGGCAAATATGGATCCGATCGAATCCGTGGAGTACAATGGCTTTGAGACTACCACCAATGGTGACTCTCACAACAACGACCATGGTTGGAAGAAAGTAGTGTACCCAAAACGCAATCGGAAGCAAAAAGCGGCGGATCAAGCAGCTGCGAATGGTGTCTCCGGTAATCTGATTCCCAATGGAACTTTAGTGAACGGAAACAACAACGTCTTCCGTTCTCTTGAAGAGCAAGCTGAAGATCGTCATCGAAAGATCCTCGCCGCGAAGAAAGCAGCTGATGTGGCTGACGGAGAGAGATCTAAACGCCGATCTAACGGTTACGGTGATGGTGGGTATGGTTTTGATGATAGCGACACTGAAATCGATTTGGGGAAAGAGAATTTGAAGGTTGAGGAAACTAAGAAACCGAAGGTTAAGAAGGAGAAGAAGCCTAAAGTGACTTTAGCTGAAGCTGCAGCTAAAATTGATGCTTCAAATCTTGCAGCTTTTCTCGTTGAAGCTTCGGTATGTGCATGGATGTTTAAAGTTTAAATTTTGATTCGATCCGTTATGTTTTTTTAGTCGAAATTCTGATCGGAAAAATTGAAACTTTTTTTTATAGGAATCATATGCGAGTCAGCCAGAGATTCAGCTAATGAGATATGCTGATTACTTTGGGAGAGCTCTCTCGCAAGTTTCATCAGCTCATTTTCCATGGGTTAAAACGTTCAAGGAATCTCCTTTGTCCAAGTTCATTGATGTTAGTCAAAGATTCAACTTTGTAATGTTAATTGTTTGATTCGCTTCTTTATAGAGCTGATATCTTCTTCTTATTCAACAGATTCCACTCTCTCAGATTCCTGAAGATGTCTATAAAACATCAGCTGATTGGATCAACCAACGTCCCATTGAGGCACTTGGAGCCTTTGTATTGTGGGGCTTGGATTGCATTCTTGCAGACTTGGCTGTACAACAAGGAGGTGCCAAGGGCGGTAAGAAGGGCGGCGCACAACATGCTTCTTCAAAGTCTCAGGTATTATTATGGTGGCTCAACTTTATTGGCTTGTTGCTCGGACTTGTATCAATTGAATTTCTTAGGTTTTGTGGGTGCATATATCGAATTTACTTTCTGATGTTGGTCTGGTTGAACTTGTTATCAATTACCATTGTGTTACTAACCTCATCATTTTCCGATTCCTTTGATAGGTTGCGATATTTGTGACGGTAGCAATGGTATTGCGTAAGAAACCTGATGCTCTAAGTATTATATTGCCAACTTTGAGGGAGAATCCCAAGTATCAGGGACAGGATAAGCTTCCGGTTACAGTTTGGATGATGGCTCAGGTGTGTGAAGTTTTATTTTTAATATAGAAACAAAGATTCGAAATTTCCAAAGCCTGCATTTTTTTCTTATGATAGAAATTCTAAAATTCGCGTCCTCTTAACTGGTAACTATGCGCAGGCCTCCCAAGGCGATATATTGGCAGGCTTGTACTCGTGGGCTCATAACTTGTTACCGGTAGTCAGTAGCAAGAGTTGCAATCCTCAGTCTAGGGATCTCATTCTTCAGTTGGTTGAGAGGTGAGTTAAGTTTTTCCTTACGATTTGCCAAACTCTCGTTTATGTGTGATGATTATCTAATCTTTGGTTATTGTGTATTTTTTTTGCAGGATCTTGTTGAACCCTAAGGCCCGGACCATACTTGTAAATGGGGCTGTTAGGAAGGGTGAGCGATTGATTCCACCTCCTTCATTTGAGATCTTGGTTCGACTTACATTCCCCACATCATCTGCAAGAGTGAAGGTAAAGTAATATTGGGATTTCGAGACAATATTTTGGTGAATGATGGTTTATTTTGATCTCTAGTATGGTTTAACGCACAGGCTACAGAGAGGTTTGAGGCAATATATCCCTTGCTGAAGAATGTGTCTCTTGCTGGTGCACCTGGGAGCAAGGCAATGAAGCAAGTTACACAGCAAATATTCACTTTTGCTCTTAAAGCAGCTGGGGAAGGTATGACAAAACGTTCGTCTCTAAATGTGTCCTCTAGAATACAGTGCAATTAAAATTTGTAATATGTCTCGGTACAGAAAATCCCGTATTAGCCAAGGAAGCGGTTGCAATCACTATCTGGGCTCTCACCCAAAATGTTGATTGCTGCAAGCACTGGGTAGGATTCACTCTTTGTTTTCCCACATGAGTTATTCGTGATTGGATTTTTACTTATTGGTGATTCTTGTTTGTGGGCGGGTCAACAGGAGAATCTCTATAATGACAATTTGGAAGCCAGTATTGCTGTTCTTAAAAAGCTCATAGACGAGTGGAAGGAGCTTTCTGTCAAGCTGACTCCTGGTGATACCCTCACTTTCAACCGAACAATGAAGAGCTTGAGGCTAAAGGTTCCATCTTTTATATCTCTCTGCCAATGATTCACTACCCATTTACTGTTAATACTGATTCTGATCCAATGATGTTTTCCTAAACTACAGAACGAGGAAGCTCTTGCTGAAGGAGGGGCCACTGGTGCTAGCAATTCCCTTTACAAAGATGCAGACAAATGCTGCAAGGTGATCTCTGGGAAACTCTCCAGTGGTGGCTGCATCAGAAGTATAGCTACCACTGCTGCACTTCTGGCTGCTGCTGGATTTGCTGCTGCTGCTGCTGTGTCTTCCAACCCTGAGGCTATAGATTATCTGAAGAACCTGGTGGAGACGTTGGACGTCAACAAATTCACCGAGACAGTAATGACAGCTTTGAAGAATTGACGTGAATACATTTGAGGGGGACGATAAGCAAGAGAAGTAAGTCTCCTTATCGTCGGTGAAGAGAAATCCTTGGAACTCCGCCTTTTTATGCGCTCTGATTACAAAGTTTTTGAAACCTGACCAGCATTAGGGGGGGGTTAGGAGGGTAATGAGTGAAGAGGGAAGCTTTCAGTCTTATAATTTACTTGTGGAGTTAGTTCAAAGCTCTAAAGTTGTAGAAGGTGTTTCTAATTTGATATGTTCTTTGTTTTCTCTTTTTCTTCTCGGGAACAATAAAATTATATTTCGACTTGCTCTTTATGTTAAGCTCGTAGCTTACTTGTTCCAATCCAAATCTATACTCCAAACTCTTCTGAGATTGTTATCTTCTGAAGAAATTTCTGAAGTTGAGAAGCAGTGCCCAGTGCCCACAAAACTAGACCTGCAAAAAAAACTTTTTTTATTGTGTAAAAATTAAAAAATAGTTTTTTTCTTGTTGGCCAGGAAAAAAAAAAATCAACTTTAGCCGAAACATCGAGTAGATTCGTTTCAGTTTATCACCCAGCGAACAGTGAAGGGGAAAAGGTTAGAAGAATCAGACAGAATCAAAGAAGAGACGTTCGAATTGATTCGCTTCTTGATGTCACTCTCTACGGTAGCTTCTGGTGTTGGCGTTCTCGAGCTCCCTTGTTTGCGTCTGTTACCAATCTCAAACACCAAAATCCAGTTTCTCACTGTCGAAGCTAGAAAACAACCTAGAAGAAGAAGGCGCGAGCTCTCTTTCAGCTCTTTTCCGTTACTTATCCATTTGAACCATCGTCTTTGTCATGGTTTTTCCGAGCTCAATTCAAGTTTTGATGGTTCCCATGATGGAGAAGCTGGACAGTCCGAGTCCACAGAAAAAGGTTCTGTCGCTTCTGTAAGTCCCTTTATTGAATTGATTATAGGTTAAAGGTTAATGCTTTGTGTCTCCTGGTTAAGATACTGAACGATGATGGTTTTTGTTTGTTGGCGTATAAGCTTAGTTTGAAGATGGTAAAGAAGTGAGGAGTGAAAGCTCTTCAGGTCTTGGTGATAGTTATGTGGCCTTGTTTGTGGGGATGCTCGGTTTGGACAATGACCCTCTTGATAGAGAGCAGGCCATAGAGGCGCTATGGAAGTACTCTTTAGGTGGGAAGAAGTGTGTTGATGCAATAATGCAGTTTCATGGTTGTTTGAATCTCATTGTCAATCTTCTCAAGTCCGAGTCTAGCTCGACCTGTGAAGCTGCTGCTGGGCTAATACGGTCTATCGCTTCTGTGAATCTGTACAGAGAATCCGTTGCTGAGAGTGGAGCGGTGGAAGAGATAACCGCTCTATTGAGCCGGCCTTCATTAGCTACAGTGGTATGAAGGATTATGACTTTAAAGTAGTATACTTTTGTTTGTTGAATTTTGAGGTATGATTGTTTCATTGTTTTGTTTTTTTTTCAGGTGAAAGAACAAAGCATTTGTGCTCTGTGGAATCTGACTGTGGATGATGAAATCAGGGAAAAGGTTGCTGACTATGATATCTTAAGGCTCCTCATTAGTTTTCTTGAAGATGATGATGTAAACGTAAAGGAAGCAGCTGGTGGCGTCTTGGCCAATATAGCACTTAGCCGTTCGAACCATAAGATTCTGGTTGAAGTAGGAGTCATACCCAAACTGGTAAGACCTTTGCTTTCTGTCCCTGATAGAATCAAACAATCTATTGATCATTAGCTTTCCATCCAAATATCCATCTATTATAGCTAATCTGTGGTACGTAATACATTAGAGTGAAGTGATTGCTAATAATCAAGGTAAGAACAGTAAGGATGCGAAATTGGTTGAGCATTGCTTAGGGGGGGGGGGGGGTTGTATTTTATATGGAAAACTGTCTATTTGTTGGTCTTTGACTCTTTCTTCAGCTTGCTTATTACTACCTTCCCAATTGGAATCCAGGCAAAACTGTTGAAAGGCGATAATACAGATAACAAAGGGTCTAAAGTTATTCGAAAAGAAGCAAGAAATGTGCTTTTGGAGCTCGCCAAAGACGAATATCACAGACTTCTCGTCATTGAGGAGGGTGTCGTACCCATTCCCATAATTGGTGCAGACGCTTATAAGTCCTTCAGACCGGATCTATATTCTTGGCCTAGTTTACCAGATGGTATAAAGATCGAGCAGACAGCAAAAGCTCCTTCCAGATTTGGTGCCTCTGAACTGCTCCTTGGTTTACATGTTGACAAGAATGTTGATGACGTAGACGAAGCCAAAATGAAAGCAATAGTTGGGAGGACAAACCAGCAGTTCCTTGCCCGTATTGGAGCAATTGAATTTGAGAAGGAGATTAAATCCGAAGGGCCTGGGAAATCTCAGCAGCTTACTCTTCTTCCTTGTGTAGATGGTGTGGCTCGCTTAGTCTTGATTCTTGGATTGGCGGACGAATTGGCAGTTACAAGAGCTGCAGAGTCAATTGCTGATGCATCTGTCAACGAGGATATGCGGGTTTCTTTCATGGAAGCCGGAGCTGTAAAGCCTTTGGTTCAGCTTTTAGCTAACAACAACGAAGAGGCTGTTAAATTACCTGTCATCCGTGCTTTGAAAAATTTATCTCTTAGGTACTTATCTTTGAGTATTCTCTACATTTTTAGTTAGCAGTTTCTCCTCAGAGGTTGTAACTATAGGTTTCTGATCAAATGCAGCCGTACTGTTTGCCAGAGGATTGAAGCTGAAGGTGCGGTATGGTTTCTTATTAATCTTCTGAAGCAGCCAGAGATCTCATCAAGCGTAACTGAACAGGTCTGTCATCGTTTTGTCCTCCTTCGTTATTTGATATCTTTGTCTATGATATAATGGAATAACTGGATGCGGAAATGGTCTTTGTGAACAATGTTACGCAGATTCTGGATATACTCGCTCATATCTTAGATCCTAGCAAGGAAATGGAATCCAAGGTGTGTTTATTTTCTATGTTTTATCATTTTACACTAAATCAGTTCTCATTTGACTTAAACCATTTCTCTATTTGCTCCAGTTTTATAAAGGACCGGTGAACGGATCAAAAACGGATTCCAGGTCAATCTTCTTCTCAATTTTTCCTACTTTCAGCTCATTCTTTTTGTTGTTTTAGAAGTATTAAATAGTCATTATCATGTGGGAATGAATAGAAAGGAAGTTCTGGACGCTGCTGTTTTTTCTAGGCTTCTCGAGATTGCGAAAACAGCTTCTCCTAACCTGCTAAGAAACGCAATTTCTGTCATTGAGTTTGGTACAGTCGTTAATCCAAAAATGGACACGATAATCTCTGAGGATATCACAAGTGTTCTGGATGTTGCTCTCTGGCATAAAGTCCTGGAAGGTGCAAGACTTATATATTTAGATAAAGCTGTTTGAATTCAGACTTCTCTCTTATGTTTTCACACCAAACAATTGGTATATTCATGACAACATACGAGAATTTAAAAAAAATGCAGAACCTGAGAACGAAACTGAGGAATTAGAGAAACATCTGCTTGAGCTAGAAGAAGCTGGTTTGACAATTTCTGCTGCTTCAAGGCTACTGACAAAACTTCTAGACTCTGAGTCCTTTCGCCAAACAGTGGATATGACGCTCTACACGGAATCACTAAGAAAGATCCTAAGATCAAGCCTCCCTCTACACTACAAAGACTGGGTTGCCGCTTGTCTTGTCAAACTCACCACTCTTTTCTCTCCCTCCCAATCCCTCAACAATCCGATCAACATTGAGGTATGTTAGTGTATTAGTTCATATCTCAAATTACAAAACTTTTACCAGTTTCTTGAAATCATTTTTTGTTTATCAAAAGGTAATTCTGTACAAGACGATTCCAAAACTTGTGGAACAGATGAGCTTTCCTTCATCTCCAGAAGCAAAAGAAGCAGCGGTTCTAGAACTGAACAAGATCATCTCTGAGGGAGTCCCACGGTTAACTCAAGCTCTTGCTTCACATGGAGGTATAGAGCCGCTGGTGAAGCTTCTAGAAGAAAGGAACGAACAATGTGTAGAAGCGAGTTTGTCAGTATTGTATAACCTGAGCATGGACAGTGAGAACCACACAGCCATTATAAGAGCAGGAGCTGTACCAGTGTTGAGACGGATCGTTATGTCTCAGAGACCACAATGGGAGAAAGCTCTTCGGTTACTTAGAGATTTACCCGTTTGATTGACACAAGTTGTTTCTTGAATCACTTGAAAACGTTTCAAGATATGCTAATATAGCAACGTAAATGTTTGGAATAAGTTAGAATAATATAATGTTTTTGTTTTGGAAGCATGGAGTAGTCAGTGGGCCGAATATACGAAGAATTTATACATTAAAGTAATCAGAGTACGTAACACGTATCAGCATATTCTGCAAGATCCACACGATCATCAAATATTTTATTTTACTCTTTGAGATGATACGCAAGCAAAAAAAATTATAATCCGAAAACTGTTGGCTCACATTTTCTTACTGTCTCTGTAAAAACTGTTGGCTCAGATCCATATATTACTACTGGCAGAAAATCAAAATCGGAAAACCCAACGGCTGAGATTTTCTTACTGCGTTCTCTGTAAAAAGTTATTAAAAAAAAAAAAGGAGAGAAACGTTCCAGTTCACTCACTTCATTTGCGTCGATTATACATAAGAGCTCCTTTTATCATCACAACACTCTCTCTCGTTCTCTCTACAGTCAATTCTCTTCTTCTTCTTCTTCTTCTTCTTCGTCTAAAGACGGATATGGTTTTCAAGGTTTCTCTCGTCTCAACATCTCCTATTGATGGCCAGAAACCAGGGACTTCTGGTCTCCGTAAGAAGGTTCGTCGATCGATTCCTTACTTCTGAATCGAGAATTGGTTGAGTTTTTTTGTCCAGCGTCTTGTATCTGGATCAGATCTGTTTAAATTTTCTTAACTGGATTTTAAGTGAGAGTAAACATCTGCTCGCGTCTGATTCAGATTTGATCTATGCATTGATCTATATATGATTATGCAGGTGGCTGAATGATGAAAAAATTGCGTTAAATTTCTTCCGGATCGTGTTTTCGTTTTATGTTAAATGAGTTTATAGGATCAACTTCGAGATCACGTTATGATTTGAATCTATATTTTAGAATAAATTTGGGACGCTGCTATGCGGTGAATATTACAATTATATACACATAGAGGTTTGATATTATGTGTTTGCATTGATCTGGCGAAATGAAGATTATATGGATTGGATTTGTGTATAGCTGCTATTTCAGATCTTTATTTATTGTACTTTTCGAGTATCAAATGATCTTTGGATGGATAAGCAAATCATATCTAAAATTCAATGACTTTTTGTTTAGCCATATCAGATCTGTTTCAAATATATGTGGTACATCGAAATCGTATAAAAGAAGTTTGGGTTGATCATTTTATCCTATCAATTCAGTGTTCATGGTTTGGCCTGCTCTCTGCAAATATCAAATTAGCATCATTTGATATCTCTGATTGGTATTATGGTTTGTCTAACTGTGTAGGTGAAAGTCTTCAAGCAACCCAATTACCTAGAGAATTTTGTCCAAGCAACATTCAATGCTCTTACACCAGAGAAAGTTAAAGGTTAGATTTTTCTTATTGGTTGATATTTTAAGTGGATACTTTTTAACATAACAAATCCTACGCAGATATCTGCTGATTCAGAAAATTCATGAGTATTTTTTCATATGTGCAGGTGCCACACTTGTGGTCTCTGGTGATGGCCGTTATTACTCAACGGATGCTGTCCAGGTAAAACTAATGTAACTCCTTGCCTTCTGAATCTTGCTTGAATGTAATCGGTGTATCCAATACTTAGGATATAATAATGAATTAGTGCTCTTTTATTTACAATACTTTTGGAGGAAACTCTTGTGGTACGTCACTACATTAGAGAATGGACATTAAGGTATCAAATTTTTAGCAATTGAAACTTGCTTGCAAGGTTTTTTGGATAAGTTTGTTTGACCTGTTTCTGTTACAAATCTGGTTCCTGGTGCTCCAGATGACGATGTTAACAGCTTTTCATACAATTTTATTTCTTGTCATGACAGATCATAATTAAGATGGCAGCAGCTAATGGTGTACGACGTGTGTGGGTTGGTAAAAACACTCTGTTATCAACTCCTGCTGTATCAGCTGTGATTCGTGAAAGATCAGGAGCTGATGTGAGATATCTTTCTCTAAGCTCATGGTTGTAGTGATCTTTGGTTTTGTTTTGGTTGCTCATTATGTTTGTGCATGAGCACAATATGTAATGATGGTTATGAGAGACTTAACCCCAGTCTCTGGTTACAGGGATCGAAAGCAACTGGAGCATTTATCTTAACAGCAAGTCACAATCCTGGTGGCCCTACTGAGGTATGTTCTGTTCTTGTTCCGTCTTGTGCTCTACCCCTCTCAATTTAGCCACTCGTTCTGTATCTCTTTATTGTTTCATTTTTAGTAAATCAGATATCTATTCATACCCCTTTATACAGGATTTTGGAATCAAATACAATATGGAAAACGGAGGACCTGCCCCTGAATCAATCACTGATAAGATTTACGAGAACACTAAGACAATCAAGGAGTACCCAATAGCACAAGATCTATCAAATGTATCTGAACATTCTGAAGAATCCTCTTATATATTTTCCATCCATCATTGTCTTTAATTGAATCATATTTGATCTGGTCTCTGTGGCTGAATGCGACAGGTTGATATTTCTGCTGTTGGTGTAACCAGTTTTGAAGGACCTGAAGGAAAATTTGATGTTGAAGTTTTTGATTCCGCAGATGACTACGTTAAACTAATGAAGTGAGTGCTCCCTCAGTTTAAAACCATGATACTAGAATCTGTCCTCTTTGTGGTTTGTGTGCAATTTCTATGATCTTTCTAAAAATATATTCTTGCTCCTTCAAGGTCAATCTTCGACTTTGAATCCATCCGGAAATTGCTCTCCTCTCCAAAATTTACATTCTGGTATGTACCTTTATTGTTTCCCAAATCTTTTCCATTTGATTTAAGTTTTGGAATATCTGTTCCATGGCTTTAATTTTGTATTTTACTTTGTGTTATAAAGCTATGATGCATTGCATGGAGTTGCTGGAGCTTATGCACATCGTATCTTTGTCGAAGAACTCGGTGCGCAAGAAAGCGCGCTATTGAACTGCACACCCAAGGTCTTACTTTTGCCTAACCAAGAAGTTATATTCCTTAAATGATTACAAATACACCTCCAGCCTCACAAATTATCACCATACCACATTTTGTAGGAGGACTTTGGAGGAGGTCATCCGGATCCCAATCTGACATATGCTAAGGAGCTTGTGGCAAGAATGGGATTAGGTAAATCCGATTCCGGAGTTGAACCTCCAGAATTTGGTGCCGCTGCTGATGGTGATGCAGACCGTAACATGATCCTTGGTAAAAGGTAGTTTACTAATGTTCTTTTAAGTGAGATACATACATGGAGCAGGGATACTAAGTACTTTTAAACTTAAAGTATCTCTTCTTTTGTGTAGGTTCTTTGTAACTCCTTCGGATTCAGTTGCCATCATTGCTGCAAATGCTATTGGGGCCATACCGTACTTCAGCTCTGGTTTGAAAGGTGTTGCCAGGTACTATACACTCGGGCTCTTTCTTTATTTCTAGCTGAATTTTGTGTTTACAAAACACTTAATATATCTTTTTTGCTTAATTTTAACTTCCACTTCTTATTTTAGGAGCATGCCGACCTCAGCTGCTCTTGATGTCGTTGCAAAAAGCTTGAACTTGAAGTTCTTTGAGGTACATGTCATTGTCACCCTGCAACTTCTATCCAGCTTCTTTTCCTCCCAACTCCATGAATTAAATCACATCTCTAATAAAATCACATATCAGGTTCCAACAGGCTGGAAGTTTTTTGGTAATCTGATGGATGCTGGGATGTGTTCTGTCTGTGGGGAAGAAAGTTTTGGAACTGGTTAGTGTCGAATTGCTACTGTCACACATCTGAATAACCTTGAAATAGCCTATATGGTCCTGAAGTAAAGCTCTTTCACAGGGTCGGATCATATCCGTGAGAAAGATGGGATCTGGGCAGTTCTTGCATGGCTTTCCATTCTTGCTCACAAGAACAAGGAAAATCTAGACGGAAACAGTAAACTGGTGACTGTTGAAGACATTGTACGCCAACACTGGGCTACCTATGGCCGTCACTATTACACCCGTTATGACTATGAGGTTAAAGTTGCTAAGTTTGGTGCTTGTATACCATATTATGTGATGCTATTATGCGGAACAAACAGTACTCTTACTGATATCTTAAAATTTGTCTCCAAAGAATGTAGATGCAGGTAAAGCTAAGGAACTGATGGAGCATTTGGTCAAATTGCAATCTTCAATTCTTGAAGTCAACAAGTATACACACTTCCACTTCTCTGAACTCTCTTCCATCTGTACTTGGAACACGTACTTGTCAGTTCGGTGCTCTGTCTTCCTAACTTCTTCCTCTGTTGATTTGATTCAGGATTGTGAAAGGAATTCGATCGGACGTGGCAAATGTCTCCAGTGCCGATGAATTCGAGTACAAAGATCCAGTTGATGGTTCCATCTCAAAACACCAGGGAATCCGTTACTTGTTTGAAGATGGATCGCGACTTGTAAGCTATCTCTTTCTTCAGTTTTGAGCCTTTAGGCATATCAGCTTAAACAAAGTGATAGAAATTTTATAGCCCGTAGATCTATAAGCATCAATATCTCATAGTTAGTCGAGATGTAGAATCACAAACTAATGATTCAAAACATCTGGACAGGACATAGTATAGCTTTACGTAAGTGTAAGAAAATCAAAACTAATGAATCCTCTCTTGCTCTATCTCAAACTATATGAAGGTTTTCCGTCTCTCTGGAACCGGCTCAGAAGGAGCAACCATCCGGCTCTACATTGAACAGTACGAGAAAGATGCTTCAAAAACCGGACGAGAATCTCAGGAAGCTTTGTCTCCTCTGGTCAGATGCTTAATATAAAACATCAAATCCATACATTGTTTTCCGACTAGTCTTACTTGACTAATAATACCAAAAGGCTTATCTCTCATCGAATGTGGAATTGTTGTTGATGTGTGTTTCACAGGTTGACTTAGCACTGAAACTGTCCATGATGAAAGAGTTCACCGGCCGATCAGCTCCAACTGTCATAACATAAGAATGGTCAAGTTCAAAGACTCAAATCATACACTTTTGTCTGCCCCTATGTGATGATTTCTTCTTATACTCTTTCTTCTTCCAAATTACTTACATTATATGAATAATTAGTCTCAAGGAGAATTTGTATTTCTTATCCGAATTCTGAACAACTCGGACGGATTTCTTGAGTTGTCATGAGGCTTATACTTTTACGGATTTGGCTTTCTCGGTTTTGTTTTCTTTTGTTTCCATCTTTTGCATGATTAAGGGATTGTAATTGCATATCAATGGGTTTGCAAGTTTAGTCTATACCTTTAACATATTTAAGGTTTGGTTTACCTTAGCTTTTATATCTTGAAGAAGCTTCTACGTACATCCATTGACCAAATCTCAAAACTTATGTTTTACGTTTAAAAATTTAGTGTAACCAACAAAAATACATTAAACGCTATATGAATTGGGTAATTCAATTGGTTATTGAGAATAGTCTTAACTCTCGAGTTTCACTGTGGTGTGATGTTGTTTGTTGCATGTTGCATGATTTTAATTACACCATAATAATCTATGGGCGAAACCATTTTTTTACATCATTTTTGAAAAGAAAAAAAAAGTGGGGAGAGACGTCGATCTTGAAATGAAACGGGAGTAAATGAAATAAAATGTGGGTAAATCTGAGTTGCTTACGTAATGAATATATAAAATTGGAACAAGGAAACTCACAGATTTGGTTAGAGTCGTACACAACCCTAATTCTCCCAATGGACCTTCCATATTTATAGAATGAAGCTTCATTCAACTTTCGTCCCCACTTAAACCACACTATCCTTGATTTCGTGTAAGTATCTGTTTCTTATGCTCCATTTCTTTCTCTATTGTGTTTTAGTATCAAATATTATGATATTTTAGATTCCAAATTCAGACATCTTGAGATCAATCAAGTATCAATACCATGTGAATAATTGAGTAGTCACATATATATTATACATTTATAAGCGCGAGCAAAAATAGAAAGAAATTGGACTTTACAATCGTGTAATATAACATATTTTTCTTGAAAAAAGCTATGCATATGAAAAAGCTAGCTAGTGAAGGAGTTAGCATGTTTTATTGATATTTCCAAAAGCACCTAACGAACCAACACTACCATTACCCGCACTACTGTCTATCACACTCATAACACATAACAAGCAAAACAAAGCCTATACAAGTTGACTCAAAACTGCTTCTGATGAATCGTAGAAGAAGTAATCTCATTAGTCTATTCCTTACGTAACAAACAACTCGAATCGATTGAAGACAAAACTCCCACTCCCAATAATACATACCCGATCTATTATCTCTAGGTTTCAACTAATGTACTTTTACCTATGATATGATTTTTTCATAGTAATATCTACGAAAATATAGCTCATTTACTTCCATTTCCAACATTCTCATTCGTATTGGTAATTGATTTGATACGTTTTGAATAAAATCACACAATCTTACTAAAGTTACGATATATCTTTTGGTGCGATATAATGATGGACGAATAAACAATATTAGTATTTAGTACCAAAATTTAGTAGTAAACGTTGATGCCCAAAAGATGCTATCAAGATTCCGCCACAAATCTCTAATAAGTGAATAAAAATTTCGTATATTATGAATTCATCAGATTTGTGTATCTCACGATCACTATTGCTCTCAGCTAATGTCTATTGCATACGCCATCAGATAATTTTTTTATTTTTTTTGATAATTATGATGTGAACTCTATTTACCAAATGAACATCTTTACAAGAACAAGGCATTTATATAATTAATATACAAGTCTACCCTTGAAACAAATTGCTGTATATATCTATCATTAGTAAAAAAATATGTCTCAATCTGTTACTTTTTCCATCGATGTTGACAAAATATTAACGAGAGATTAGTTCTACCGCCATCTATCACTATTAGCGAATAGC
The DNA here is from genome assembly GCA_028015245.1 of Cardamine occulta. Taxonomy (NCBI): domain Eukaryota; kingdom Viridiplantae; phylum Streptophyta; class Magnoliopsida; order Brassicales; family Brassicaceae; genus Cardamine; species Cardamine occulta. The sequence continues at coordinate 8,647,464 of CM051363.1, forward strand.
GACACAGATTAATTCCATTAGATACGAAATATGACATAATCAGGATTATAACAGTTTTTATTGGTGCTAATTAATGTTCGTACGCTGTATACCAAATATAGAATCTACGATTTTTTCCACTCAAATGATATAGAAATTTGAATATGAAAATGCTTAAAACTGTGTAAATGACTGTAATTGTTTTTTTGTACGGAAATATTTTTGGCATTCAGTCATTTACCAAACTGTATATTCGAATATTTTTCCCCGTTGCCGACAATTTATTGGAAATTTAAAAATAGTCGTATGACTTCCATACTACTTTTTTTTTGTGTGTGGATAAACTCATAATAAATTGTTATGAACTTATGATGTAGCTTGGTGACAGAAATTCTAGAAAATGTCGTGTTTATAGACCTAAACCATTAATTAAAGGATAAAGTAAGAAAACTTGTTTAGCGAGGAAACATATTAATTTCCACAATAGACGGATTTAAATTAGTTTTTCATCAAAAACTTTAATGTGGTCAAGCTCACACGAAACTCATGTGAAAGCCTTCGACTTTTGATTTTGATATTTACTTAAAACTCATTTCTGAGAAACACCCTAGCCTTTGGTTGGTAGATTTCACATCAGAACAAAAAAAAATTAGATTTTTAATGGTGATTGAGTTTTGTGGTTGAAGGCTTGGAGCGGCATAGTTGTAATAACTCTATTTAATCATCGTTCACACAATTGTTTTGGCACCAGTAGTCCAATATAAAGGAAAAACTAAAATTAAAGACATGATGTGAATTAAAAGCCTTTCAAAAACATGAAATTTAACCAAATTATATATATATATATATATATTAATTTATTTTATATTAATCATTTTATTTTTAAAACCTCTTTGATCGTAAATAACTTTAAGAATTAAAATATATATGCTAATTGTTATCATTGTTTTTTCCTTTTTTTTTTTGTGATTGAGAATTGTTTGCCGAATTCAAATAAAGTATCATTAGTATGGGTATCAATCACAAAAAATGGTAAAAACTACTAGTGATCTTAAGAACATTATTATCAGTTTGTAATACCGCTCTCTTTCCAATGTTTCCATTAGTTTTAAAATGTGTTAATTATTCGTTATTGTTCACAGCATTTTCTTTTTGTTTCATAATTTAAACTAATCGAACTCCTATCTCTATTTGGAGTATCAGGTTTGTTGACATGTGGCGCTATGGGAAAGGTCCATGTCTCTCAAACGTCTTGAACATGTGGCAAACCATCAGCCTCGTGCACTTTCGAAATCAAAATTTAGTATCTGTTCAAAGCTTGATCCTTGAGTTCCTTTCGTACGTAGTTGTTTAATTCACATAAAGCTCTTATCTTATGTTCAATGTTTTTGTCATAATTTCGAACCAATGGCCATAGTTAACTTGGATTCTATGATATATTATTTTCTTAATTTAAATTATTTCGTTCAAATTATGAAAATAAAATCACATACACACATATACATAATGATATTGAGAAAGATCATACATATGTGTTATATCATCGCTTGATCACCATAACAATATTTGGATACAATTTGAAGTCACACGTTTTCCTCAAAAATCAGATACTCTCCTACGTGACTGCATACGTGTATATACATTCATTTATGAGACAGACAAAGAGATCCATACATTTGTATATAACTCTACTTCCCTAAGGTAACAATATCCCACATCTCTCCTCATCCAAAATCCAAAACTCTCTATTAGTCTTAAATTTTCAAATCGTCAAATGAGTTACAATCTCCCACTTACACCTCTCAAATGTTTATACACCAAATATATCATAGCAATCATTTACTTCGTATCAATCTCTCATCACAATGCTCATTACATAACTTCATGCAAACAAACCCCATACCCTAGCGTCTGTGCTCACCACATGTCCAATTCACCTCTCAAAGTCAAAACTTTAGACGACCAAACCGATGGTATCACTTTCCACAACCTTGTGGTCAGCTCCACCATGGACCAAGCCGTGCAGCTCCATCGCTTCGTCTCTACCGTGAAACGGCGCCGTTCTCTTCACAAACACGCCATATCAGCTTTGCTCGATTGCTTGGAGCTTTACGAAGACACCATAGACCAACTCAACCACTCTCGGAGATCGTACAGTCAATATTCTTCGGTGCATGATAGACAAACCTTGTTAAGCGCAGCCATAGCTAATCAAGACACTTGCAAAAACGGATTTAAAGATTTTAATTTAACCTCTACGTATTCAAAATATTTCCCTATACACGTTCACGGGAATCTCACTAAGTCTATAAGCAACTCTTTGGCGGTTACTAAAGCTGCGGCCGAGACGGTTGCCGAGAAATATCCAGTGACGACGGAGTTCAATAAATTCAGCAAACAAAGAAGTAGCGGCGGAGGTGGTGGTGGTGGTCGGAGACTATTGATGTTTTCCGACGTGAAGTTCCCTTCGTGGATCCCTCTTTCCGACCGTAAACTACTAGAAGGTTCTGAAACTACGACGAAAGCCGATCTTGTGGTGGCTAAGGACGGTTCGGGTCATTACACAAGCATTCAACAAGCGGTAAACGCAGCAGCCAAACTTCCTCGGAAAAATAAGAGAGTTGTGATATACATTAAAGCAGGCACTTACAGAGAAAACGTGGTGATCAAGAAATCGATCAAGAAAGTGATGGTTATCGGAGACGGCATTGATTGTACCGTCGTCACCGGTAATAGAAACGTTAAAGATGGCACGACGACGTTTCGATCCGCAACTTTTGGTATGTCGTCCGTGCTATATGAGAGTATATATGTGATTGAGATATATAAAAAGTACTTTTTAAAAGTAGTATTTATTAAAACTATATCAAGTATTGTTCACACTTATTTACATAAATATTAATTTAAATACTTATAGCCATAGGTTTATCCGATTGCGATAAGATTTTAGTTATTATAATTTTTTATCATCAAATAAAAAAATAAAGTAATTTATCATAAATTGCTTTTTTATGCTAGTAACTATAACTTTTTGGCTAGAAATATTAATTTTACTATTATTCCTTATAATTTAATTTATGGTGGAAAAACAATTTATATAGTTTTACTCTTTTTAAGTATAACTCGTGGACTATTTATTTAACAAACCAGCTGTTTCCGGCACCGGTTTTATCGCACGAGGCATAACATTCGAAAACACGGCGGGACCGGAGAAACATCAGGCGGTGGCTCTCCGATCAGGCTCAGACTTCTCCGTCTTCTACAACTGCGCTTTCAAAGGCTATCAAGACACTCTCTACCTTCACTCTCGTCGGCAGTTCTTGAGAAACTGTAACATCCACGGCACCGTCGATTTCATCTTCGGCGATGCAACCGCCGTCCTGCAAAACTGCAACATCTATGCTCTTAAACCGATGAGCGGCCAGAAAAACACGATCACGGCTCAATCTCGAAAAGATTCGAACGAGAACACTGGCTTCGTTGTCCAGAGCTCTACGGTGGCTACGGCGTCGGAGACTTACTTAGGACGGCCGTGGAGGTCGCATTCGAGGACGGTTTTCATGAAATGTAATCTTGGAACGTTGCTTAATCCGGCGGGATGGTTGCCTTGGAGCGGCGAGTTTGCTCTGAGCACTCTTTATTACGGTGAGTATGGTAATACCGGCGCCGGAGCAGGTGTCTCCGGTAGAGTTAAGTGGCCGGGGTATCATGTTTTAAAGACGGCTACGGAGGCGGGAAAATTCACGGTGGAGAATTTCTTGGATGGAAACTATTGGATTACGGCTGCGGGAGTACCGGTCAACGATGGAATTTGACCTTTTTTATTAACGTTGACTTTGCATGCAAAGTCTTTGATTAAATGTTTTTGTGTTAATGGCGTGTGATGGTTATACCTTGTTTTGTTTACCATGTAATGGATGGATTGGTTCGAATATACAATAAGAAAATTCAATGTGTTATGGGTTTGGTTGGAGGATTAATTTGCTAACTATATATATTCATGTCATTAGCACATGATTGACTTCTTGACTTATTTAGGATGCTAATGCTAAAATTATTCATATTTTGCAAGTCGTGAATCTAAGTTTGCAAAAAGACAGCATATTATAGCTTATGGATTTTGGGTACATGCATACTCTATGGATTTTCTGGTTATAGCTAGTGCATATACTCGTGATTTATTTAATTTTTTTTCAAAGTTTACTTTTTATTAAATAAGAAATAACTTTACAGAGGATTTGAACAGTGAAAACTTTACAAAGAGTTATATTACACTCGTGATTATTGGCGTTGCGACTAAAATAATAATAATAATATATTATTATTTCGAAAGTTCCACGATTTAACTAAGACCATCTTTATCTCAAATATTTTTATATATATCTTAAATATAATCTAATATTAAATTTAAAAACACTTTTATATTTATTTTTTAATTTTTATTTTTAAAAAAATTTAAAGACATCTCCAAATAACCAATGAAGATGCTCTAAGCTCCGGAGTTAAATAAAAAAAAGTAATATTGAACAATACAATACCAACAAAATAGTTACGTTAGCTTTATACTTAGTAATTATTGCAAGTAATATTCAAATGTTCCAATAAGTAGGAAACCAGTGGGGAAACAAAAAGAGAGAAGGAGAGCAATCGAAATCAATTAGATCACTACCGCTGGCTACTTTGTTTATAATTTGGGCTTTGAAAGCCCTTAAATGATCCGGTGATGTCGCCAACCAGTCTATCTTTTATAGTCTTATAGTCTTGGCCCGTTCACGAATTCACGTAATGGGAAAATTCAACTTATTTCTTTTCTGATGTAAAAAAAAAAAATTCATTGCTTTTCAAATTAACACCAATTACGGAATATTTTAAAAAGATATTCACATCATTTACGTGACACAAAAAAATGTTTTTTTTGTTTTTTTTTGATAAAGGGTATTCAATATTAATGCAAGAGAAATAAAATGTTTTACATAAACCCAACCCAGGTCCAAGTTTTTAATGGAAGCCCATATGACATAATAAACCACAAATTGAGGAACTTAGTGAAACAAGTCGGCAAGTTTTGGCGAGTAAATTAATGTCGGTACTACTGTACCCAACTAACTCAACCCACATCAAAGGGTAGTCGAATCAAGCGATTTTTTTGTTGTTAAAGGTCGAATCAAGCGACGTTGGAGAGACAAATGTTATGTCCTGTCAAAACATGTAACCATTTGTTGTTCAAGACGGGATTACAATAAGTATTCACATCAATTTGTTGTATATTTACAACAACAAAAATAAGATTCGTATCAACTCTTTGGTTAAGACATTTTCGTTTTCTGACTTTTTCTTTTTTTTACTATTTATCCCATTTCTTAAAAGAAACAGAAATAACTAAACTATGGTGTCCTAGTTTTCGGCTCAAGTAGAATATTGATACATGCATATTTCGTTTGGCTCAATATGATAGTTTAGCGGCAATTCATCTTGAAACGAATCCAGTTTTTTTTTTTTTATGAACACATCGAATTATATTAAGCTATAATTTTGTTTGTGGTGAGATACTACTCAAAGCACTATCAAAACTTCTACACAATAGCATACATTGTGACAAAGGTTTTTGGACAAACTAAATAAATTCAACATGTTTTTTTTTCTCTCTTTCAGACAAGACATTTATAGTTCAAATGCTCCATCAATAGGAAAATGTTACAAAGTTTAAATGTATCTTGACATATCCTAGCTAGTTTATATTTTCGTAAATGTATTAATTTGCACGTTACGATTAATTCACACTTTTTAAGAGACATCACGTTTAAATTAAGGCTTTTGTGTATATATGTAAACCTTGGGGATAATGAATAAACAACATAATTCTAGATTTCTGCATAATGAGTACTTCCTTACTAATCATTGTAACACACTGAAGTTTAACACTATAATGAATTAAAATCGATAAACCATTATGGCTGGCAATTGAATTTTAAATTTGTAGGAATTCCCCAACTTAGAAAGGAGAGAACATGTTGAGAAGACGAACACGTGTCTAACGAATAAGCAATGAGTTACAGGTAGATACAACAGAGATGGACCCTTAGGATTGTGACTAGAAAACAAAGGACTATTGTTTCATTGCGTCTCGTGAATCCCTTTTTCCTCAGTTCTGCTACTTATTTGCCTTTTCTGGGTTTCTCCTACCTTTTTCCCCATCCTTAGTAAATTTACTACGACGACACTTTGACTTTTTAAGATGATTTAAAAGTTATTATTTTTGTTAATCTAGAGAAATTTTGTATCTTTTTGTGGAACACTTCAACCAATATTTTCACATTTACTAAAAAGAATTGTGAACAAAATACGTTCTTAATTATTATTTCTCACCTTTTTTTATGTAAAGAAAAATCTTATAATTAATTTGTATATGGTTTTATGGTAGCTCATGCAGAATCTTTGAGATTTGTATAACCCACTGAAATTGCATTCATGATATTTCTTTTATTTGTAACCGAGGTAGCCTATGTTGTCAAAGCTCAGACTAATGCATGTAACAATGTTCGTAAATGGTGAAATTTCATCTCTAATTTTGATCCATATAACAATTCTTCAACTCATTCGCAGAGACCTCCGGACCACACGTTATTTTTTCTTTTCTTTTCTTTTTGGTTACATTTTAAAGCAATTTGATAGCATAGTCTACCAAACTGAAAATAAATTTTCAGTGACTTATAGAATTGCTCAGTTAGATATGAATACTTTAGAATAGACTTAACTTATGTAGAAAGCATGAGGCGTAAGAAGGCATGTGTGACAGAGTTTTCTATTATGTCCTTTAATGGGGGTTGTGGTCAATTTCAAAGGGGTCACGGGTTCTTATTTCTCCAACATATGCTTCCAAACCATTTATAAATTTATATATAACTTGTTTCTTCTGTAATCATTTCTCGAAAATTTGGTCCTAATATTTTAGGTTTTTATTTTCATATCTCTACTAGACTTACATCTAAACTTAATTATTTAAATATAGTGAAAGTTTGGAGTACTCATACGGTCATACCACTCTGATAATCCCTAAGACAAAACATGCATATAATTTTCATGTGGTAGTTAAATAGATGATCTATCCGTTTATATGTCGTTTTTAAAAATTCAGAAAATATAGTCTGTGTCAGCCAAATCAGTGAGTTATTAGTACTTAACAATCGATTGTTTTAAAAAGAGTTATTCTAGATATGATTACAGCTCTGTGGAAATGCCCTAGTACTTAACCATCAATCAGTGATTAGGCCTTGATATTATTATATATTTATATTGTTGTTCAATTTGTCGATCGGTTTGATTGTAACTAACACGTAGCATTCAATTATTTTTTTCTTTCCAACAAACTTTAATTGTATTATACGATAAAACCGTACATCAAAAACGTATAACACGCAAACTACAAACCCATAATTAAAAAGGTAACATAAATCCTCTCAAACTAAAAAAAAGAAAGAAGAATTAAAAACTCAAGTCGACCGACCTCCATATTAATATGGAAGATCCTTCACGTACGATTCAGGGAAATACGGGAAAGCTACAAAATACAATTTTGCTTTTTACAACATAAATATATATATATATATGTGTGTTTATTTTTTGGTTTTATAAATGTATAAGTTTTTCTTCGACATATATAGAAAATATTTATTTCCGAGAAGAATAGTATTGAGTATGCTCATAAGTGAATAACTACTGTCCTAATCTTATAAACATGACCATATGAAAATTTTCTCATAATCATATATTCATATGTATAAGCATTTGCGGTTGATGTACCAAAATTATGCATAATCATATGATATGTACGAATCTACGTTCGGTGAGCCAAACACTATATTTTATAATATATATTTCCACAGTAGGGACTGTATACCACTAAATATACACGGACAGTGACACACATATACATATACATATATATATACAATATATATATTCGAAAATGGGTAAGTGTATATGTGTATGCGATTATACATGTTGCAATCCATTGAATTAGCTCTATAGCTTGTCGAGCATTACCATATAACGGCCGTGTACTAATAATGGTGGAGTTACAGCGCATACGCATACATTAGCCATTAATCTATAATTCTTTTTTTAATTTAACTCATCAATAATCTGAGTGACTTATTCATCACTTCACAATATATGTTCAAATTTACTTATTTTTGGGTTGTGGCTTTTATATATATATGTTAAACCGAAAAGAGACAACACACATAAAACGTGTAATTTATATAAGGTTGTTTACTGGTGATCGCTGTTTTGCGCTTTATACCAATCCATTGTGTTTAAGACGTTTACATTATTTAAAATTCCTCTTGCCCATGATTCTTATTCTGAAAAACAAATTTCGTTAGTTTTATCAACACTTAAAATACACAAACGACAACAAACTTATTTTTTCTACCACTAAAAGGTCAACTTAATATGTGTGTGTGTTTGGATCGATAAGCTAAAAGTATTTTTCAGATCATACAATTTGGTACCGTAAGAATGATTTTTTAACCCTAATAATTAATGATATTCTTATTTGTTTGAAACTTTCTAAAAAACGATTATACATCGTAAAAGACAAAAAAAACATTTAACAAAGAATAGACTACTGATTCTTTCCACACACTTGTTTCTTTTCGTAATTTTAATTCCTACAATATGAAAAAAGAAGTTAACAACTACTCCCATAATACTACTATTTCATTACAGCCAAATAAACAAACAACTTATCTTATTATATCTCCTATCATGCACGCGTGAGAACCAAAAAGAAGCAATAATTTTCTTTTTTTCAAGTAAAAAAAAAAACAAAAAGAAGAAGAATATTTGATGAATAATGATACATGCAATGATCAATGTATCGCCTTATCAACACATCGATTAACTAGAGCCAACGCATTACTAGTCATCTTTTTAACTTCATCGACCCGTGAGCACACGTCATCTTTCCTTGGCTCATCTTGAACATCTTTAAACCCATCCGTACAAGTCTCTTCCTCGGTTAAAGCAGCACTAAGCCACGTCTGCACGTTACTCATCTGGAACCTATACGACTCGAGCGAGCCAGTCGAGACTAAGTCCCTCATCTGTTTCATCGAGTCTCTCATTTCCTCGGCGGCGTCTTTAACATTCCCGAAGCAGTCATGAAGAACTGCGGCTGCAGTTGGGTGAGCCCCATCGTCTTGGCTCTCCGGGATAGTGGTGACGTTGGCTAGGTATGAGGCTAAGTCGAGAGTCTTGGTAAGAGTAACGGATATGGCAGCTCGAGCCAAGAGGGCTGGGTCGTTGTGAACGGAGCTAGAGAAGGATGAGAGTGAGGAGAAGCATAGGTCAGGGTATAATGTGGCGGTGCAGCTTGAACGGATGAAATCTGAGTCGTTTGAAGGTTGGGAATGGACGGTCAGGATTAGTAGGAGGAGGGTGGCTAAGAAGAAGAGAAATGGTTGATGAAGAGAAGGTTTCATGGTTTTCTCTGTTCTGTGTATTTGGTTTTTTTGTGACACGGAAGTGATCTCTTTTTGGATTATGGATTGTTTTGGTATTTGTGACCTTAAGTTTATATTTATATAGAGGAAGTAACATGACCCCAGCTCTCTTTTTTGTGCCGTCAAGTGAAATAACTATTTGACGTAAATACCCTCTGAGGCTCGTTTAGATTAACCACACAAACACAATAATTTTGATGGGTTGGGGAAAGTGTTGAACGAGAATCATACGTCTAATGGGCCGTCCGGGCCGAATGATTTGGTGAAATAATAATGCTAAGTCTTTTGACAAAATTGAGAAATAACTACCAAATGACACATACATACTCATCAAGAACATACATTTTGATATGGCCGGACGAAAAAATACTTTTAGATCCCTTCTATATTACGTGAACTTTTCTCTTTTTCTTCAACCTCCCATCTTTATTACTCATCATGACTACTGTTGGATGTTGCATCTCAATTCTTCACGTCCATATCTATTCACTTGACGAGCTTTGCTACGGTTGCATCTCAATCTTCATAACTTGTCTATTCAATGTATGAATCCTGTATGTGTTTTAGTAACTTTAAATCTTGCTTATAATTCTTATAAATCTAATTGTTAACTTTCCCCATCCTCAAGAATGTGTTTCTTGAAAATATAATCACAGGAATTCAAAAAGTATAATACAAGGCATTCGCTTTATATATATATCCATGAAATGGAACTTGGTTTCCTAAGAATGTAACTATGCTGGTCAAATCACTATGAATTCTTTAGCTTTTTGTTTTTTTTTTCAGTTTATTTGTATGTTCCTTTGGCTTTACGTTTAGAAAGAAAAAAAGAAGAATCCCAGAAATTTGTTCTGGCGCATTGAGCAAGGAAGATTAGATGCGTCTGTAGTCAGCTTTGTGATAGTTGCAACAGCCCTCGTTTTATAAGTCAACCTTCGTATTCCACACAAATCGTATCATATTGTATATCAAATGGTCAACGTTTCATATCTTATATCGTAAATAAAACTCCAAAATTTTCCCATCATAATGCTTATTAATTACTTATCCAATTTAAACCGTTTCATCATGTCAGGCTGAAGGTGTAATTGGCTAATTGCAAATATTAATTTCAACTTTTATTTCTGTTTGAACATATGAAATTGAATTAAAATTTAATAACTTGGTTTAAAAGTGGAATACGTTGAGCTAAGACTTGTATATACCTAGTGGTTTGTACAAATGCCTAATCCAAATTCAAACTCAAAATAATATATATGTAATATGTGTATAGTTAACGATATAAAGGTTAAAAACCAGTTGATTGATCAGATTAATGCAATTTCTGTTACATTTTTTGACCATATTATAGAGTTTAATTCAAAAATATCTAAATAATAAATTTTAGTTTTTATATATACATTAGAAAAAAAATTAGACAATCCGATTTGGAATATGAATTAGTCTAATCAGCCACATTAGTCTAGACTCCAAATACATAAATTGACTTCAATATTAATTATCACCAAATTGTTTTCGGAAACTGCTACAAAACCTAGTGGTAAAAAAACTGGTTGCTATAATAATCATTAAATTCAGCGTATTTGTTTTACTTGTTATGGATACGGGCCATAGAGAAATCTTTACGTGTGTCCTAAAAAGCCTAAATTATCGGGAACTAAAATCTAAAATTTAAGATCACACTAATCAATCAAGCGTATTTACCCAACATGAAGCTTAATTAAATCAATTAAAATCCACGTGGCCATTATTCATTGGCTTTTAAGTCTCTGGAAATCCCAAACGACTCTTTTCCAGTATAAAAATTGCCCACCACGACTCTTCCTCTCATCAATACAAAAATAACATAGCATAAACATGGCGGGAAAATCTCTAACTTTACTACGACTCGCTCCGGCGATTATGCTCGCCGTGCTCCTTGTTTCACCGGAGATCTGTACCGGACACGACTACTGTGACGCTCTCCACAAAAGCATTCTCTTCTTCGAAGGTCAACGCTCCGGAAAACTCCCACCAGATCAACGCCTTAAATGGCGCCGTGACTCCGCCTTACGCGACGGTTTCTCTGCCGGAGTACGTCCGCCACCGAAACCGCCACCGCCACTCCTAAATCTTATCTCAGATACTTTACATCGTCACTGAGACTTCGTTTTTTTTTCTCAGGTGGATTTAACGGGAGGCTACTACGACGCCGGAGACAACGTGAAATTCGGATTTCCAATGGCGTTCACGACAACAATGATGTCATGGAGCGTCATTGAGTTCGGAAAAACAATGGGACCGGAGCTTGAAAACGCCGTGAAAGCTATTAAATGGGGAACTGATTATCTCCTTAAAGCCACTCAGATTCCCGACGTCGTCTTTGTTCAAGTCGGAGACGCTTACTCCGATCATAATTGTTGGGAACGACCTGAGGATATGGATACACTCCGAACGGTTTATAAAATCGATAAAGACCATCCTGGTTCTGAAGTCGCCGGCGAAACTGCCGCCGCATTAGCTGCCGCGTCGATCGTGTTTAAAAAACGCGATCCAACATACTCAAAACAGCTTCTTGATCGTGCAGCATTGGTACGTATGTTTACTTTAACGTTTCTTTAATTCGTGTGTTTTACTTTATGATAGAATAAAAATCGTGATTTGTCAAAAAAGGTTATACAAACAAATTGATTTATACTTTGCTTGTGTTAGAATTATTCTCGTTTGTGTGTGTTTTGTAATAATGTTTTGTTTCCGTACATTCTTGACCCACATGCGCGTTTAGTTACGTACCCTACTAATTAAGAATTATGAACCCGTATCACGTTACCTAATACAAAATTTTATTTTTCATAATCATGAAAATAAACTAACTTAATGAAAAAAATGTAAATGGACGCAGGTGTTTGCGTTTGCTCAAAAGTACCGAGGAGCTTATAGTGATAGTCTTTACCAAGCAGTGTGTCCATTTTACTGTAATTTCAACGGTTATGAGGTAAATTAAGATTTTACCACAGTTTGATTAATAAAGGTTGGAATTTGATGATGAAGTTGAGATTGGTGGTGCGTGTAGGATGAGTTGCTTTGGGGAGCGGCTTGGCTACACAAAGCATCGAAGAAACGAGTGTATAGAGAGTTTATTGTGAAGAACAAAGTTATACTAAAAGCTGGAGATACTATCCACGAGTTTGGTTGGGATAATAAACATGCTGGGATTAATGTATTAATCTCCAAAATGGTACTAATGAGAAAAACAGAATATTTTCAGAGTTTTAAACAAAACGCTGATGAGTTTATCTGTTCCTTATTGCCTGGGATTTCTCACCCTCAAGTCCAATACTCACAAGGTAAAATAAAAATCAAACATAGTTTTAAGTTTTAACTAATATAAAAGTTTATTTCGTATGGTATTGATTGGTGATTAAACACATATACAGGAGGATTATTAGTGAAGAGTGGAGGAAGTAATATGCAACATGTAACATCTTTGTCGTTTCTGTTACTAACATATTCTAATTATCTAAGTCACACCAATAAGGTAGTGCCATGTGGCGAATTCACAGCTTCTCCTTCTCTTCTCCGTCAAGTCGCCAAGCGTCAGGTAATTAACTAACTAACATTCTTACATTCAATTCTGTTTCAGCATTGAGACATACCCAAATGTTTTTAACTTTTTACTGTTTGGGGGCGTACGTTAACACAGGTGGATTACATACTAGGAGATAATCCGATGAAAATGTCATACATGGTTGGATATGGTTCGAGGTTTCCACAGAATATTCACCATCGTGGGAGCTCGGTTCCTTCAGTCGTGGACCATCCTGATCGTATAGGGTGCAAAGATGGTTCTCGTTATTTTACCAGCCCGAATCCTAATCCTAACCTGCTTATTGGCGCCGTCGTTGGTGGGCCTAATGTCACTGATGATTTCCCTGATTCGAGACCTTACTTTGAGTTGACTGAGCCTACGACTTATATCAATGCGCCTCTATTGGGCCTTCTTGGTTACTTCTCGGCCCATTCTTGATAATTCAACTTCCAAGCATGTGGTCTACAAAAATGATTGATGAATATTGATGATGATTGGTTGTTCGTTATAAGAGTCAAGTCTAGAGGTGCTCTGTTTACTAGACCGCCCTACCACATTATTGAAATTTAATATTAGTTTTTACAAACCTTCGTTTTTTTTTGGTACTACATATATTTGTGTAATTAAACACATCTTGATTTGAAAGCAAAAGTGTAGTTGGAATGTAATGCCTTTCTTTGTTTTTCTAAGGTCAAATGTTCTTACTCCAAATTTAAAAGTGAAAGAGATATTCACAAAGCATTATTTTACTATATAATTTTTTGTAAAACACAAACGATTAATCTTAAATTGAAAGCATCATGTTATTAACGTACTAGGAATGCTATTTTTGTTAGGATAAGCGAAATATTGTTTTAATTAGTAGGTCGTTTCATGACTAATTATAACCATAATCAATTTTAATCATGGGAGTAAGGAAAGACAGAGAGTAATTATGGGATAAAGGGAAGACAAGGGTAATTAATATTTTATGACCAAAATACATAAAGTTGTAAAAATGATTAAAATTAGGAATTTTTTGTTATGGACGGCTGCTTTACGCTTAACACAAGAACGCTATTTTGTCTCCTCCACGCATTACCTCTCTAATCCTTTTTTTCTCGTCTCTCAGACATTTCGTCAAACAGATGGTGCTCGTTCCGAAGAACAGTTAAAACGAACTAAGAAGGAGCTAGCTTGTTTTTCTCCGATAAGAAGGAGGGAAAGCCAAAACGAGGCCTTAGCCGAGTGATGAGATAGAGATGGAAGGAGTTGAGCTGGAGCTAGAGAGACGAAGCAAGTTCTTGAACAGCTTGATACAGAAGAAGAAAGCTAAAGAACAGCAAGATCAGAAAGATGAGTTCAATGTTCGAGTTAGGGCTTCCGATATGCCTCTTGCTCTGCAAAATAGAGCCTTTAGTTTGTCGCGTGAGCTCTTGAATGCTATGCCTGGAAAAGCCGATAACAAAAGACTCGCTCTTACCCTAAAAAAGGTAGATCTTTTGTCTCTGGCTTGAAATTAGCGTCACTGAAGTCTAGTCATGTGGAGTGAGTTTTGAAATTTGACACAAAGATTAAGTTTTTGTGTTACTCTTGAGTTCATTGGGTTACGTTTCAAGTATGGTACATTGTGGTATTGTCTTCTCGTTCTTGACTGGTTTTGAAGATGAGTAGTTATGTGATGAATCTTAAATTTGGATTTTCGTTTTGTGTACTTGCATATTGTTGGATTTCATAGATGGTCCCATATTTGTTTTTGGCTTTCATTTGGTTGCATTTGACTTTGTTTCATTGTTGGCTTTTCTATTTGTAGCTTCTGTTAATCTACTCGTTTTTGTACTGCGAAGATAACTTTAGTATGAATCTGTTGTGATATGTCTTGAACCTGGATGCTCTTGTTGCTTATTGGTATGATTTTGGAGCTAATTCAACTTGTATTAGATCTAGCTAAATGCACAAGTGCATATTGGGGCTTGTGGATGAAAGTTGTAAACTTTAATAAACCAAGTAGAAGAGAGGCTTTACATTGAATTCACTCATCTGATTGTTTTTCTGCTTGTCTCAATGTTCTGTAATCTCTTAATAATGGCTACCAACCCTAGCCAAATATGATTGGCATATGAGTTGTTTCTTCTGTTTGACTTGCTGTTTCTTCTGTTTCTGCTGTTTGACTTGTTTTATCTTCTTGTTCTTATAATGGATCTTTTATCTCGAAATAGACCTTCATATGTTTCTTATCTCTTCATTTCCTCATACCTTTAGTTGCTATGTTGGCCACTGAAGTGAATCTTACAGTCCTTTTATCAAACGACAGTGTTGCAGCGAATTGAAACTTGTATCATGTGCATAAAATTTGTTTTCCAGTCTACTCATGAAACAACTTGTCTTAACATTTCAGGACTTTGATTCTGCTTTTGGTCCGGCATGGCACTGCATTGTTGGAACCAGCTTTGGTTCATACGTGACTCATTCAATTGGAGGATTCATATACTTTCAGATCGACAAGATTTATATTCTTCTCTTCAAGACTGCAGTGGAGCCATTGGATCACCAATGAGAAAAAACATCCATCTTCGATTAAATCCTTCCATTTCGATTTCTGTCTTTTGTATTCACACTCTTATGTAATTCTTGAGCTCACCTATTGTTAATCTACCTAAAGACAATATTTGTTGCTCCTATTGTGTAATTACAAATGATTTTTCTCCTCTGAATTGTTTCTGTGAAGGGATTGAATGACAAATTAAACACAGCTTTGTATCATAAAGATGTCCATTTAGGGTTAAGTAAAGAATGTTACATGCATAAAGAATTCTCTTTTGTCTCTTCAAAAAGAGCTTTTAAACCCCAAAACCTCTTTTTACCGGTTTGTCTGAGAAACAAAGATAATCTCTTTCAGCGAAGTTGCAGAGGAAAAAAATGGATCAATCGCAGCGAATAGTAGCTGCGACACCTTCGTCTTC
Organism: Cardamine occulta; assembly: GCA_028015245.1. Taxonomy (NCBI): domain Eukaryota; kingdom Viridiplantae; phylum Streptophyta; class Magnoliopsida; order Brassicales; family Brassicaceae; genus Cardamine; species Cardamine occulta. The sequence continues at coordinate 8,663,459 of CM051363.1, forward strand.
TCGATCATACCAATTCCACCCAGCTCGTGCTGCAATTATCGATCTTTTCAATCTCTACTTAGGGGTTATTCTCGTTTTTTTTCCAATCTCCCAATTTTTGTTTCGATTTTTTCTCGAATTTTCCTTTGCTGATTTCTTTGTTACCTTTCTCTTTTACAGAGAGGAAATCGTCAAAACCCTGATGAATCTGTACGAGAGCCTCCGTAAGTTTCTAACGATCCTACCTTCTTCTTCGATTGGTTCAAGCTCTAATTGATTTTGGTCAATACGATTTTTGATAGGAACAAATCACAGAAGCGTGTTCATGCTCCGAACAGAGACTTACCACCAAGAAACGAGCAATTCATTTTGGATTTTGAGCAGCTTCAGAGCCAATTCAATGTAAAAGTTTTTAACTTTCATCTTCTCTTTGTGATTTTGTAACATAAAGTTTGCTTATTTATTTCGAATTCTGTTTTATCAGGATCCTGATCAATTGAGAACGATTACGGAATCAGTTTTGATATCTTTGGTTGTGCAATGTAGCAATCATGCTCCTCGTGCTGAGTTTCTTCTCTTTGCATTGCGTACATTGTGTAGAATTAGTTACATTAATTGGGATACTTTTTTGCCATCCCTTTTATCTTCGGTTTCCGCTGCTGAGGCTTCGATAAGCCAAGGTGCTCAAGCAGCAGCAGCTACGGCTGGTTCTTCTGCTACTTCTTCACAGTCTTTAGCTCCTGTACCTTCTAATCATTCCACCAATCCAACTTCATTGTTGCCTTCAGCTCATGGTATTGGTTCTCCATCACCTTCCGGGAATGAACAAGGTTCTGTAACTGCTTTGGCACATGTTAAACCTTCAGAGAATGGGCAGCAGATTGCAAGGGCAGGGCTAATTTTAAGAGAGTGTGCTTGGAGGAATAGTCAACGTGTACGAGCTGCTGCTATTAACTGTCTGCGGCAGCTCAGTTGCAAGATTATCTTGATTGGCGTTGAATTTAATCTCAAACCTGTTACTCATGCTGAGATTTTCCAGTACATGATGAATTGGCTTGTGAACTGGGACAAGAGACATCTGGGAACTGAGGACTCCACAGGAAGGTCGTGGAGATCTGAGAAGACTTTAGCTGAATGGTTACGGAGTTGTTTGGATGTGATCTGGCTGTTGGTAGAAGAGGGTGCATCTCGGATTCCGTTTTACGAGTTATTGCGTAGTGGTCTACAGTTTATAGAGAACATACCTGATGATGAAGCCTTGTTCACTCTTATCATGGAGATACACCGGAGGCGAGATGCGATGGCCAAGCACATGCTCATGTTGGATCAGAACCTTCACTGTCCATCATTTGGTACCAATCGTATAGTGTCACAAATAACTGCCAATGTTTCAGTCGAATCTGTGGCTCACTTACGACATTCACCAATTACATATCCAAGTGTGCTTGGAGAACCTTTGTATGGAGAGGTGATTCCCATGAAACTGTGGAGATTAGTTCATAGCTTAGTTGACTATTGATGTTATTGTGGAATGAATATGCTTTGCATTAGACAGGCAATTTTTGAACTTCAATCTTCTTTTTTGTACACTGGCAGGATCTGGCGATGTCTATTCCGAAAGGAAGCCTGGATTGGGAGAGAGCAGTGCGTTGCATTAGACATGCTATTCGCACTACACCTTCTCCGGAGTGGTGGAAGCGTGTTCTTGTTGTGGCCCCCTGTTATAGACCTTCTGCACAAGCAACGCCTACTCCGGGTGCCGTTTTCACTTCTGACATGATTTGTGAGGCAATCATTGACAGGATCGTTGAGCTTCTTAAGCTGACCAACTCAGGCAATGCTTGTCTTTCCCTATCTCTCATGTCTTTGATTTTTCACTTGCTTTTAATTCTGTGGAATTGATTTTGAAATAGCAAGTTGGTTTGGGAATTGTCACAATCTGTTACAAAAAAACTATTTTCTTTAACGTTATTCTAGTTGAGATCAAGTTTGAAAGTTCTATACTGGTTCATTCGTTTGGCTTAGATTGAAAAAAGAAGAAGAAGATAAAAATAAGATTGAGATAAACTATAGTGGACTGCTTTGGTATTGATTTGGTATTTGTTGCTTTTCCCCCTCTCTATGCAGATGCAAATTGCTGGCAAGAGTGGCTGGCTTTTTCAGATATTTTCTTCTTTCTAATCAAAAGCGGGTGTACTGATTTTGTTGATTTCATTGATAAGTTGGTCTTGCGCCTTAACGGTGTTGATAATCATATTCTTCGGACGAATCATGTGACGTGGTTGCTTGCACAAATAATACGCGTGGAGCTTGTGATGACGGCGTTGAACTCAGATGCTAAAAAGGTTGTTGCTCAATACAATGATATGTTTGCAGCTGCAGTTCAATTCCTTGTACTTCTTTTTCTTTGAATTTGACATTGCAACTTGTGCTCTATTTGGGTTTTCTCTCAGGTGGAGACTACTAGGAAGATCTTATCATTTCACAGGGAAGATAGAAATTCTGATCCCAATAATCCTCAGAGTGTATTGCTCGACTTCGTAAGCAGTTGTCAGAATCTACGAATTTGGTCACTAAGCACAACAACTAGGGCATACCTAAACAATGAACAGCTGTTGAAGGGAAAGCAAATCGATGAGTGGTGGAGAAACAAAGGTACATAAGGTTTCAATGGCAGGGCTTTGAGTAGGAAGCAGAGAGAATTTCCGATTATGAAAACTGTCTTCTCATTCTGTTTCTTGTTTAGAGTCCTCAGGAGAGCACATGATGGATTATATGAATATGGATGATAGGTCGATTGGCATGTTTTGGGTTGTTTCCTACACCATGGCACAACCAGCGTGTGAAAAAGTTATGAATTGGTTATCTTCAGCTGGCAGGGCTGAGTTGTCGGGATTACAGCCAAACGACAGAGTTATGATGACGCAGGAAGTGAACCCGTTACCTATGTCATTGTTATCTGGCTTTTCAATGAATTTGTGCTTGAAATTGGCTCTTCAGATGGAAGAAGCTTTGTTTGTTAGCCAGGTTTGTTTACTTTGTCTCACAAAGATATTATATATATTAAGTGATGCACTGATCTATGGAGAACATCTTCTTTTGCCAGTTTTACTTCACTTGTTTTCTCCAGGGTCCAGTAAACAAGTTTAGCGTTTTGATTGTTCATAAATGTTATACAGTAGATTTCAAAATCCTAAGAAAAATTAATTTAGTGTCATAAACATCTGGGTGCAGGTTGTTCCTAGCATTGCAATGGTTGAGACATACACAAGATTGCTGCTGATTTCCCCTCACTCAATGTTCCGTTCGCATTTCAGTGTAAGCTATTTGGTTCCTTCAGTTGCCTTTTAATTTTCATTATCTTATGTTTTATTACTGTTGGCTACTATTGATCATAAGCGATTCATGAGATAAGGTAACTTTCTGCAGCAATTGGCACAGAGAAATGCTTCTCTGCTAAGCAAGCCTGGGGTGACTTTGCTTGTTCTTGAGATTCTGAACTACCGTTTGCTTCCGCTCTACAGGTAAAAGAATGAAAAATTCTCAAGTTGGAATAGATCCTTCTATACTTTTTAGCTGGAATAGATCCTTCTATACTTTTTAGCTGGATCATTCTCTTAGTTAGATGACAGTTTTTTTCGGGCTTACGCTATATGAGCTGTTTGACCCGAGTAAACAGAATTACTGATCTTAATCTTATTGTATGATGCAGATACCAAGGAAAGAGCAAAATTTTAATGTATGATGTTACTAAAATTATATCTGCATTGAAAGGAAAACGTGGTGACCACCGTATATTCAGACTAGCTGAAAACTTATGCATGAATCTCATTTTATCACTCAGAGACTTCTTTTCTGTGAAACGGGATGGAAAAGTAAGTACTTTTTTTCGAATTACTCACTGTTGCCTGCTTATTTTGGGCCAGGATGATTCAGGTTTAGATAATTGCTCTTATGTTATTATCACCAGGGACCAACTGAATTCACTGAAACATTAAACCGCATAACCATCATGACTCTTGCTATCACGATCAAGACACGTGGTATCGCAGATGCTGATCACTTGGTTTATCTGCAAACCATGTTGGAACAAATACTCGCGACGAGTCAGCATACGTGGTCAGAGAAGACACTGCGCCATTTCCCATCCCTTCTCCGTGACACTTTGATTGGAAGAGTAAACAAGAGGGGCCTATTAATTCAGGCGTGGCAACAAGCTGAAACAACTGTGATAAACCAGTGCACTCAGCTTCTCTCACCATCTGCTGAACCCGCTTATGTTATGACGTACCTCAGTCACAGTTTTCCTCAACACCGACAGTATCTATGTGCTGGTGCTTGTCTGCTGATGCAAGGCCACCCTGATAACATAAACAGCGCAAATCTGGTTGGTTTTACTTTGTCCCTTCACATTTGTGAACAGATTGTTAATTGATAGTGGTATGATTATCTCTTCGAAATGATTATCAGGCACGGGTTCTGAGAGAAGTTTCTCCTGATGAAGTCACTGCTAACATATACACTTTGGTAGATGTTTTACTTCACAACATTCATCTAGACCTTCAGCAAGGACGTTCTTTAGAGGTACCTCTTCCGGTTTTTTTTTTTTTTCCTGAAGAAATTGATCTCACTTTTGTTGCTTAATTCATCTTCTTACACTGCATCCTAATACTTTTCAGGAAGTTCTAAAAAAGGCAGACGCAAATCTTGCATTTTTCTTCTGGACACATGAAATGCTTCCTCTCGACATTTTTCTTCTATCCCTCATTGACCGTGATGATGATCCGCATGCCTTAATTATTGCAGTATGTTCATGTTTTTACGTAAAACAAGCTGAGGATCACAGAAACTTTAAGGATGCTGTTTTTTATTTATTCACAGGTAAAGCTACTTGAAAGTCAATACCTTTTAGAGAGGATTAAACAGTACTCCGCAAACCGTGGGCCTCCTGAGCACTGGCTTGTGACGCAGGTTTTCAAACGCAATGAACTCCAGAAGGCCCTTGGTAACCATCTTTCTTGGAAGGACAGGTAATATATCTAACCCCAATTCATCTTCGATAGTAGTGATTCCTAACATAAATTCACTTATTTTACATGGCTTGATTGGTTTTGGTAGCATTCAACCATGAATGTGTAATGGGACCTTCCATGAAAACTTGGGGAAACTTATGTGTGCCCTTGAAATGTGTGAAATATTTTTCTATCTGTTTTTTTTTGGCAATTTTGTGTTGCATTCTGCTTAAATTAGGAAACTGTTTTGGCTTTTTGATTGATTGTGTTAAACGCAGGTATCCAACATTCTTTGATGATATTGCGGCGCGTTTGCTTCCAGTTATCCCTCTAGTGGTGTACAGGCTCATCGAGAACGATGCGTTGGATGCAGCTTATAATGTTTTGGGTACACACTCTCTTTTTCTGGCGTACCATCCTCTCAGATTCTCGTTTGTCCGTGACATACTCGCCTATTTCTATGGCCATCTTCCTGGGAATTTGGTTTTGCGCATTCTCAAAGTACTTGATCTCAGCAAGGTAATCTCAAGTTGATACGGCTTCTGGATTTCAGTTTTAAAGATTTTTGATGATTGCTTCATTTCATTTGGTTCCTCATCAAATACAATCACCACATAACCAATAATAGCCTATTCATCTTTCAGAGAGGATACTTTTCTTGTTATCTCATTTCTTTCTTACCATTTGATCTAGATACCTCTAACCCTAACTGTTTCCACATTTGATTAAACAGAACCTAACAACTCTTTTGACATTTCCGCAGATTCCATTCTCGGAATCATTCCCGCAGTTCATTAGCCCTGCCGGTCCCGCTGTTTGCCCACCTCTAGAATACTTCGCCAGTCTTCTGCTTAATCTCGTAAACAACGTTATACCTCCACTTAGCAGCAGCAGCAACTGCAGCTCGAGGTCTGGCTCAATGGCAGACATCTTAAACAGCTCAGCGAGACCTCCCCATGGGAAAACTCCCGGAACATCTCAGCCCGGACCAGCAAACGCCTCTGAGGGCCAGAAAGCATTTTATCAGATTCAGGACCCAGGAACTTACACTCAGTTGGTTCTGGAGACAGCCGTGATCGAGATCCTCTCGCTTCCCGTCTCCGCTGCTCAGATTGTCTCTTCACTTGTCCAGATAATTGTCAACATACAATCGACCCTGATTCAATCTGGAAACGGGTTCCACGGTGCTGCAAACGGGGTGGGGCAAGGGTCGGTACTGCCTACGTCTCCCTCAGGAGGGAGCACAGACTCCATGAGCGCTAGCCGGTCGACTTGTGTGATTCCTGGTATCAACGCGGCGAGCTTCGTCTCTAGAAGCGGTTATACGTGTCAGCAACTGTCGTGTCTGTTGATTCAAGCTTGTGGGCTTTTGCTGGCTCAGCTCCCTCCAGACTTTCACATGCAGCTTTACTTGGAGGCATCACGTGTGATAAGGGAAACATGGTGGCTTAAGGATGGGAAGAGATCAGAAGGTGAACTAGACTCAGCTGTTGGATACGCTTTGATGGATCCTACATGGGCTGCTCAGGACAACACCTCGACAGCTATAGGTACGCCATAGCTTCTGGATTCTATAAGTGAATGTTTGTTTGTATTCTCACTTTACATTTTGTTTCTTTTTTCTTCCAGGAAATATTGTCGCCTTGCTTCATGCTTTCTTCAGCAATCTCCCACAAGAATGGCTTGATGGCACACATGTCATCATTAAGAACCTCCGGCCTGTGACATCTGTCGCAATGCTTAGAGTTGCATTCCGTATTATGGGGCCATTGCTCCCAAGGCTTGCCAATACCCATACGCTCTTTAACAAGGTACTCTTATTACTGCTTGTACCCCATATGAAGTGGTCTTTCTTTTCAAGAATTACTATGCAACATTGATACTCTTTTCTGTTTCTTAACAGACGCTAACCCTTCTCTTGAGCACAATGGTCGATGTTTTTGGAAAGAACGCACAGACAGTCGCCCCTGTTGAAGCATCCCAGATTGCAGATCTTATCGATTTCCTGTAAGCTTCTAAATTTTATTGATTAATAATCATGTTTTGGGATATGTTTAGATATGTCAATTTTTTTGCAGACACCATATTATTCACTACGAGGGACAAGGAGGAGCTGTGCAAACCAGCAGCAAGCCGAGACCAGATATCTTGGCGTTAATCGGAAGAGCAGCAGATTCTCTCCGACCTGATGTACAACACCTTCTCTCTCACCTCAAAACCGACCCCAATTCTTCGATATACGCAGCTGCTCATCAGAATACCGCAAAGACCACTACCTCTTAGATAGAAAAACTCAGATAATGCATGTCCTTGGTGGAAGCAAAGTCGTAGGAAGCAGAGAAGATTGTTTCATCAAAAACTTGTTCTGGTTAATTTGGGTCCTGGTTACAACTTGTCTTGTTTATATTGTGTATATATTTCAATGGTAGTAACATTATGTTTTTTCTTATTTTCTAAATTTAGAATTTAAATTATTGTTAGATGATATAAAGCAGGCTTATTAAACCAGGGAATTTTAAACGAAGTATATTTGGATGATAATATTTTTAACGATGTATTCTATGTTCTCCAAATTACCGTATATAAGTATTCATTACAGGAGTTATCTAATAATATAAGAAGATGAACATAAACATATAATGAATGGGATGTAAAAATTTTAAGGTGGTTTATGTTTCTTGCGACGAGAAGAAGAAGAAGAAGAAGTGGAAGATCTTTGTTCTTCTAGTTGTTTAAAAAGGCAACCATCGTAGGCGCCTCTTACTGTATCTTTCGTCAACAAACCATTTTTGTCTTTGCCTAAGTCATGTAATATTTTCCATTCTAAAAACGCTGAAAGCCTGTAAATATATATATATTTTAGGTATATTGGTATGTTGTGACTATAATTTAATTTGGTAGAAATAATATAATGCATTAAGATAGAAACAGACGAACCATCCTCGGTAATCGTTAGGTTCTCTGTTAGCCTTAAGCAAATTTTGAATTTCTTTTGAAGTGAGAGCATCCTTATGTGTGTGAGCATGCTTCTTGAATATCTCCTCGAATTTTGATTCCACAAATCTGTAAAATTTAGTAGGAAAAAGTTATCACATTTTGGTTATAACAAAAGATGTTAAGAAAGAAATGAAAAAAACCTTCCATCCTTGTCGTAGACGTCGGTGTCACTACCATGAATGCCAAAGCGACTATTTTTCACTTCTATTGGAAACAATGGCGAGAATCCCTTTCCCTACTTAACATTCACAATGGCTTCAAAAACAATAGTAAGATATATTCGAATAGTTTTAACATAGATTATTTGCATTATCAAACCTAGGAACGAATCAAAGCAATCAACGGTTCAAATACTCATTCACATTCCCTTATGAGTTGTTTTGGGTGAAGAAATCATATAGATAGATTATCTCGACAATTTTGTTTCAAACCTTTTTTTACTAATAGTTATTTGATATTATGGAGATAACTAAGTAAAAAGAATTTAAATGTTACAAAGAAAACTGAAAATCTCAAATAATATGAAAGAAAAATAAATTGATAAAATATATTATTGTTAAACAAATAAAACAGGAGTAAGACAAGATTTTAGTGTCTTATATCAAGTTCCGGGCTTTGTCTAAAGCATGGCAAAACATGGGGTTTAGGCGTCCGTTCAATATATCAGTTTGTGGAAGACAAGATTTTACTAGTCTGTTAAATTTAGCCGTTACTTTTTTTAACTTATACTATTATGCTTGATCGTTTTGCAAAACCAAATAGTAAAGAGAAATAAAGACAAAAAGAGAAGTCGTATGAATTGGTACCGGACGAGTTTTCCTGCTGAGTCCTAAGTTGATGAAGATACCAACAAAAGCCGACACGAGACGCCCTGTCCCGAGCGCTCTAAATCCTTTTTGTTTTAAGTTAAACATAAGAATAAGAATAAGCTTAAGCAACACATCAAAATCTTATTCATATTGAATTCTCACTTTTAGTTAATTGTGTATGTTACCTTGGTAGGTTTCCCAAGGATAAACGACGCCGTCTCCGTTCCTGTCGAAGAAGGCAACATGTTTCTCCAATGCTGTCTTTTCTTCCTTAACAGATTTTCCTTCTACATAACCCCAAAAATATGTTTTCATAGACTTACAAAAAGAAACAATATTTAAGGACCGTTCCAAGCTATTTGAAGATCTTGTGTAAGATTTTTATATTAAATGTAGATATACTTGATGTGCTAAGAAAATTATAGACTATAATTAATAACGTGCATACTTCAAATGTTCTTAATTAAGAAAATAAATGGAGTCATCACGTTCAAATCAATGCTCCGATTGCACATGCTAGGCCATGAATATAATACATTACCTTTGGAGTTGGGAGAAGCCTGACGAGCCATGAGAAATGCTGAAATTAAGACAAGCTTTTTTATTAGCTTTGGATCGTTCTTTGGGAAATATATAAATAAATTGATGGCAGAAGCTGTTAGTTTTGTTATTGGTTAGTTTTATTTTAGTTTGGTGTTAGTTATACACATACATAACAAATATTCGATTCAATGTAAAGTGGATTAAGGTGTTTGTGTGTGTATGTAAATATATGTGTCTTTGGACATGTATTGACATGCGTAGACGCAGTCCTCATTTATACAACAAGATCACAAAGTGTGAGACTTTTACTGTCTTATGTTTTCCTTTTAATTCACTATCATCCCTTTCTTCGCTTACACGGTACCGTCTACTTAAAATACATGACATTATGTTGGCCATAAAACACAATTGGGTGGAGAATGACATGACCCGTTTGTGTAGTGTGCCGTCACCACTTGCACTCAAAACCATAATTATGTTGTTTTGCAGATTGATTGTCTTAAAACTTTGAGTAAATTCCCAAATCTATTTTTAATTACAACAATCTAGTATTTCCTCTGTTTTCGTTAGTTTTTTCTAACAAAAGCAAAATCTTATGTTAAATTACACCAGTTAAAGAACTTAGGCAAGAAAAAACAAAAAGAGGTTTATTAGGATCATAGTCACCTGTTTCTGGTGTGACATATATATATAATCTCAAACAACACTATATAACATTAATAAGTTGTAGGTAAATTTCAAAGCTTAAAATGATGTTTTTATATACACTGTCCCTTCTATTAATACAAATTGCTGATTCTCCCCGCCAAGCTTCTCTTCACATCACACAACATTTAGCTGGTCCCTTTGGATCTGTCCCTCTAGCTTCCTCGTTACCTGGAGAAACAAGACTTTGATTAGCGCCTGATGGTTCTAAGACTTCTCAGAAACAAACAGAAAACGATCTCTCTCATCCTCCTCATCAATCAGTGACAGGAATTTCATACACCATGACGCGTGTTCATAAGGAAGAAGAAAAGGAATGAAGCAGAGGAGGAGCTGGCACGTGTATAAACCGTGTTTGGTTCTAGCAAACTAGAGAAATTTACCTTCAGGGGGTTGAGCTAACTTGCGGTTATGCGAAGTCATCATTTCTTTCTTCAGCTTAACGAGTATGTCCTCCATTGTGTATTCTCGCCGCCAGTTAGTGAGCATAGGGAAGAGACTTGGTTCAACCTGATTACATATATTTCAATACAACTTGTTACAATAAGCAAATATCCATAGCCATACATATACCAACAATAATGTCACAGGCTATTCTTACCACTCCAGTTTCAGGGTTAACACAAGCCATGTTAATCCGAGTCTGGAACCTCACAGTTGGTGGACTTTCTGGATACTCCTTGCCACAAAAGAGCTTCAGCTGGAAGATCTTCCCTTCATACGCAGTCTGATATACATTCATCACCAAAAAAACATTCAATCTTCCCAAAATACAAAAGCAGAAACAAACAAGTTCTTCCTATTTTGTGCAGCCTAATCAAACGCAGTCAAGAAATGCAGATACAAACCACTTGGAGAAAAGGGTCTCAGATATGAGATAACAAAGCTAAAAGTTATGTAATCAATTCAAGTAAAAGCCACAGAGAGAAAAAAACAGAGCGATAATTTCCCAAAACAGAGTAACAAAAAGTAGAAGAAGACAAGACTCCAAATGTTATCTCTTCCCCATGGTGTTAAAAATTGCATCTTTAATCTATGAACACAGAGATAAATGTAAAACAAGGTAGAGAGGGAGATACATACATTAGGAGGACCAAGAATGGTGCCAGTCCAAGATTGCATATAAATATCATCAGCATCGTCCATTCCATAGCTTACGGTACCATCTCCGATACCTTTCTCACCTCTTTCAAGTTCTTCCAACAATCTAAAATTCCTCGGAACTACAAACCCAAAATCGAATCCATTAGATATCAATCATCTATAGAGCTTGCTAAAATCAATCAATTTCCAGATCGAGACTTTGGATCCGTTCACATTGGGGGAAAAATGTAAATCGATTCAATACATAACCCTAGATCCCAAATTCAATTGAGCGATGATGAAATAGAGAAATTAAAAGAGAAATGGATCGGACTTACCGACGACCTTGGCTTCCTCTGAACTCATCGTCGGATCAAATACGAATTTGAGGAAGAATAATTAGGGTTAGGTGATAATGAAGAAGCCAATCTCAGAAAGATAGATAGAGAGAAAGAGACTGTTCAAGTACAGTTCACCAGAAGACCTTCGAAAGAAAATAATGGAAGGAAATTGGATATTTGATTGTTTTTGTTTAATTTCGGAGTTATGTCAGAAAAATAAATATCTCAATGTATTAACTATTAAGATAAAATATTTCTAGTGGACAAATAAAAAATATTATTAATATCTATATTTTTGAATTTAAAATTTATTTCACAAACATTGTCAATCTAACATGTTTCACACAAATTTTAAAAGTGTGCATTTTTATATAGTCTTTATCAATATATTTAAATAAGTTTCGCTCTCTAATTAATAGATACAAATTTGAAATTAATAAAAAAATTTGAAAACATCTATTTTTGAAATGATACTTTTTATATAAAAAATTATAAATTTTCATATTGTATTATAATTTTTTTTTTTTTTTGCACTAGATACCTAAAAAGAAAAATTATAGATGTTGAACAAAATGTAAAAATGCTATTTTTATGAAGGTAAATAATTGATGTTGACAAATAAAAAAAAAGTTGAAGGTGGAAAATTTTCAAAATTGCAAACAAGTTTACTTTTGTTAATAACTTAAGGAATAATCCCGTTTTATGTATAGCTAGATCACAATTGAACCATTCAGCCGAATTGAAGATCCCCCTATTACTAAACCAAAATAGTAATTAAGTAAAATTTTGCGTATCCAACACAAGAATGCGAATTAAATCTTCGTATTATAGTATCTAATAAAATGTTTAGTTGAAATTAAAAAAAAAAAAACATCATGAGAAAACTGCAACAAGTGGTGAAAAACAAAACAAAACTCCAACTAAGTTTCACAAATATTTTTACTTTCACCTTCCTTAACTTTTTGAGGACTTTATCAACCATTATGCTACTCTGCTTCGATTCTTATGCTAATCTCTTCTTAAAGTTTTCGATTCTTTGATGCTCTCTTTTGTCTTTTTGCTGTTGGATGATGATGATGATGATGATGACTTGCCTGTGAAGCAACCCATAGCTTGAGCTAGGGCTAACTTATCAAACCATGAAGTTAAAAACTTTGATTTCGATTTCGATTTACGCTTCATTCTTTCTTTTTGGTCTTGATCATATGATGATGGTGAAGCTAAATCAATGGAGGTTGATGAAGGCTTCATGGTTTGTGTTGTTGGAGCAAAACCATTATATTCTTGAGAAGAAAATCTTGATGAACTCGAACCACTACTCCTCCCAGAATCAGAGAAATCCCCAAGCATACCTCGTGAATTCACACTCGGGTTACGTTTGATTAATTCTGAGAAAATCTGTGTTTCCTCAACGGATGAATCCAAAGGACAAGACTTTCCAGTTTGAATGGAGAAATTAGCAGAAGCAGAGGACACGTTTCCAAGGCTCTTCTTCCCTGTGTTGTAACTTGCCATGCTCTTGAGAGAGAAGCTTCTTCGAGGAAGAAGAAACAGGGACGGTTCGAGAAACCGGAAGAGATTTGAGACGACGTAAACGTGTCGCGAGGTTAGTGGGAAGAGCGGAGTCGTCGGTGAAGCCTGCACAGTTGATAGCAGCGACTTGCTCAAGAACGTACTCATCATTGACTTGTGATAGCAGTTCATCAACAGTTGAATCGTTTTTACCAGAGATAAATCCTGACATCTTTGTTGGTCTCTTTAGGGTTTTTTGAGAGAGAAGAAGAACGAAGAAATTATGGTTCTTCAACACAATGGCTAATTCATGCAATTTATAACTGTTGTGTCTTTAGATTACTTCTGTTTTTGTCTGCAAGAGTCCTTTTTCTTTTCTTTGAATCCACAAGAGATTTGTTAAATGTCCAATTTCATAATTTGTGAGTTGTAACTGAAAACGTATATAATAAATTGGTAATTTTACTACAAGTACATATTGTTCCTTTATTTTGCTATGGAGGAGAATTGTAAATTTGACTTTACTTATTTATCAATCTTCAAACGATTTTCCCATTGTCATCAAACTTTCTTTAAAGCTCTCTTTCCTTTTTGTGTATAAGAATTCCTCAAAAATAAACTTTCAAACAGAGAGAAATTTGGCACAATAATATTGTGTAACAAATTTGCTAAAACGTCCTCTTATTTTTTCACGTTAGGTTACTCTTTTTTTTTTGGTTCAATAATTGATACACCAATTCTCATATAAAGCTTCTTGTTTTTCAGTTTACAATAACATTTTCAAAACAAAATTTGGAACTTCAAAATAAAAAGGTTTGTAACTTAAACTTAAAATATAAGAACATATTAGCTTTTACAAGATAAAAAAAAATTCTACAAAACCAAAGGCTCTCTCAACACAAGAACAGAGATTAACTTTTCAATCTCAAGTATCAAAACTTTCTCAATCTTCTCGAAGTTTAAGGCTTCTTGGGGTTTTCCTTGTGTCTCCTCCATCTTCTTCCTCAACCTGAAAGAAATACATACATGTAAGAAAATATCGAAACCGCAGAGACAAAAGTATACCCAACATTTTGAGAGATTATTAAAGCCATATTGTTTGAATCTCACCTCAACAATCACTCTTGATTTCTTCTTTGATTTTCCATTATCATCAAACTTCTTTAAATGTCTTCCCTTTTTGTGAATCACAACTTGCTCTTCAGCATCATCGTCATCATCTTCATCTGAGTCTGAAGTGTGGTCATGGATTAGGATCATTTTTAATAAATAAAACAAAGCTACATATGCAGTTGATGGAAGTAAAAACCTATAGGGATGAATAGCATCTCAATATTTAAATGCAAGAATGCAGTTGATGGGAGTAAAAACCTATAGGGATGAATAGCATCTCAATATTTAAATGCAAGAATGCATTTCTTAAGTTAAATTCGTGAAAAAAGTAAGAAACATGACGAAGATGATTTTTTTTTACCATGATCATCACCCTCAAGGTGAGACTCTTTGGTTGGAAGACCATAGAAATCTTCCATGTCTTCTTCTTCTTCCTCTTCTAGTTCATCATCGCCTTCAACATATTCAATAATTCCTTCCTGAGATATATTTTCAACAAATAAAGATCAGTAGAAAGAAACTGCATCTATGTTTGATGGACTACAAAAATTACACGCTTCTACAAAAGTACCTCCTCCTCCTCTTCTTCAACCTCCTCTTCAACATTTGCTGCTTCATCAAGAACTTTGTTCCACACAGGGTCGGAGTAATTGTATATGTCACCGTAAATACCTTTCTTCAAACGTTCTAACAACTCAGTCTCAATTTGCTGTACAAAAGAAGCAGTACTATCATGAGAACCTCAGAAGTAAAGTGAAGCAAGTAAAATCAAAACTCCAAAAACAACAAATTGTGACCTTATCCAACACTGCTGCTTTTAAAGCCTTTTCCTCTCTTCTCGCCTCCCTCTTTATTTGCCTCCTAGGCGTAGGTAATACCTTCTCCCTATGATTCAGAAACAAAACCACCAAATGATTAATTAGAAGAAGAAAAAACTAGACACATGTAAATCAAACTCCACCAACAAAAATCAGAAGAGGACAAGACCTTGTTTTGAGAGCAAGCTTTCTCATACGAATACGCATCTGAGTCATTTTAGTCAGTCTTTGTTTAACCTTGTGCTGCAACAACTTAGGCCAGTACAACTGCAACAAATAAGAAAAAATAAATCAAACCCCAGAATCTTAATACATCAACATAACTAAAAGATGAAGAAAAAGAAGAGAGAAGAGATCAAATTGAAAGGATAAATTTCAACTCACCAAGTGTTTATCAATCAATTCAAGAGCCTTCTCATAGTTTCTAGGAAGCTTAATCCTCTCCCACAAGTTCTTAGGCATGTGAGCTCTCTCTATAGTCTTCATATACAAATAAAACACTCCTGAGTAACAACAACAACAACACAGGATAATCCTTTGTAAGAGACCACACAACACTGAACTCAAAAGAAACATCTTTCTAATAGCTCTTAACTACATCAAGCAAATCAACAACTAATCTCAGCTGAAAGATTACAACTTTTTGAATTCGATTTGAAGATTTAGGAAAATTTACCATCATGTTCTCGGATGGTGGCGTATCTGCTATTAGCAAGAGGACAAGAGCTTCGATTACAGATTCCGGTAACATTATAAGGGTTTCTGCAGAAGATTCCAGTTTCGATTCTACAAAAGCAAAATAGAAAAAGAGCTCAATCAACAAATTTAGGTATAGATGAAACTGAAAGAGACAAAGTGAGGATTAAAAGACAATACTTGGCCATATAACTGCAGTGCTTGTGCCTGATAACTTGCCATATGACCTCATCGTGCTGCATCTTTCACAGTGAAGTTTCGAAATCTGAGTTTAAGGATTCGGTGAGATTTTAGGGTTTATGACGGAAGAAGGAGAAGCTGTGAAGGACGGCGGCGATCAATCAACTGTCGTCGAAAATATCAAAAGCTGAAGTGGAATGTGAAAGAACTCAATTTGATATTAACGGTTTATCTTTTGGGCCTCAAAGCCCAATATAAATAGAGCCCAAAATGCCATTTATATTTCATGTTGTGTAAATGTTTGTTAAATGGTTCGTTTGTGCTTGTTAATCATAAGCATAAACATAGAAGATTTTGCCAAAGACAAATTTTGAAGCACAATATAATTTTTTCCTCTATTTTCATTTATCAAAAAATTTCAGTAAAATATTAGAAACTATTGCCTTCAACATTATTTTGTAACCAAAAACACCAATAAAATAGTTAAGAAACACTTTAATTGCATTCAATGAATACGAATTTCACAAACTAACCATTTAACAAGCCAACACACACCAAAAAAAACCCTTGGACTGAAAATCAAAATCAGGATGCTAAACTATAAGAAAAAAAAAAAAAGTCAAAATGTTTTTGTGGCTCATTGCTTGTAAAATAAAAATCCATTGTGGTATCATCAGTTGGGCCAAAAAAACTCCATACGACCCACGATTTTAAAAAGACCAAAATAATAAAACCCTTTCTGTTTCACTGAAAACCCTAGCCGCTCACAATCCTCTCTATATAAAAACCATTTCTATTTCACTTCTCAAAAAAAACCCTAGATCTCTAATCAAAAATGGCGACGGCGTTGAAGAAGAACAGGAAGAAGAGAGGTCACGTCAGCGCCGGTCATGGACGTGTGGGAAAGCATCGCAAGCATCCAGGAGGTCGTGGTAACGCCGGAGGTATGCATCACCACCGTATCCTCTTCGACAAGTACCATCCAGGTTACTTCGGCAAAGTTGGTATGAGGTACTTCCACAAGCTTCGTAACAAGTTCTTCTGCCCAATCGTGAATCTCGACAAGCTCTGGTCACTCGTACCTGAAGACGTGAAGGCGAAATCGACCAAGGACAATGTTCCGTTGATCGATGTGACGCAGCATGGATTCTTCAAGGTTTTGGGGAAAGGTCATTTGCCTGAGAACAGGCCTTTCGTTGTGAAAGCTAAGCTGATCTCTAAGACTGCTGAGAAGAAGATTAAGGAAGCTGGTGGTGCTGTTGTCCTCACTGCTTAGGGATTTAAGTTAATTTCTCTGCTCCTTTTCTTATCTATTTTCCTGTTTTTGAACTCAGCTTTTTGGTATTTTGGATTTTGGAATGAGAGATCTTTTAATCAATGATAATGGATTATATAATTCTGGTATTTTGAGTTTTGATTTGGTATTGATATTGGGAATTTTTGAATGCTGCCATAGATTATTATATCACTGGTTTAAATCTGAATTGATCATTGCTCTGTTCTAGCTCATCTTTATAATTTATCATTTTCAATTATCATTTGCCATTGTTGATTGAAACTTGTTAGCTTGTATCATTTCATGTGTTTTGCTCAAAGATCAAAATTTTAAATATCTTCGTATCTGTGTGTTAGGATTCATATAACCTCAAAGCATAAATCTTCTGTAATGTCACAAAAGTAATAGGATTCATATAACAATGTTTTGGTTTATTCTTTTTTGTCTACTTTGTTCTACATCAACTAGTTCAATCACCATCTCCTTTGATAGTTTTCATCACCTGATTAGCAAATCTTTCTCGTATTTGATTTCTTCAATCTCATCTTCTTGACCTGTTTCGCTTCCCCATTTCCTTATTCTAGCCTCTGCCAATGTAGCCTGAATATACATAAAACTTCTTTTAGTACCCAAATCCGAAACTGATTCTATAAAGTCAAGAGCTGCTTCTTCACCTCAAGGTTCCAGTTGGTTCTATATATCATAAAAAGCAGAACACAGGTCTGCACAATCGTTCCAGTTAGCATTCCTGTCCATATCCCCTGCTATAACATCAACTTAAATCTTATCATGTTTCCAAGTTCTTTATCAGAGGATTAGAACTCAAGATTAATTGATACCTTTACTCCATACTCCATCTTGTAACCGAGCATAATACCAGTAGGTATAGCATATAAATAGTAACACCCAACGTTCACATATGCAACGATCCTTTGCCACCCTGCTCCAACTGCTACACCTTTTGTACCATAAATCAAAACCACATTAACTTTTTGACACAATAACCTTAAAACTGATGCAGTCTTAAGGTTATAATGTTGCAAGAGAATCTCACCAGAAAGAACAGGCTTAATGTTGTTGATGACGATGGTTAGAGCCAGCAATGGAGTCAGCTGCTTCACGAGTTCTCTAACTTGTTCAGCATCAGAGAACATTGCTGGATACTTGTCTCGCAATGCGATGAGAGTCATTGATAGCTCCAATCGATACAGAAGTTATCAGAGCTACTATCAATAAGAATTTTGCTTTTCTTGGATGTTCAGCTCAGCTCCAAGTTCATTCGATACTCTTACACTGCACATGTAACTCATATTAGCTTCATCATATCATTAAGCTTTGTGTAAAACTAATTATATGGTAAATGTACCTCACAGCCGCATTGAAGCAAAACGCCACCATGATCGGCCATCCTAATATGTTCATGCTATAACCAAAACCGTTAATTCCGTTCTTAACCAAAACAAAAAAAAAGCTTCAAAGAAACTTAGAGAACTCACCATATTGAGAGAGCAGCCACTGAGACTTGAGGGTTCTTGAGGTAACCGGCAAAAAGAATCAACTCCATGAAATATCAAACCTCTAGGCTGAAACAAACAACATCATCAACATCAAGTCACTAGTTGAGTTCTCTATGAGCCAATATGTTATCAATCTGATTCCAACAGGTTTGATATCTCACCAAACCATGACAGCAGAGGCAAGAGACAATCTTGCAAAGCCTTTGAGATTCTTGAAAGCCTTCCATGAGAGCCCTGACCAAGCTCTGCCACAAGAACCTCCACAAATATAAACTATTTGGCCAACATCTATTAACCACCACAGACATTCAATACCGCAGCTCCTCCAGCCAAGTTTCAGCATCAGCAACCAACTCAATAGAGTTTGCTGAACCAACACGGTTCCTGCTATAACCGCCATTGCTATCACCTTGGTTTGTGCCTACAATAATCTCCTAAGTACACTAGGTGAATTTTATCTTTTAAGTAAATTGATTTTGATTCTTGTTGTTACCTGCAAGAACTTGGATGTGGCGAAGTTGACAGCGTAAGCAAAGAGCTGAGGAATCATCCAGCGGGATAGTTTCCCGGCGGCTTTAGAGATATCCGGCGACTGTCCGAGGAGACTCAAAAGTGGAGTGGCGAAAACGTAAAGAAGGCAAAGAAGAAGTGCACAAGAGTTAAGAATGATCCAAGACCTCTGCAGATATATTCCCATAATTTCTAGTTGCCCTGCACCGTACGCTTGACCACATAGCGTCGCCAGTGCACTTCCCATTCCAAGCTTATATCAATTTAAACTTTTTAAATGACTATATATATACTTAGAACTTAGTTAAAGATAATTTACGAATTTTTATGACTATTCCTATGTTGATATATGGATGGTACAAACTAAAAACTTCATATTTTTTATCGTCGGCAAAAAATGTGTTTTATTTATAGACTATTCATAATTATTTTACATATATATATATATATGAACTATTCGTTTGCTATAAAAAAAAAGATTGGATTAGTAGATAAATAATTTTTATATGTTACGATTTGCGATAAACAATGTGTATAAATGTATAATAATGCATGCCTTTTCTTGAATGAATGTGTATTATTTATTATGGTTGTTTGAGTGCATAATTAAGCTTATTTACCATAACGCCGACAGAGAAGCTGGAGATAACGGAGTTCTGTATGGAGACGGCAGCTAGAGCCAGCGTACGTGTCGAAGTGTCCGGCGAGGATCTGTGTAACGGCGCCTAGAGAATATTGACAAAAGGATGTGAATATCGCGGGACCCGCGAGCCACCACAACTTCTTTGACTCGACCGCAAACTGCCGGAGGAAGTCTCTACCGCCGGCGATCGAAGGCATGTCGGTGTCTGATTTGGTAGCTCGATGTTCCTGTCCCGAGGAAACAGTATCTTCATGATCAACGTTGAGAGTTTCCATAAGTCTTACGAGAGTTAATTAAGAGATGGTATACCCTTATTTCTTAGACATGCATGCATATATATTTATGTGTTTATAAGATAGTAGATAAAATCTATAGGTTTGATAAATCTATGTTAGGTTCTATGAATATTAGTTAAGGCTTTTCAAATTTCAGTATTTGATCCCTATTTTTATAGATGGAGTGGAGTGTACGAGACAAAAGTGGTCTAACTATTATTATGCATTCTCCAAACGTTTTAGTGATTAAATCGACTTTATTACCTAATTTACCGGAGTATAATTCGAAAATAAGCATTATTATAAAATTTATTACTAATTGCACATCAACCAAAATGCAAGTGTAAAATTTGGCGTATAATTCGTTCATGTTACAAAACACATATTTAGTTGCAGGATCAGTTTCACTCTCACGGCTATCACTGTCTTGGTCTCTAGGTTTAGTCTCTTAATGTGCTTAGAACTGGGTTAAATGATTATCTATAAGAAAAATGTTAGTTAAAATAATGATTTAAACTATTATGTTTTCATAAAATTTATAGATTTAATTCATGAAATTGAATCGTATCGTTTCACCTAAAAACGTAACAAACTATAAAGTGTTGTTGAAAATTAAAATGGTAAATTCGTTATTAATACAACTTAGCATTCTCGATATTTGATAATTTTGTTACAATTAGAGAACTCAAGAATAAACTAGTGTTTTCAGATGGATTAGTCCTTTAGTAGTGAGCGAACAAAATGCTACAAAATACTTTTAACAAAAGAAAAAGCTGAAAATAGTGAAAATACCAAATATAATTTTGTATCTTGTTTATTTTTTAACATCTGTCATTCATAAGTGTCAATGTGCTGCCCATTTCTTGGGTCATAGTTGAGCTTCAATTTTATCAAATGTTTGGGCTGTATCAGATCCGTTTATAACATTGCCCTGTAAGGGTTTTTTCATAATGAAAAGTGGTCGACAAAAAGAAAATCGGATTAAAAAAATAACATAAAACCCTAATTGCTCTAATCAACCTTCAATAGTTTTCCGATCGATCAACCTCTGATCAATTTTCCTCTCTTTTCAATTCATTCTTCAAAAGATGAACACCGTTCAATTCATTGACACTCAAATAGAAAAACGCGATGTTACTCTCTTGCCACATCAACAATCGCCGCCGGAAGAACAACAAGAACAACCTCCAGCCCCTCCTATTCCCTGGATTTTCTACGGTGAGTATGCTAGCCAAATTCATGGCTGGTCTCTCTTTGGTTGCTCTCATGTCATCAATAAAGAATTTGGAATGTATTGTTGTTTTAATCATAAGGAAATAGTTTCGATTCTTTCCTCTCAAGAAAACGCTGATGTGACTGGTGATGATTTCTTGAAAAAAGAGAGAAAAATCTCAGGATACATCGAATGGCTAAAAGATATGCCTATCAACAACAACCTGCATAAAGGACAGTAAAATTGATGGTGATCAATTTGGCTTCAAAGTAAACATAGGTTCAAAGGGACCTCATTGTTTTGTCTTACCTTCTCTTCTTCAAAACATGAAAATCACATGTATTTTGAATTTATAAATCATTTGGATTATCTGGAACATAAATTGGGCAATGATTATTCATTGTTCATTTTTTAAAATATATTCGCTCAAAAGGTTTAGCTAATTTCATACATAGTTCAAGCGCTTATTTATTTATTTTTTTTGTCACTCAAGCGCTCGTCTTACTTATCTAAAACATACAAAGTATTTCAAAAGAGAATTGCTTCATCAAGGTATTTTTGAAAAAACAAAGTGCATAATATTTTATTTCATTTGCAAAGAGAGTTAGCTTATTAGCAAAGAAAAGTCACGGGAGATAAAGTCATAGAACAATGATTGATTTTTGTTGGTCCCGAACTTGAATTGTGTGGAACAACCAAAAAAAAAAAAACATTTCTTATAAAGAGACAAAGTCCCACATCGGTAACAAAGAAAACATATAATGCCTATATATAAAAGCTGTTAAACCAAATCAACTATAAGGAATTTTTATTTTTATTTTTTTCTTAGTAACGTTGAGAGTTCCATAAGTCTTACGAGCTAAAGTCTAAAGAGATGGTTATTTCTTAGACATGCATGCATATATTTATGTATTTATATAATAGAGTATATAAAATATATAGGATTATTCATATAAAAATTAATCTATGTTAGGTTCTATGAATATTAGCCAAGGCTTTTCAAATTTCAGTATTGTTCCATAAGTTTATAGATGGAGTGGAATATGTACGACAGTACGAGGGCAAAGTGGTCTACCTATTATTATGTATTCTCCAAACTTTTAGTACGATGAACTCGACTTTATGACCTAATTTTACTTTTTTGAAATGAGTTTACTGACTCGAGTACATTAGGTATCTAACTATCATTAAAAAAAAAAGAACCATTATTATCAAATTAATTACTTATAGCTGCATGCATCATCAATAAAAAAATAAAAATTCAAGCGTAAAAATAATATACTTGGTTTATGTATAATTCGTTCATCTGCAAACTACAAAACTCAATAGTTGCAATTTCGCCGGATCAGTTTCACTCTCACCGCAAGTTTTTTTTAATGTGTTTAAAACTGGGATAAATGATTATCGATTAAAAAATAATTATTAATCAAATATATGTTGCTACTAATTGCTAGTTAATCAACGAAAGACCTAATAATCAACACATTCCATTGCCTTAATCTCTAAATCCAAAAGCTTAAATTAACATCAGTGTGTCGCAACTCTTTTCACATAAATAAAAATTTAGACACTAAAACCAAAAAAAAAAAAAAAAAAAAAAAACCAAGAAATCGCAAAGTTTGAAACTAAAAGAAACAAATTGTTGGCGCCTCTAGAAGAATGATCTCTGGCGATTAGACTTGGGAGCCGGTAACACTGTAGCAGCGGCGGAATCTTGAATTGCTCTGCTTTAGGCGTCGTGCACTCCTCTTCCTCCTCTGCTACTTCTTCCTCCTTCACCGGAGACTTAACCGGCAAAAGAATCTTGATCAGCTGCTCTCCATCAGCAATAATCTTCTTCTCCAATTCTGCTCCTTGTCTGTTTTCTTCTTTACCCTTTTTATTATTACTCTGCACCTCTTTTCCCGCAGAATCCATAACCAAAATATAGAAACAGAGCAGTAAGACCAGGTGTATTAAAAATTAATTAATATCAAAATTTATAGATATCCACACTTTGGGGATTCAAAATGTTTAAAGACACTCATTTTTTTTTATTTTTTTTTTTTAAAGACAGCCACAAAGAATAACCGATGTGGGTGCTTTAAGGATTAAGAAGAAAAACAAGCGGACAAATACAATTAGCTTTGGACTTTCATGTTAAAAAAAAATCTTTTATAGAATTTGATCACGTTTGGATGGATAATCACATTATTTAATTAATGAAAATATTTAAAGTCCAAACATACTCGGACATGGATTACGTATTTTTATCTTTAACAAAATTAAATAAAGGCTTCCATGTTTTTTTCTTTTTAAATTTTAATTGTTGCATAATTAAAATTTCACATAACCACAAAACTATAGCCTAAACTTAATTCCTTTGAGATAAATATATCTTAATCAATTCCCATTGAATATAGAAGAAGTACAGACAAAGATAAGAGTTTAAGACTTTAGAGGATAATATGACAAAGAGAAAGAGTAGACTAAAGAGTGTAGTAGCAGAACACAATAGATGTTCATCATCATCATCATCATCATCATCAGAAGTAATCACATTCTGGAATAACCAAAGTTATTATCATACTGAGTCATGAACTCATCATTGAACTTCTTGAAACTATCCATGATCTCAGGCATTTCTTCTTCTGCCGGTAGGATAGTTGTCCTAAGATGGAACACACTGTCAAAAAATCCACAAGAGGAATGAGTTTTTCTAATAAGAGATCAAAAGAAAAAGAACGAAAAAACCGTATTTTTGGAGAGATTCTTTATACCCTTCTTTCTGTCCAAATCCAGAGCCAGGGACTGTGGAGATTCCTGTGGCTTCTAAGAGCTTTAGACAGTAGAAAACGTCTGGAACTTTCCCGGCTTGCTTTGCAGCTTGGATAGCTCCCGGTGGTAAGCGTATTTGAGGAAACGAATACATTGCACCTAACATTTACACAAGAAAGAATCAACAAACAAGAAAAAACATACAAAATTTCTACACTGAACAGTTATTATTGCTTACCTTCTGTGAAATTGCAGACGACGTTTTTGCAGCTGTTGAATCCATCAGTCATGATCCTTGCTCTTCTTCTCAAAGATTCAAGAATCCCCTTGCTAGAAAAATGAATAAAAAATGGGAATTAATGATTCAATCCGGGGATCACGAGCATGTAAGCTTATTTATGTATATACCTTTCACGAGCGAACTGATCATATGAAATGTCTCCAGGCTTTGGAGGACTAACCATCAAACCCATCTGCACAAGGCATATCATGTCACTCTCAGAACATACTGATGATTCCCACAAAGGCAAATCCACAATCACATTTAAGACTTTTGACTTACAAAGATCTGCGCAGAGACATTGGGACTGAGCGCAATTGATGCAACCTTGTAAATCTCCTCAACAACCTACAAAATCATAAAAATCATATTGTTATGTTTATAACACATAACATAAGTAACGAAACAAATATTAAAAAAGAGAGTTAAAGACAAACCCTTGGAGGGATATTAGTCATCTCAAAGTATCCACCTCGCTGTCCACATTCACCCCAATATCCTTTAGAGACAGTATGGAAAGATACAAGTTGAACTTCCTTGCTGAACGGCGAACCCATATCCATCAAAACCTTTGTATTTTTAAAGTTTCATGTTAAAAGAATTATCACAAATCAGGAAACATGAAAGCGAAGAATAGAAGCTGACCTTCTTGGAGCTGATGAAGGGACGCTCATCTTGGTATATGTTCTGCTGATAAACCTCGTCTCCCAGAAGAACTAGTTTCTCGTTATAACAGAACTTCAATATCTCTCTTAAGTTAGCTTCGCTTAGACACTGACCAGTTGGGTTCCCAGGGTTAATGATCACCATTGCCTTGACCTGTATACCAATTCAAGAGAATTTTGTAACTGGAGAAAGAAAGACATACGCTTCTACGCTAACTGCATCATTGATGGTTGTAAGAGAAGAAGGAAAATAGAGTGCTTACTGTTATCCCTTGAGAACGAGCCTGAGCAACGGATTGTCGAAGGTTATCAACATCAAGTCCCCAGTTTTCAGACTCATCAAGATAGTAAGGAACAAGAGAACCACCTAACAGTGATATGGTAGCTGAGTAGAGTGGATACTGTGGAACCGGAACTAGAATCTGCCAAACGGGTAAAACAAAAAAGAAACTTATAAATGAAACATCAGAGGTAAATCATAGGAGAAAAGACCTCTTTAGACAGAGCATTACCCCGTCTCGATCACCGCGTATAACACAATTCAAGATTTGCATCACACCTTTGCTAGCTCCATCAGTGAGAAATATGAGTTCTGGATCACTGTAATTCAAAATTAAAGAAGCAGAAAGAACTGAGCTTGATTTGATTCCACAACAAAATATATATTTCATTTTGCAGTAATCACCTTGGATACCCATCACGCCGTTCAATGAACTCAGCAACCTCTTTCCTAACTCCTGGAAGTCCTCTTGAGTCACTGTAAGCACCTAATGAAACAGAGAGATAAAAAACTTTCTGATCTCCACACTAAGTCTATAATAACGGGCTGGTTAACGAGTTGACTAAACATAATACCTAATCCGCCTGAAGTCAAGGAAATATAATGTTTAGCTCTTGCAATAGCATCAGCTGGAAATAGCATTCCAACATTTGGATCATCTAGTAGAAACGGAGCTTGACAAAGCGCAACAACCTGTAATTGTATATTATTTAGCCTCAATCTAAATTGAAGTCTTTTTTACTATTCAGGCTCATCCTAGATTGAAAAAGACATAATAATCTCATGAAGTATGAGAATTGTATATACACAAACCTGGCGAGGAAATGTAAGCGGCTTCTGTCCTAAAGCATGAGGATTCCCAACGTTGGTGAAAATAATCTGTTATGTAATACTATGTCCAAGTTAGCAACTACTAATAACTATAGACAAATAAAGTTGTAAGATGATAACTGCAAATGCATATCAAGTCCAAAACCAACAGAGAAGCACATGTCTCTATCTAAAGCTCCTTGTTAAGTTTGCTCAACTTTTCATAAAGTTTCATACTTGTTGAAGTTGGATATAGAGGAGACATGATGACACCTTATTTAGAGTAAAGGCACAAGATAACCCAAAGTATTTACCTTTTTGCCTTCTTTCTGAAGCTCAGAAGCTCGGAGATAGAGTTCACCTCTAACGGCATACTGACACTTCTTGACGTTTTCATTCAGAGAATCGTAGCTGAGAGCCATTTATGTTCACACTTAAGCAAACACTTAGCTCACTTCAACCTTATCAACACCTTCCTCTACAATCGGAATCAAACAGTTCATCAATCAGCAATCGGATTTACAAAGCCAGATTGGATAAAGGAATCGAGATCAAACTAAATTGGCTCTAAAAGCAAATAGCAAGATGGAGCTTTTTTCTATAAAAAACCAAACTTCTGGATTTCAATGAACCCGAAACACAAATTCGTATTCGTCAAAGGCAACGCCTTTTGAAAAGGGCTTTGAAAATCATTCAAAAGAAGAAGAAATTGATCCAATTAGAAAGAAGAAACCAAATGAATCACCACACACCTTCAAACTCAAATGTTTTGTCACGTTCGGTTTCCAGAGCTAAGGCGAGAAAATAGTGGGGAGAGTTAGCTTATCAGCTCATTCAAAATATTTGGGGAAGCAGATTACAAATGTGTGTCTGACATGAATTTGGATCATTCGTCAATCTAATCGTGTGGCATCATAACAAAGGAAGCAGCAGAGCCACTGAAACCAACGAAGATGATTTATCAGACAAAAGTCAATTTCACAATTATCTATCCGTGTCTCATTTTTATGCCACGACGACAGTTTTTGGAAAAAAAATATGAGAACAGATAATTTGGAAGAGAATAAAAATGTGGTGGAGATTCCAGATGGAGAGATTTCTAAATTAATAAAATTTGTCATGTATTAGACTGTTCTTCAGAGAAAAAATATACTTTTGAGACTTACCAATAGGGTAGACCCACGTGTCCTTCGTTATTTTTCATCCCAATTTACACGCAGCAGGTTTATGTTTTCTTCTGTATTGGGCCTCTTTGGCTCCTCGTTGTCTCAAAAGGCTTTAAAGTTGTGTGCTCATGACTCATTTGTTTTAGCTGTGCTATTTTGCCGTCGAACTCGAGCGTGAAAAGTGAACTAATATGAGTTGTAAAATTCTGTTGTTTCCAATTCAAAATAAATTCATCTTTTGTTAAACTTGTTTTTTTTATGGTTGATTTCTGTAATGTTTTTTTTTTTTAAATAAACGACGTAATTATAGAGATAATCATTCGAGTCTATGGTTGCAAACTTACAATTGGACGAAAATACTCATTATATCATCATCCTGTAATGACATAACTCATCAAATAATGCAAATTTTCTTTTGTAGTAATGTTTTTGTTGAATATACTTATTTAAAAAAATTATGAAAATATCTATTAAAATAAAAAATTTCTTGTTTCATAGTTAATGATTAGAGCCAACTTTAAATTTATTTTATTATAAGATAATAAGAAGATCAAAACTTTCATAAAATAAACACAACATCACTTAATATAATGTCTAACATTACTCAAATGTTTTCAAAAAAATCATGTCTAAAATATCCGAAACAAAACAACTTAAGGCTCGATGCATTTGAGATTCTTGATGGTGGCGAGTCTTTGGAGAAAGACATCAAAGTCCTCATCGCGGCTTAGCATGCTGACACGAACGTACTTCTTGTCACTGCCAAATCTGTCGCCACCTCTCGTCAAAACCTTCTTTCCCTTCAAGAGACTTCCAAGATCTCTCTCCTCTTTACACCCCAACCACGCAAACGCTGCAACAACCCAACCGTTAGTACGTACAACTTCAAGAAAAAGTGGTTTATGTGGTTTAGTACGTACCAGGAGAAGTGGAGATGGTTTTGCCAAAGAAGTTGCAGAAGGCTTGAGAGTGATTAGGGAGAGTGAATGCATCCCCAGACTCGACGACCTCACGTAGCCTCTCCCACCTTGACTTCATCTTCTCGTAGCCATAATCGAAGAAGCTCTCCGATTGTGTCCTACAGCTTTTGGTCAGTTCATTGAGGATTGTGGTGGCTCGAGTTTGTGACTCTTTCGACACACCAATGGAGCTGATTGTTAGGTATTGCACCATCTTCTTAGCCACCTCTATGTCCTTCACCAACGCCCATCTTTACCTCAAAATAACAAAACAGTTGTCAATAACTCTATAATAACGACCAAAACAGCGTCATTTAAAAATAAATAAAAAACAGCGTCATTTTATTGATTAGTTTCTCTCACAAATAAATAAATAGCTAAAACTGCGTTGTTTAATAGTAAGTTTTATAATCAAATAAAATAATAAGAAAAAGGTTAACAAAAAAAAAACCTTCAATTTGTTCTTTTTATCACAAAATTATTATATCTCAATGATTTCATTAGACACATCTATCTTTAAGTTTGTATTGACTTAGCCGAATAACTAGTTTCAACTTTAGTGGTAAGTTTGACTAACAATAGATTCTATTGGACCATGCAAATCAACGCAAAATTAGAGGTTTATTTGTCTAATAATTTAGTTGTAAGACTTTTTTATACCAAAGACTAGTAAATCAAGATTTTTTTTCCTAACTTTTTTCCAAATAACTCAAGAGCCAAAACGGCGAAGTTTAAGTGGTTAGTTTCTCTCATGGGAGCAAAAACGACGCTATTTGAAAGTGGTTAGTTCATCTTACCCGATACGTGACCCAGCGTGGCCGGTGATCTTGGAGAAGGTGAAGAGCATAAGATCATGGTCTTCACGGCGAATGATGGGAGTGTAGTGTGGCCAGTAATACGCGAAATCGTGGATTACTTTCCCGCCCTGATCACTTCGTTTCACCACCGGCTCTCTCATGGTCCCATCAGGGTTGTTCGGTGACGTCACCAACTCGATGTGCGGTCCCTTTTTATCGTACGTCCTTGCGTCTCCTTCCCATTTGTACAGGTCCGATCGTAGATACGATCCCTCATCCACGTATGTCTATAACAATACATAAAAACATACAATATTTAACGTACTTTGAAGGAAGAATGTTTTTGGTAGACCTAAAATGTTTTGGGACCTATATATCTATAAGCATTTGTCTTTGGGATGTCTCATGTGTTATGCTCAAGAAACATGTCTCGCTTCACAACCTCAAAATTATAATGCTTGTGAAAATCTTAGATATACATCAACCCAACTTTTCAGGCCATGTAAAGATTTTCTGATGAAGTTAAAAGACAAATATATAGGAGATACAAGGAGAATGTATTCAATGAGTGAAGGCTTACGGAATAATAAGGAACTGCTGCGACAATACTGACAGGATTGGTGTCAGAGAGCGATGAAAGTGCAAACAAAGCGGCCTGACAAAGCTGTGATGAGCCAGTCCCCACCGCGATGTAGCGTTCCTCCGTTGCTGCGTTTCCGATGGCACCATGCAAGGCCTTGATCGCCTTTGCAAGCTCTGGCTCTAGGAACCAACACACGTCTGTCGTGTCGCTGAAGTAGCTCATATGATCCCACCCTAGTATTACCACCGTACACCTGTCCTTCATCTTCCTCCAATAGTCTTGAAACGCCGTTGGATCTCCTCTACAAATAATGAATACGAGCACATAAATATCTTTTTGTTTTAATTCATCATGGATATTCTTTGTTTGTATTATTATTTATTTTTTCTATAATTCAAGAGTAGATCTCAGGCGTATGCAAGGGTGCATACTAATCCCATGGGAGAGGTGCAATCCTGGATAATAGGCCTTTGTTTGTATTTGCGTCAAAACGTTTTGATTTGACAATTACATGTTATAACAGTGGATTGTTTTTCAAATATGAAATCACAACGTTTAGTGTGTTCATCTAAGTTTATTTGTCGATCATAAACGTCTTAAGAACAAATACAAACTAAAGAAAAAAACATTATATATATTTTGAAATAATCGAGACTTTACTTTAGGTTGTGTAATGAAAGTGTACTTTTTCTCCAGTAAAATAAAAATTTATGACCGTCAAATTGATTAGCCAATTTTTAGTTAAACAAATTCATGTGTATATGTTGGTTACTTAAAATTAAAACGAAATCAACCAAGTTTCTTTTTTAAGTGGATTATTGTACAATAAAAGTGAGATTTTGGTAGGATTAACACATACTGATCGAGATTGATGACCTCATCTGACAAGCACTTGTTGTTCTTCGAATCACTGTCGGATTTCTTCGACTTTGCAGACCCCATCTTTTTCGTGTCCCTGTCTGCTCTCTTATTGCTGACGTAACAATGTGTGTGAGAATGTTAATGATTATAAAATCGTGTGGTATGATACTACTATTTTATAAGGAGATGGAGAAATGTTTTTGGAAAACAAATTATTAATTTTCGTCTTAACAAAATAACATTTAGA
The DNA here is from genome assembly GCA_028015245.1 of Cardamine occulta. Classification (NCBI taxonomy): domain Eukaryota; kingdom Viridiplantae; phylum Streptophyta; class Magnoliopsida; order Brassicales; family Brassicaceae; genus Cardamine; species Cardamine occulta. The sequence goes on from CM051363.1 coordinate 8,694,086, forward strand.
AACCGGAAAAGGTAAACCCAACTCCAAGAAAATTGAAAAAGGTAAATGATTTACGCTGTATCTAATCAATCAGTGTATAGAAACAGATCTAGCTCCAATTCTGTGGTCAATAATTTACTTATTCAACACCTTTGAGTCAATATGCATAATTATGTTAATTTGTTTTAACTACGCCAAGTGTCCTAGTGAATCTAATATAAGTTATGTACCAAACCTATTAAGGCAAGGGGAAATATGGTCAAGAGATTCTATGTAAATATTTTCTTTGAAAGATAAAATTTAAAAGGTATATCTTCATGAACCAAAATTGTAACTAACACTATGATCTATGAAGCCAAATCATCAAATCTGTTATAGTTAACGACCGTAATATCATTGTTTTTACAATGTTTTAGACTTTTAGTGATGAAAACGAACATTAAAAGATTAACAATGAAGAGATTTTAGTAAATTTATGTCCAAAGAGATGTAAGTGTTGATGATCATTAATTGAAGTGCGAATCACGATAGTAATTGCTCGGATACATTTGGGACTTTTTGGAGGGTTGATCGTTGTCGTGGAACGAAAGATCTTCTAGAATACTCGAAAAATATGCTCAATCTCAACTCTCAAGAAAACAAGCAAGCTAACATTTCGCAAACAAAAATATTCAACAACGCATTATTATTCTGTTAGTAGAAGAGAAATAGAATGTGCATGTAATTATGTAAAGCAGCGAGTTGACTTGAAAGTCTGCAACTACATCAAACCAAGACAACACATTAAATTCAATGTTTATCATGCATCAAACGAGTTAGTTAAACGTCATAACTAGAATTGTACATTCGCCGAACTAGCATTTAATTCAACGAGACACCATCACCACACATCACTCACTATATTGAACATTTATGAAATAGATGTTGGAGTTTGATATAGGAACACTGATGGAACATTAGTGAAGCTGAGGCAACCATGTTCAACATTTATGAAATTGATGGAACATTATTAAAGCATAGGAAAACAGATGTTTGACTTGTCCCTTTGTACACCGTACATACAAAATCTAGGTGCACTTTAATCTCACAATCCAATATCCTAATAATCTAAAAAAATTCATCAAATTTTTAACATTTTAAGAGTTCACTTTCTCCATGGACTCCGATTCATTGAATTTTTTAGTAAAATTCTTTATGGTCTCGATCAAAATTTATTGAATTTTAATTTTAATCCAGTAAGCAATAACTAGATTAAGTCCATAGTATAATACTTTTGGTTCCATCTTTATACTAGCTTAGAGTTTTCTAACAGAACTCGCATCAACATGAAAATCTATCTTATCAAATATAGTGAAGAAGACTGTCAAATACAAATCCGAATCCAATAAACTTGTTGGTTGGGATCTAAAAGACATTGGTCCTTAATCCTAAGCCCATGACATCAATCTTGAGCTTAGGGGATTCTGATTGTACCAAACAAGCTATACATTTGTTGATGAGATCACACACTTTGGTCTCTCTTAAGTCTCCTCTTTACTGGTGTTGAGCTTCGTTTGGCAAAGTCTGAGGAATCTTCCTGAACACATGTTTCCTACACCGCTCAAAAATACTATCGTAGATCAAATCAAACTCCACACCTGCTCGCTCTCGGTTCACAATGAACAGAATATGATCTGCCTCTACAATCTTGTAGTACCTGATACATTCAAGAAAACCTTGTAAGACTCTTGTCTTTCATTGAATCTCCAAGAAACTTAAATCCGAAAAGAGGACTAACCAAATGCCCGGTTGGAGTGGGAGACAATCCGAGTCACTACGAACAATGAGACTAGAATGTTCAATGGGAATTCGTGGATGAGTCATGGATATAGTGTTCATTGCTCCATCATTGTCTTGCCAATCTTCATCTCTGCAATAAAGAATTTAAACCGAGATTCGTATAAATCCTATAGCGTAGCTTTAAGTGATTTTTTTACCTGTAGCCCTTATAAGGCAGAGGAATGTCATGAGGAAATCTCCATTGACTCATCTGAAACACGCGGATGAATAGTAGAGGATGAATTCCCATCATACCTGAAGGAACAGTCATCATCCCAAGAGGTTTTCTAGTACGCTTAGTAGCGTAGCTGAAGTAGAACGTGTTTGGGAAAGTCTGGAGACCAGCATTGATCTTCATCGATCCCTGGATTGAGAGATCAGGCAAGATCCAATCTGCAGATGATGCAAAAGGGCCTGCGTTTCCAAGTAGAAGATCGACTAAGCCACGTAAACCTGTCTTCTTTCTTGACATGTTGAAATGGTCGAACCCGAAATTGTAATAGGATTTGAGCCAAGGAATGTCGATCCAGTCATACATTATGACTCCAAGTTTGCAAAGTTGAAGCAGAGATATAGGTCTCAGAGACTTCCCATCTTCTGGCCTGACAACATTATTATACATTTTGGATTATAAGCTCTTCGATGTTTAGCTAAGAGGTCACTAAAAAGGAAGAGAAACTCACTGTATTCCATCTAGATAAGTTCTAGTAGTCCCGTTTAATGCTCCTGACAATGATGTTAAACTCAACACCCAATTCTCATTCGTGTTCTCATAACCCTCAAACATCTGAAAACAAGACAACACAAGCAATGACATTCAAAACACACAACCAAATCTCTCTCGATAGATCAATATGGTGCCTAGTTATTTTAGGCAATTATACCTTATCAGCGAGCATTTGCTGCATCACACGAACAACTTGAGCACCAGCAGAGTGACCAACAAAGTGAATTGGATGATCTTCATCCCATTCTTGGTATTCCCCTGAAGTAAAATCAACTATTCATCAGCACAAGAGTGAATCTAAAGGCTATTGAGATCGAGCAAGCAAACACTAAAGACTGAACCTTTTTCATAGAAACGACCAAATTGAGAGTGCCCACAAGCTTTACTGTGTTCTTCACCATAATCAACTAATCCACCTTTCAGGTAATAAAACAATTCTCTTGCCCTGAGAAAACACTTAACACATCCTTTATCAGTTATTCACACTAAGATTGTAAATCATAATAAAAGATTGGAACTTTCTCTTTTCACCTATCGTGTACACTCGTCAAAGAACCCAAATCAGGCACTAACACTCTCTCATCCTTCTTCTCTGCTCCAGCAAAGTATGATAAACCACCTAATCTCTGCAATGGCAAATCCAATTAACTAAACGAAAAAAAAAAAAAAAGCAACCTTTAATGTATAAGAAAAGAGGAAGTTTACTTACTCCTTTACCAAATCCGAAAATCCCATGAACCAAAACAATAGGAGGCAAATCATTGACGTCTGATGACTTTTCTTCAATCTGTTTGACTTCAGTGGTGGTTTTGGGTTTAAAGATCGATTCGCTCAACGTCTGAGTGAGATCTCCGGCGATGGCGGAGCTAAATATGTAAAACCCATACACCATATGAACAACGGAGCTCACTGATAGCTCTGCTAACTGAAGAGATGATACAATCAACCACGGAATCATCCTCCTTAACCCACACAAAAACTCCATCTTTCGTCTCTCTTTATAAAACCCAGTAAACAGAATCTGGATTTTATTGTTACTTTGCTAAAATTCAGAGACAAGGAAGGTAAATTCCGATTCTTATTCTTCTAAAACCTAGAAAAATTCTACCTTTTTTTCTCAAATACAGTGAAAGAAACAAAGAAACAGAGTCAAACAGAGGACGCTCTGTATCAACATTGTATCAAGACGACAAACACCCTAAACAAGATGAATTATCAAATTATGAATTGAAACGATTCTTCCTACTTCTTCGTTTGCTTCTCTCTGTGGTAAAATGATTTATCTTCACAAACACACAACTTTCTAGTTCGTTTTTGCCCTCACGCATGAAACGAGCTCTCTGTTTACGGGCCAATGAAAGGCACACACTTCAAATTTTTGGGTTTTTTCTGTATTTAAAGTTTTGTTTTTTTTTCAAGACGCGACAGAGAAAAAGAAAAAGCTGGAATTTGAAAGATTTGTGTTTGTTGTATGCTTTCTTCAGTGAAGATGCAACGTGGATATATTTTAGGAAAATAAAGTGGGTCCCATTGAGATATGGTGAATTGTTATGAAACATTTTTAAAAATTTAATAATTTAGTAACGTTTGGTTGGTATAAGTTGGAGAGTTTGCTGAACTGTCAAAATACAAGTTTCATGAGAACACTTCATGTTTCGTGAAATTTCTAGCAAGTTTTTGTGGACCACTTTAATCACGTCGTACACACGTCCAAGATTATATTTTTATGAATGACATATATACATAAAAAGAAAAAAAATAGTAGAATTTTTATTTTAATTATGAATGACATTTATACATAATATGGATTTTTTTTTTCAAGAAAGCATATTTGTTTTTTTAATTACTTTTGAATCTCTATTTACTATTTAGTCTAGTCAATTTGTGTGTACGCCAAAATCTTGCCTTGAAATTTCTTGTACTAAAATTTTACATTTTAATAATGGTTTGATGGCGATGATGATTCTGATGATTGTGAATTGGTGATGATAACAATGTGGATGGTATGATGATGATAATGATGGTATGATGTTGATCAACATGACATGTTAATGACGTTTATTGATGATGATGATGATGGTGGCATTGATGATGATAAGAATGATGATGGTGATGACCCTATGATGGTAACGACTCTATGGTGATGTTACGATGATGATATGTTTTCACAAACAGCTTAATTGTCTATCATTTAGAAAAAGGAATTACAACAAGAAAAATAAATTATAACAACATAAATAGAATTGTGAATTTTGTGATATATATCCAAATATAAATCCAAAAATAAATTTAGCAAATCTGAATAAAAATATACCTACTATAAGTCTATCTTGTATCTAATAGTCATATACATCTTAGAGAGCTCAACAAATGTTGATACTTTTGCTTTGAGACTTTTGAATTTTGAGGTGTAGGATGCAACATCAATGTTGTCCAATGATGAAATGACTTATAGAACATTTTTCGTGTTTCTCTCATCTATCCAATGAGATGGCTTGAAAGAGATGGTTGTCTTTAAGGTCTGAACCACATAGTATAAAGCTAAAACAAAAAAAGATTTCACAATTTTTATATTCTAGTCCATTTTTGAGATAACCGGTAATGAACTTCCAAAGTTTTTGAGAAGTGTCATAACGCACTCTTAAGTTGTTGTTCTTAGTGCTAGACCATTTTGCAACAATAAAAAAAAAAACACTTAATTAGTTTTTAAGATTTATCACAATGAAAAGGTTATCACACTGAAAAGGTAGTTTATGCATTATTATAGTTATTATTAGACCAGTATTTCCAAAAAATATGCAAAGTAGATAAAAATAATATATTACCTCAACGTTCGAAATATATAATCTCGGCCATAAGATAAAATTAGAAGGAATCATCATCAACAAGTTCTAAGAAGGAACATTATCCTCATAATTTAAAATGTTAATCATAAAACCCCTTGACCATGTACACATTAAGCACAAACTGCATAAATGCATAATCTTATAATGTTTTTTTAAACATAACTTCTGAAAAATTGTCACGTAATTTTTCTACTTTTAACATGTATCTCTTTTTAAGTTGCACTAAAAAATGTATCAATGTCAACAAAAAAAATTAAGTTATATATATATATGAAATAGTAATATGCAAGTTCAGAAACATAAAATATAAATTTGAAATTCATCATATAATTATACATCTCCAAATCAATCATACTCTTCACTTGTAATCATACATAACATGTCACAATGAAGAACATTCGCAGTTTATGGGCTCGATCTTTGGAGAAAAAAAAATCATATGTGAACACTATTTTGGAAACTCAACGCATCCATTGAAGCTAAACACATCTATGGAAGCTAACGCTACAAACGACACAGTGTCTTCGGTTCGGTAAGCAATGGGTTGGTTTGCTAATTCAATCCTAATCACCGCCATCACCATTAGTTCCTATCTTTCAAATAAAAAGTAAATTACCTCACTTAATATCTCCTCCTAAACATCATGAAGCACTTCTTTATTGATGCATCCTTTCAAAAGCTTTGATTTGCATATACTAAGGATCATCAACGACATGACTACAATATGCATAACATGCTGCAAAAAACTTGATTGCATCATCGATTCAGTTATTCATGTAGTATTTGTTCATCATGAATGACATATAAAATCTTAAGATCCACTGCCTACATAAAATATCTTTTAAATTTATCCACTACATCGTATGTCTTGTGGCTAACTAAGATGACACAATATGATGTAAAAAAAAGGCACAATCTTCTTTGAAACTCATCTTCAATCTCCTTAGCTATTGTGTGTCGTGTAAAGTGTAAACGCATATAATTCAGAAATAAATTTGTGATGGAATATGATCAGAGAGCCAATAATACCAGTTTGTAGATTCTGTGTAATACTTTCTTTCATGTACAGACAAAGAAAGACGTAGGAAAATATATAAACCCCACTTAACACTTCATATATATTCTACATTTACACATTTGATAACATTAGTCAATCGATACATTTTTTTTCTTACAAACAAAAAAAATCTCCGGATCTTTGTCCTTGAGCCCTCAATCTCCAAAAAAATCTCTTCTACGTATGATCAAAAACACTATTGACTTTTTTCTTCTCTATGGACATTTCGAGTTTTTACCCGGTCCTCCATAGTAAAAATAGTTACCCCAAACCCGGTTTACTCCTCCTCTTATATCATAACAATTCGGATGATCCGCAAGAACTCTAAGATTAGATATTGGAATAAGAGTATTGTCCCAATCTACCATCTGAAGATTCCTAAAGTAAGACGCTTTTCCAAAACCTTCACCAGCAAAATGGCCACTACCCATTTGGGTCGAAGTATGTAAACCATCAGGTCGTGTGTTCACGATCTCGCCACCGAACTGGACCATGTTCCCATGCTCCCTCAAATGTGTGAACAAAGATACGGGCCAATACCCGACTAATGTACCCGACCCGAATTGGAGCCACCAGTGTCCATATTTTGGGTCCTACACGTGTGGTTTTGACGAAATTACGTTATTGGAATAATTCTTAACTATCAAAGATTCAAAGATGAAATTCACAATTAAATACACATGTAAAAGTTGAGTGAGCTGTGCAGACCGTGCAAAGCATTTGATGAAGCCATGTGCATGGTTTTAATCAAGAATAGTAGTTTGATATAATTAGAGAGACATTCATTAATTAATGCCAAAATAAATTGTTAGGAGACAATTCTATTAAATTAGTATAACATGCAATATTTATTTGGTAGAGGCACTTGAGTGCTTAAAACTTAAGTTAAAGGCTTTCTTTACGCCCCACTAAATGATTATATACAATAAAAGAGAAATCTCAAATATACGTAAATTTGATGAAACTAAAACAGTTTAGATATAAAGATGAGAATAATTTTACCTTCCATATCAATAAACTTATATCAAATTGTCCACCTTTATATGAAGAAACCGGCGAAATCGCCGCTCCAATCGCGATTCGATTGTTTGTTTGAACAAAACCAGAACACAATAGGTTATAGCATCCTGTTGCCTGGTAGGCATCCGACTGCAAGAAAAAAAACAAAAGATATAGTAGCATTTTAGTAAATTGTAAGAAAATAGTAAAAAATATTTTATGAAAAAGTTTTGAAGTTGGATGAAAATTAATACCGTCCAATAGGTGAAGAATCTTGGGTTAGTGTCTCCGTACAGCTCCGGGCTAATCTGTCCAACATAATCAAAATGCTAAGAATTTAGAAGCATTTATTTAAAAGTAATTACAATAAAAATAGTTATAGACAAATAAAATACAAAGAAAAGAGGGAGGTGAAGGTTGACACGTGCCTGCCAACCAGCTTCGATGGTATTAAGATCGTCGGCGAAAGAACCGGCGATGACCCAAATCTGAGATAAACTAAACTCGTATTGGCTATTGACACGTGGCGTCCATACGTTTATACTTGCTTTCGCTCCATAATATTGACTTCCCGATACGTATCCAACCGCATGCTACCATTTTATAATTTTGTTTTGGTTTAAATGTTGTCTTAAAGATTATAATTTGTAAATCGAAACAAAAAAATGTTGGAACTAGAGAATTCTCTTTCTTTCTTTTTTTCTTTTTTTCTTTTTCGATTTGAGCAAAGAATAATAATTCTGACATGTTAAATTCTGTTTATGGTATTGCAAAGATTTGCGAGAAAGTTGTTTTTTGGTATTATTACCCATCTGTTGTTTTAACAAAAGTTAAATTAAGAAAAAGTATATAACGTCTGACTTTTTTAATAAAGTTAATGATACGTACCTCGTGGCCGTTACTGCTCGAATCCCTTCTCACGCGCCTGATTTTCCGACCAAATCTACGGAAAGAACTTGCTCTTAACATGTCCTGCTCCGTCGTTCTTCTGATCGGTATCGTACCTTCCGGGCAAGTCTCACCGGATAAGCTCCAAAGCTGAAAATCTTCATGTGATTCATTTTCTTGGCTATACCCTTTTGGCATTTCCGGTGGATCCTAAACATGTTTTCAAGTAAAATTTAGAGACTTTGAGATTGAAAAATGTATGAGAAAGTAAAAGAAATGTGTGTACCATTGGTCTTTGTCCCTGTAACAAGGGATGATCAAAAGCAGGCTGGTGATGAGATCGTACACAATCTATTATATCGCCATCGGAGCTCTGCAAACATTATCATAAGATCATTAATTTAGTTTTATATATATAATAAATAATTAATCAGTGTAGGATATATAGAGTTTAGAGTATTTGCCTGAATGGTCTTGATGGCAGGTTTATTGATCTTTTGGAGATGTTTTCTGATGAGTTTTAGCTTTTGCATCTCTTTTTGAGGCCGGAGAGTCTCACTTTCGGATGTGGAATTTTGTGGAGAAGCAGAAAATGAGAATGAAGAAGAGAAGAGACAAAGTAAGAGAATGAAGGTGAAGATCAAGCAAGAAGACGACATTGTAATGGCAGAGGAATGGCCTCTTTTTCACCGTATATATTGACTTTTCTTAAAGAGTATGAAAAATCACTTTTTGTGTGGTGTTGATGTGTGATGAAGATGAAGGCAAAACATTTATTGCAAAGCTTGTTGTTGTTGTTGTTCGTCTTCTTCATGTCACTGACACATCTTCCAACAAACCCATTAAAGACATAAGTCACTTCTCTAAGAAAACCTAGAGCCCCCTAAGATTCAAGAATTAATGAATCAACTCACTCCCACAAATATAAGAATTAGTAGTAGTATATACGAAGCGTAAAGTAATAGAACTATCAATTATGTGTTGAGAAAGCATGTGGGTTTTACACATAAGGTGATATAAATACTGCGGGGTAATGATGAAATCATGGAATGGTATTTAATTTTCCATTTTTATTGGGGTTTTGGGAGAAGTTTTATACTCCGACTATTTAAAAAGAAGAGAGGAGATTTGATGCAGCTTTATCGTTATGTGAAAACGTTAATTCTGTTGTAAGCAAACTTGGATTTATGGTTTGAGACATGAAAATAGAAAACTTTAAATCTTGATTTTCTCACTTGTTCTCAAACTTATTTAATTTTTTTTTTTTTTTTTGATAAAAACTTATTCTTCGATCTTTGAACAGCTAGCTAATTTTAACGATTATTTATTCCATATCGTGTCAAAGAAAACTAACTCTCCTAATCTCCTTTGATATATATTCGTCACATTTATTTTGGTACGTATGTGTTGTTAGATTCTCTTGAATATAGCAAAGGGTACATTATTGATTATCATTTGTCCAGGATTATTTAACTATTTGGGAGAAGAATATAATTTCTCATAAATCTCACGCAATTGGGCACAATGATTTGCAAAGCATGGATTTTCATGTGACTAAAAACCTACAGGGATGCATGCATTAAGTACTTAATGGCCCCAACACTTCCAAGAGCCCGTTCATTAAATAAAATTTAAACTCAAACTGTATAAAATATATGATTTAATTTTAAAATTGTATCCACATTAATTTGTTAATTAACTGTTTTAAACATTTGATTTAGGCCAAATGTTTGGTTAGTAACTAGTACTACTTGAGATGCAGCTCGATATATATATATATTTGGGTAATTGGGTCCATTCTTCGTCCACTTTATATTCCCATTAGACAACACAAATAAAATCAATGGTTTGATTATTGTGTTTAGTCACCTTAAGATTATAGAATTCGTTAATTTGGTTAGAAGAATCGTCAATAAAGCAAGTACAAAAATGTGGAATGGACCTCGAGAGTGTATTTGCTAGAATGATATTGTCCCCGTCTTTAAAATCGAGGGAATGATTGAGAGCCAAAGCATGCAACATGTTTGCCTTTGGAAGTTTTGATTGCTATTCAAATATTTAATTTCATAATTAAGAAAAACATCATTGGCTGCGTTAATTGTGAATCTTCCATTCTTTTTTACCAAACAGACCAAAAAAAACAAAAAAAAAGATATATAACAGAGCAGAGTTGACCAGATCATAAGATAAAGTATGACTTACCATCACCTTCAAATTAATCAAATCTGACTTTAATTTATAATTTAAGGAGTGAAATAGAATATCAACTGTTTTTATCAAATATAGGAAGAATTAATTGTTAAGAGTACCATTTTAATAATGAATTGATAGGGAGAGAAAAAAGAAAAAGGCGAAGAGAAATAAAGATGAATATTAAAGCTAACAAAAGGAGAATGGAAACAGTTTGATGTAAGAGCAATGATAATGTCTCTAAAGCAGCCTCGAGCTCAGCTTTTTCCAAATTTATCTCGAGCCATACCAGAGGGTAGCCCTGGATCTTCGGATTTTTCGGGTTTTTGGTTATCAGAAATTCTACCGAATTGAACCGAATAACCGATCGATTTTGATGTGCTGAAGCGAACCGATCCGATCTCCGAACCGATTCCAGAATTAATTCAATCCGTTTGGTGTAGTTTTCTATTTTGCTCGGTAACCGTATCCGATTATTTCCGTATTCGGTTTAGTCTTCAAACCGTAAGCCCAGGCTACCAGAGAGTATCTTAGTTAACTAAGATCATTAAGGACAATTGTGTAATACTGTTTGGAACAAAGTACGATTTAGCGTTGGAGTTATTAACTATGATATGATGAGACATGATTTACAAAGCGGCGTGAAAGTGTTGGACGTTAATGTTCGGACCATGCAAGCACTTTGTTGAGGGTACATCATCATGGATTTTCATTGTGAGTTGTCCATTGATGTAAACCATGGAAAAATCTTATAGGCTACACAGATTCAAATTCACGTATTAGTTAAAAAATAAATAAATAAGATTACACATTGAACACTTATTTAATTCCTAATTCATAGACCATATGACAAGTATTTTATTCCAAATTCATCAACTTGAATAATACATAATCTTTTCTTTGTGACTTACATCATGGTTAGCTTGGTGTAACAAAAGTATCGGTTGTTCAACAAGTCTACACTCCGGAGATTTGGTAATCCCCCAACTGTCATAAAAAATAATATTTGTAAGATAGCTCCAAATAAAGGAAACCTATAAATTGTAGAAAATATTTACAATGGCTATGTTTTTTTCTTCTTTTTGTAAACACTCAATATTTGTGGTTGTTGAATGCTTATTTCAATTCCTCCCCAAATAAACCTACCGATTCAGAACCTCAAATAAAAGACTGAAAAGAGAACTAGATTAATATATCTAAACTAATGTAACATTACGATACGAATTAAAACATTTAACACATGAAACAGAAACTGACATGTTTGAAATTATAACCCGGTATCCAAACATTTTCAATCTACATACACACACACACTGACACACACATGATCTCTTCCTCTCTCTTTTTTTTTTCTTGTTTTTTTCAAGAAGTGAAATGAATCAAATTAAAGAAATAAAACAACCAAAGCAACTAACCCATATTAAACATATTTCCCCCCTTAAAAATCCTCAATTCTCCTTTAAAACAAATCAATGTTTAACGAGGGTAGAGAGCGCCAAACAATTATCAGCCATTCGATACAAAACTCCCGCAGATTTATAAACGACGTTGATCTCCTTAGTTCCCTTCATTGCATCGCTACAAGTATCATAGTCCGTCAACGCAGCGCTAAGGTTAATGTTAAGGCTAAAACCATCATTGTCCTTAATGTTCTTAAGAGCCTTATCCAAATTATCAAACGCGCTATTGAAGTTAGACAAACAAGTAGAGACTCCTCCTTCGTTAAGTTTCATCTCTTTCTTGGCGATTTCTTTGGCTTGTCTCGTACGTTTCATTAGCTCTCTTATAGCCATATCTATTGCTGCGTTCACATTTGTTTGACCCTTAATGGTTCCTCTACACAATATGGGAAAATCCGCAACCGTGCAGAGATCGTTAAGAGGAAGTTTCAAGGCCGCCGTGTTTTCGCTTGAGGCTGTGGCAAGGATGAGGAAGATCGTCCCAAGGACGATCATATTGAGATTGATAGACATTATGTGTGTGTAAAATATATATACACGGAAACGTATATATATGTTTTGTTATATATACACGTTCTTGTGTTTTTTCTTGTGATTTTGAACACCGGGGTGCTGGGATTAGTTTTGATGAAGATGAAGGATGTGAAGTTTATATATGTGTATGCAATAAAATGGTTATATTTAGTTAGTTTTTTGAAGCAATGTTTTGGCTAATTTGCCACCGTGAATTAGACCGGAACATGTCTATTTTGGTATGTTTGTTAATTGGGTTTGATAATGTGTTACGTTCTTTTGTTTTTGCTTTTGTGTCATTGAACTTGTTTTGTTGTTCTATTTTTGGGGTAAATTTAGATTTGTTCTAACAGATGTGGAATTTGACTCTGAAACTGAGTTGAATTAGTTTAGTTTAGTTAGGTTTGTTGTGTTTTTTTTATTCATGATCATCGTTCTGATTGCTAATGGTTTGATGTAGCAGAAGCAAAATCTCAGATTACACAAACAATTTGATCACAGAAGTTAAAGATATACAGAAAAAAAGACAATTCTTCTTCCATTTATAGATCAATCTGTATCATCCTAAAACGAAGGTTTTCTTAAAAAAATGCAGACAAAGAAAGTGAATCTATCCGGTGTAGAAATGCGGTCGAATGCTATTTGTTTTACCTCACAGCGACCAAATTCCCCATGAAACCACCGCTTATCTCATAATGGCGAGCACTTGAGAAGCCAGCTTCTAAAGCAAGAGTCTCTAGCTCTTCTCCTGCAAAAAGGACATTTCAAAATCCAATCATCTAATCAAAAAACACTATAGTATAATCCCTTCATGGAAACACAAGTGGTAAAGATATTGTGGTTGTCATATAGGTGAAATGTCGCAAAATTTTATGAAAACCACAACATGATTTGTAGTATCAAACTCATATGCTATCGAAGGAGAACAAACCTGTTAGGTACCCATTGATTGAAGACTTGAGATATTCATACTCCTTTGCAAGACCATAAACAGTAGCCACAGGGACTACTACATTATCAATCATCCAATCCTTGCAAAAACCAAACACATCAACCATATTATTTTCCTCAATAATTGGAATCACACCTCACAGTCATAGTAGAAAAAAACAAGCACCTGCATAAACGCAGTAACGGATTGATTGCTCTTGTTAAAATCAAGAATGGATACTCTTGAACCTGAAAACAAACACGAGACAACAATTAAGTAAGAACACAAAAGCCTTGGCTAAAAAAATTCAATGTAAATAAACCAAAGCATACCTGGTTTCAAAACTCGATATATCGCCTTCATAGCTCTAAGTCTATCAACAACATTTCTAAGACCATAACCCATCGTTATAGCATCGAACTTACAATCATCAAATGGCAAATCAAGAGCATCACCTTCAATCCAACTAACAAACACAACATTGAAACGTCTAAGGTTTAAGTATTTCCGAAAGAGATGTTACAAACACATTAAACAAACAAGCATGATTTTACCAATGCTCACTCTATACATTTGTAACAAGACCTTCCTCGAAGATTCTGTCTAGTTGCGGCAACAGCTAGTTGTTCACATGAGAAATCCAAACCCATCACCTATAATAATCATCAAATTTCATTAAAACAAGAATTTCACAAATTAAGCAAAGTCACATTTCAAGAACACAAGCAAACAAACCTTGCCGGTTGAACCAACTTTCTCAGACAATAGAAACGCTAAATCACCACTTCCACAGCACAAATCAAGAACGTAATCTCCTGTTTTTGCTCTAATTTTCAAATTGAAGAACAAAATCAGCAATTAAACAACACAGAACATAGACGAAAAAGCGAGATATGTAATGCTCTCACCCGCTCCATGAGACAGCCATGTTCTTCCAAATCCGATGCTGACCTAAGCTTAAGAGATCATTCAACTGCGAAACAACATAAGAAGATGACGATTTTTATTGGAGATAAGAAAAGAAGAAGGGTTGATTCAAACATTATCGTAAACGGGAGCAATGCGGTTGAAGAGAATCCGCCGTTCGTTCGAGCATTTGACAATTACTCTTCGCTGCGATCGGAAATTTAGCGGGAGCTTTCTGGTGCCGATGAAGGTCGCCGGGAAGACGATACCAAGTACAGCCGCCATTTTCGGCCGTCGATTAACGATCACGTCGTTTTTTTTTTCTGACTACTCGGATCGGTTAAAATCTGGTTTGTGTTTAGATACTGGGCTGACTTTGGGCCCAATATGAATAATGTGAGGCCCACTCCTAAAATTTAAAATTGGATCATGTCACAAGTTTCCAATTGTTTGCATTATCTTATCTATTCTAAGGAAAATTTGCAAATAAGCTCGATTTTTCGTTCGAGTTTCAATACGATATTGAATAAAAATGTTGCAACAAAATTAAAACAAACATTTAATTAAAATTAATGTTATAAGTTAGGTTAATTTGGTTCAGTTATACAAATACTATTTGGAATCTGTAGAGAAATCTATCTACAAAGAGATATTTTGGTTCCAACCGAATTTTTATGTTAAGGTGCAAATCATGAAACTTAAATAGATCATGAGGGGACAAAACATTAGAAGAGAGAGCCAAAGAAGTTATTTTATTCACCGATAATAATAGTTACAAAGCATTTTGATATGACCCTAGTTTCTTCCTTTCCTACATGTGAGTGAGTGTAAATATTCATTCATGTCTCGTCCAAGCTTCAACTCTTTCCTTCTACTTTTTTCTTTCTTTGTTGGTAAAGCAAAGCAGAATTATACATGTCAAATACACCCATCTTTTTTCTTTCTTCAACGTTAAATACTTAAATACCATATAAAATATATTCATTCCTCGGTAAAGAATGATCCACTAGAATCGTCCATCATCGCAAAAGTCATATTCTCTGATGGCTTCCAATGTCGTTTCCTTTGGTTTATAAACCAATTGTTGATTTGTTTCTGGTCTAACCCCGTTGCATCAGCTAAAGCTATCTTATCACCTTCCTATATAATCCATTTCAATATAAATGTTAGTTAGCTCGTAGAAGAGAAGATAAGAGAAGTGTGTTTTGCTTACAGTAGGGTAAGGCCATTTATAATGGAGACTCCACCAATCTAGAAGAGCTTGTCTTGCTTCTCTTGGTAGCTTTCCTTTCTTCTTCTTCTTTGAAAACTCCAGCTTTAAAGAACTAATACGACTTCCGAATTTTCGAATCAACCTGTCTTTGAGATCACGGTCCTCGCATCTTTGTATCCCATCTTGTCCTACCTCATTATCACCTCCACTTAGTTCCTCGTCTGATGAAATTGCACCATCCTCTATTCACAAAAAAAAAACAAATCAGTAACTATAAGGCTTAAACATATGCCACATGCACGTAGAGAAAACATTAGAAAAGAATGTTATACCAAAGAAAATGTAATAAAGGAAAACAATAAAGTTAAAAGCAGCTTTCTTACTCGGCTAAACGGCTAAGTGGCTAAAGAAGAAAAGAGAGGGCAAAAATGGAAAAGAAGAAAAGAGAATAGGGAGAAAGCACACGATTGAGTGTAGCAGTCAAAAAACCGCCGCAGTGAATAGTTACCTCCAATGTCATTTGTCAGGGAGAGGACTAATAGTCTTGTCTCCATGAGGAGACATCCCCCTTGGCCTACTTATCATCCTATCCAACTACGACACGTGTAAAAACCACATCAAAGTTGTGTGAGCCCCCGGAAATAACGCTCCACCTCACATTTATGCTCTTCACAACACCCCAAAACTCAATTTCCTTTTCACTATCTCTCTCTTTAATAAATTGCACATTTATATTTGCCTCAACGACTCTACTGACACCAACTCAACCCCAAAGATGATGATTCAAGAACATTACCTGATTTCATACTAGTTTTGACGGTGTGACAGAAGATATAGTCGGACCAAAGCAACCAAGGTAACTCGATCATACTAAATAATGGATTACCAAATACATACACACAATGTTAGACAATGTATAAAGGTAGACAGTGCGTTATGCCACATCAAACAAGTACCTTAAAATCCAAATTCTTGAAATTAAAATTTGTACCAAACCGCTACAAGTGAAGTTATGTTCATATTGTATATACATGCACATGAGTAGTTACGTTAATAGTTCAATGACATATACAGAAAAAAGATAGTTAGGAATGATATTATTAGCATACATTTTCAGCTATGTATTGACTATTTGAAAAATAGAGTTGACAAAAGAAGGTGACATGCAAATAAATAGACACGTGCAAGTAGCGTGCCGGGGAGAGACATAATACGACCCACCAAGGGAACAATGCAACTAGAAGAAATGACAACCACTATATGCAAAATGCAAAAGAGTTGAGAAAGATGGAGACGAAGCATAGTAGTCTAACACATGATTTGATTGTGGTGTGTGTAGAAGAACCCTATGTCTCCTTTTTTTCTTTTTTTTCTCTACTTTATTTCTATTTTTTTCACTGAATCAAAAATAAAATCTTAGGAGAGAACGGTAGGTAGGGTCACTAGCGGAATCCACGGGAGTCCATGTGACTTTCTTACCTTTACTTTAGACAAGAACCAAAAGGACCTCTAATTCAAGCTTATCATGCACTATCTTCATATTCTTCTCAATATCTCTTCTAGATGAAAATATGCAAACGTCTATGAGGTTTGCATGCAGCATTAGTTATGCCAATCTGGAAAAAATGGGTCAGATAGAAAAGAAAAGTTGACTAAAAGAGTCAATAAGAAACCAATCTTTCTCTATATTAACTAAGCACTAGAAAAAGCATAAGATGGGTGTACTAGTAAAGCAGATTAACATGAAAGAAGCCAAAAGCATGTGATTGATATGTGATCTACTAGTTTCTCCTATCAATCACATGGTTTGGCTTCTTTTTTATTTATTAGTTTATGATTTCATTCAGGTGAAAGAAAAAGATGGTTAAAGCTCACAAACAATAAAAAAAAAAAACGAACCAGATGAAATCATCCAAAAGGCAAGTTGTACTTGGAACAATTTTAAAAATATTAATCAAAAACATTCGCCCATTATTTACAACCTGAAGTGATATATTTTCAACCTTTTCCCAGTATGATTCTCTACGCTAACTCTGATTAATACATATCAGCAGCTTTTTTGGCAATAAACAATATAAACAAAAGTACAAGTGTAACGCTGCATTTGAGATTTACCACGATAAGGGAAAAACCCTGCAAAGCTGAAAAGTCCACCGTTTTATGGAGTTCGATTTCTTTACAGCTAGTTCTTACAGGTGCAGTTTATTAATTAAGAAATAAACAAGGCATTATCAGTATTTTCTAGCTAACGTGGTCAGTTTATTTGTCATGAGTATAACGTTTTTGCTATGTTTTAATCAAAGGGTGGTCTCTCAAGATGAGCAAACTCACAATGAAATGCACAATTTTGAAGCATTTCATTCATATGTAGCTGTATAAGTATAAACCTAAATCCCATAGAATTAAACCAGCTTTTGTTTATTACTCACATGTAAGTCCAACAAGACTCCAACAAGGACATGCAGATAAGAGCACCCACTTGGCAATGATACTTTTGTTCTCAGATCATTGGAACTTGAAACATACCAAAGTTGAGTTTTTCATAACAAAGGCCTTACTAATAAGGATTTAATTTTTACTATTTGACAAAGAATGTCTTTTTGTATTTCAATAAAACAAAATTTTAGTGTTATTTTTATTCTTTTTAATTTATAGTGTATAAAACTAAATAGTAACAATCATCAAATTGCTTTTCTTTTTATCCAGTAAAACCCCTAGAAGAGCATCTGATCCAATTAGGTTTTTACCCATACGTTCTAATCAAGAGATAAAAACACTGTAAACAAGAGCAATATCTTTATAATAATTTATAACTTATTGTTAAACTAGAAGCAGCCAAGCAAAATAAGTTCATGAAAATAACCAACACTTGCCCACTTATTATTAAAAAGTTATGACTAGGTTTTTCTGTCAATTGGGTTTTGTAACACTAGAAAAAAAGCAAACAGTTGAAAAAACATTCAGTACGCAACAAGACTCTGAAACGTCAAAATCAGAATCTCTACCGCAAAAGTTTATTGCTTTCGAAGACTATTTTCTTTCTGACAGAGAAAGCAGAGATAAAAAAAAGTAGAAAATGTATGTTTAGCACAAAGATCAAGAAAGAAAAATATCCCAAGAACCTAATCCCATGGCTAAATGAATAGTAAAATAATGGCACAACACCTTGAAACACAAACCTTGTCTCCTGAGTTTAACCATGCCCAAAGAAAACCATAACACAGAACAAACACATGAAGGAAAGTAACTATGGAGCTCCTAAAAGAAAGAAAACAAAAAAGTAGACATGGAGATGATAGATGTAGCTAGGGTTTTATTCTATTTTTCCTTCTAATTTGCTTTCTCTCTGAAAAACCTAGGGTTCTTCTATCATTTTTTTCACAAGCTGGGTCATATGAATCAAACCTATGAAACAAAAGATTAATATCCTCCGGCTAAGTGTGGTAAATTAGTTTGACAGAGATACAAAGATCGAGAAAAGCATATACTACTATTACAGTAAAAATCACACAAAAGATCAAAAACATCGCTGTGAGACTAAAACACCACATCGAACCACTGAACTAGAGAGAGGGTTATTTAAAAGACTTACCCGAAAATCCTCTGGCAGATTCCACACCAGTACATAAGTTCCGTAGTTGCATCTCGATCTTGTTCAAGAAAGTCGTTGCTTCGTCAAAAGGCCTTGCCAAATCCGATTTGTATTTCACCAAGATATCGCAATACGTTTCCTAAAATCTCACCACTCAAAAAAAATTATTCTAAGTAAAAAACAAAAACAGAAAACAAATACTAAAATATCGAGAAAGAGACCATGAATTCATCAAGCTCAGGATCAGCTCCAAAGTAAGACAACGGAACAACGTCTCGCTTATACACATCACCCTCCCGTTGAATCTCCTCCAGTAAACACGCTATCTCCGGCGGTGCTCCGACCTATAAACAGTTACCAAAATCTCACAATAGTTATTGAATTACTATATCATAAAATTATAAAGCAATTGATACCAATAAAATCATTTTCAAGCTTCTCCCTCTTATTTTTATCCGTAAAAATCGAATTTCGCCATGAAAAAAGCTTTAGAAACCTAAATTTCACAATGATCAAAGTTTTGAAAGAAATGAAAAAACAAAACTAAGCCATCTCTACGCACACATACATATACGTTTTATGCTATAAAACACACTCAATACAGCATAAAAGTCACTTATGCATAATCTAAAACTCCTTGAGAGCACAAAAACAAAAACAAAACAAAAAGATATTGAGATGCATAATCTCAAATCGACGCATGAATCATAAGTCATCAAGTTGCTCTCAATGATCAAGAAAGTATAAAATCAATCACCTTCTGACAATCGATGTAAGCTTGGAGTAAGCGAGGATACGATGGATGACAAGCGATTTTAGCTTTGATGACACCAAGAGAGACGTTCTCATCATTTCGTCGGATCTCCGGAGCCATCGAAGCCGCCTCTGATGATAAAGCGGAGGCGGCTGCTGAGAGTAACTCATCGGATCCGAAAACATCAGAGACGCGATTTTCAGCGGCGGAAGAGCATAGTAAGGCTTGATAATCGGAAGGAAACATCAGACTCTCCGGTGACATCATCATCACCGCCTTATCTGAATAATCTCCGGCCGAATGGAAATTGTACATTCCATCCATTAGTAAGATCGCCGGTGAGACCTGCGTCTCTCCGTTTAACTTCAATCTTCTTCAGCAAAAAGCAAGAATCGATGGAGAAGAAGAAGAAGAAGAAGAAGAAGAAGAATATGAAACTGCTTGTTTAAGAAACTTTTTTGGTTCTACAAAATTTTTAGTGTAGAGAGAGACGATCAAGAAGTGGAGGCAGAGATCATATTTTATTTTCTTTTGGCTAACAAAGAAAAAAATGGTAATAAGTTAATGGAAACAAAAAAGGGCAAAGGATAATTACGAAAAGGGAAATATGCTATAAGGCTCGAGGTTCAGGCTTCACAGGTATAATAAGGCCGAACTCAACTATTTCTACCAAAGGTCCAAAGGCTGTGTTATATATTATATAGTGAGGTTTTAAATATTATTGAAAAATAAATTGACGATGAATGATCGGATCACACTTGTCATTCTTTCTTTCTAAGTACAATATTTATTATTAGTATGGAATTTTTGTTATACTTTTACTTGGTGTATTATAAGATTTTTTACATAGACATAAGCAATAGTGGTTTGTTTTAGTATCATTGTCTTATCATAATCCGTGTTAAAATCTGGTAATATGCTTTTAAAATGCCTAAATATTATTAACATTTTCGAAATTGGAATCATATTCGTATGCACCACTTAGTAGTTAGTACTTAGCCATGGGTACTTAGTACTAAAAACAATCTTGTTGGATCATAAATAACTTATTAAGCTTAACTATATTAGAACCTCTATAAATTAATACTCGATAAATTAATAACCTTTCTAAATTAATAAATTATCTCGGTCCCAAATTTGGGTCGGTGTAATAATTGACACATTTCGATAAGATAATAAGATAATAATTTTTTTGAAATCTCTATGTAAATATATGGTCCCACTAATAACATAAATTAATAATCATATAAATTTATTTTATATATATAAGATATATATAAAATATCTCTATGTAAATATAATGTTGTTTATTTATTCGTAAATTTGTAATTTTGTTGGAGTTTATCTCTATTTTTCTTAAAATATCAAAAAATATGATATTATCTTCTCAAATTGCATCAAAAAGTATTAAAAAAATTATATATGCAATAGTTATTTTCAAATGTGTAAATGCATTAAAACACATCGAAGTATTGTTTTCATTTTCCTACTTTTTATATAATATTTTTTTTTAATTTGGAAAAACTCTTTATAAATTAATAATTATTAATTTATCGATTAATTAATAACCTCTATAAATTAATAAAAAATTTCGGTCCTAACATTATTAATTTATAAAGGTTTTACTATATATTCACCAAATGTTTATATATATAATATTTAATATACTTTATTTTCAAAGAACAAGAAAATCGATTTGGTTATAGATTTAAAATTTTTAATCAATTATTTTTTGCGCTAGTTGTTATAAGGGTTTTCTGCTAAAAAAATATCAAATTTATTAAAATTTGCAAGAATAACACTCACTTTAAAACTGTATAATTTAGATTAGTGAATTTTACGTAGCACTGCTATATAGCCACAACGTATATCGTCGACGTGTCACCTTATACTATTGTTATGAAACTAACGGTGAGATCAAAACGACGTAGTTTTGGTCGTTAAAAACTACACGCAGTAAATGATGATGTTGTTGCTGTTTTTTACCAAGCAAAAAAAATGTGATTTTTACATTTACATTTAATTTTTAAAATTAAAAAAAAAATGAAATTGATTTGGGAAAAAAATAAAATTAGCTTTTCTTCGTAAGATCTTCTTCTTCGCCATGTTTCTACCATCTATTCCTCATCATTCTTCCTTCTTCTCTCACATCACACGAAATCAAAATCTCTAATCGTACCATTTTCGAAATCAAAACAACTAGCAAAACCCAGAAATTAAAATTTCAAACTTTCAAATCTAGGGTTTAGGATATTCGCGAAGCAATTTGCGGCTTTGAAGAATTGTGAATTATGAACAACTCTGGGTCTCAGATCCTCCTCCTCTCTTCCATTCACCTGCAATTTCCCCTTATCTCCTCCTTCTTCCTCATTCAAACTCTGCAGACGATTCATTTCCTCAAACCATGTTCTCTAAACCATGTTGGTGGATTCGCCGGCATTGGTTACGTTTACAGAGACCAAATCAATACGTTCCTCACTCAATTCTCTACTTACATCGAATTGAAATTAGGGGATAAATTAAAATTAGGGTTCATCATCTTCTGGGGATCTTCAGTTTTCATGTTTTGATTCTTCTGGACTTCGTTTCGGATTCCTGGTGATAGACCTGGATTTTCGAATTTTCTTGTTAGATTCGATGTTATTGATGTTTCTATTTGCAGATTTGTTGTTATTGTATTTGCAGATTTATGAATCCAGATTTGTTGTTATTGATGTTTCTATTTGCAAATTTTGAGTTATGTAACGCCAAACATTTAAGTAATTAGTTTCCTAGATTTTGATGTTTGATTCTGTTAATACAATTCTTTAGTAGTTAAATCAAATAAAAAACTTTTAAAACAAAAAGGAAAGGCTCAAAAACCAAATGTTCATGGAAACAAAATCAAGAAGAAACATAATCAATATCGTTTTGGCAATTGAAAAATGAGGATTTAAAAATTATGTTGTTTTGGCCACAGAAAAACAACAAGTATAATCAAAACGTCGTGCAGCAGATGACAGTGGCACGTCGACGATACACATTATAACTATATAGTGGTGCCACGTAAACTTCACTAGTTTAAATTGCACAGTTTTTAGATAAGTCTTATTTTTACAAATTTTAATAAATTTGATGGTTTTAAAAAAAAAATCTTTGTTATAATAAATTTCCAAAATTATTATTTGTTTAAATGAAAAAATCATGCTCGACTACTGTTGTTCCATTATTTTCTAACTAGTTTTAAGATTATATTTTATTATTAAGAAAAATCTTATGCAAATTTATGCACTTTGTATAATCAATCATGTTCCTTTTTTTAATAACATGTTCTAATTATCTTACTGACCCTAAACCCTAAATCCTAAACTTAGTACTGCATCTCTTCTTCTTTTTGATCTGATTCGTCTCTTTTCTGATTATTTATCTGCTTCATCTCTTCTTCTTCTTTCTACTCCATCTCTCTTCTTCTCCGCCTGCTCAGTCACAGCTCTTCTTCTCCGTCTCTGTTGTGCTTCTTCTTGTTCTCTGCCTGCTCAGTCTCACTTCTTCTTCTCCGTCTCTGCTCTACTTCTTCTTCTTCACTGCTCCGTCTTAGTTTTTTTTCTTCACCGTTGATGAAAGGCGGCGGCCGTTTGTCCTATCTTTTTCTAAAACCAAAAACCTACGTGTAATTTTAATGGACCTGTTTATTGGTTTTGTTAAGTTGTTTGGAATAAGACTTTTAACCAAACCGAACAAACCGAAATTTTAAAACTTTGGTTCAAATTCAGATATCATATTTTAACATTAAAATGAACCAAAATTTTAATTTCCGAATTGAACCGAACCAAATTCAAATTTCTGTTCAATTCGGTAAGAAAATTGCTAAACCGAAATTCCAAACTGAACCGACCCGATTCGACCAAATGCCCAGACCTAGTTTTGAAAAAAAAAGGAGGTAGTTAAAGATCTCCGAGTTGTGAACAAAAGAAAAAAACCAAATACTCACTTACTCTATCAACCTAGTCACCTAGTTATGAAAGTATATAAATATTGCTACACTTAATACTAGTGAATTATCATCGTATCAGAACATGTTCTATGGCTAGTACACTTTTATATTATGTTTCATCCAGAATTCATTCTAAAAAACCGTAATTTGAAAACGTGCCACCGTAAATTTGTTGCTAAATACAGAACATTAATCCCAATATATAGATATATAATTACTACTAACAAAATGGTAATCAACACATAGTGGGTAAAGTATATATTGCGACAATCTAAATGGCCTATACATTTCAAGAGATTCAATAGAAAATGTTACCTTTTTTTCTTCAGTTCCCGAACCCACTTGAAAACCATAAAAGGAAGGAACTTAACATTGTTTACTGAACCAGAATATATTAACGTCGGCGCTTGTTATGTCGGTTAACAAAGTAACACTATAATATTTAAGAGAGTTGTTAACGGACATTAGAGTTAAGAAAAAATGATGTTAAATCCCGTGAATTTTGTAGTGACATGTAAATGATCATTGATTGAAACCAAATATGAAGAGCAGAACGATATGAATACTGATGCTTTAGCTAGAGACATATAATATAGTTAGCACAGAGTTTGGATTATGGAGATTGCACCACGTCTTCTGATGTTGGACATTTCGATTGTACGGAACAAAAACGGGTTTCAAAAAGCGAAGGTCCATTCCTAGATAAGACCCCATGGATAATTGTTCTTCTTTTGTTGTAATTAACATCAAATTAGTATCTAGTATCTACTAGTAGTATTTACTTTAGGAAAGTTAATTTCTGAGTAAAGCAAATTTGTGGCTAAAATCAAGAATAAGATAAATAACGACTTAGGCCATCTTTAATCCTACTCTATTTTTCACTCTATATTCTATTTTGAAGTAGAATTTGCTCTAACTCTACTCTATTTCTAACTCCACAATGAAGTAAAAATTTGGATTACTCCAAATATATGGAGTAATTTTATTCTCTACTCTATTTTTTTACTCATTACTCTATTTTAATTCCATTTTGAAATAGGATTGTATTACAATTCAACTTAGGTTTGGAATTACTCCAATTTGAAGTAAAAATAGAATAATACATTGCAAATACGTTTAGGTATAGGAGCTGCAAAACCAATGGTCTTACCAGAATTAAATCTTTTTGGGGATATATATTCTTAGATTCATTAATAGCTTACAATAGCCCTATCCCATTTTTCTTGGTTGTATGTTATGGTTATACTAATGAATTTAGTTAATGATTTCTACTAAAATTGATGATGATGTTGATATAGTACATGGCTACTTAGCTAATGAAAATGAACCAATTAATTATTAACAACAATAGACATAAGAAATTTGGTATATTTCCTGATATTATTATTATATTTTGTTTGGAATTGGCCGTAATATAAAGCGAGTATCAAGAAAAAAAACGAGCACTTTAACAAAAAGAAAAACAACAACGAGGAGCATCTATAATATTCCGAATGGAACCATTTTTTAAGTTTTGTCGACAGCTTTTTAAGCCTCGTGTAATTTTTAATTAGTAAGGTGGCACGTTCTATCATTACTACTTTTAATATAAACTTTGATTCTGTTTTTTTTTTCTCATTAAAAAGACTAGAGAAAGTCATTTTCATTTAAAGGTAGTTGTAAAGTATTGGTTGCTTTAAATCATCTAACGTATCATAAATTATAAGAGGGGAAATTAGGCTACAGAGAAAGAAGGTTTAAAAATTAGGAAAAAAATAAGTCAGATGTGTGCAAAAAATAATAGTTTCATAGATATTATTAGCAGAAATCAGACATATAATAAAACCATCTCTAATTTCATTCTATTTTTCACTCCAAAATTTGTTTTAGAGTAGAATTTGCTTCAACCCTACCCCATTTTCTAACTCTATTGGGATAGAAACTTGAATTATTCTATTTATCACTCCATTTTTTGTACTCATTATTCTATTTTTAACTTTATTTTAGAATAAAATTTGAGTAATACATTGGAAATACTCTAAACAAAAAAACATGTAATTTTAATATATTATTTGTTATGTGTATTATTTCATAAATACGAAGGTCTATATTAAAATGTGACAAAATGACACCGAAAATACATGTTGGCATGTTGCATTAATAAACGATGTGCGAATGATGTGTGATGGCATGTTGGCATGTTGCATTAATAAACAATGTGTAAGAAAACGATGTGTGAATGATGAATATTTTAGGCGAGGGGGTATTTTTGTTAAATACAGATGAAAATACTAGTTGACGAAAAGCTCGTTTTTTAATTTTTGTTTTGGTTTTAAACTTCTCGTTTTGGTAAATATTTTAAAATTTTCTCATATTGTGCAATTTTTGAAATCTTATTAGATTTCTCATAGATTTAAAGAAATCTAATAGAATTCTTTTCTTATTAGAAATTTCTTTAATAAATTTTGATTGATAACTTTAGGTTTTTTTTAACGTCTTTTCTTATTAGATTTAGCTTGGTGGAAATATTAAAGAAAAAATTTAACGAAAAGTTTCGGAGCATACATTTTAACGTTCTTCATAAATCTTATAGATTCATATAATCATGCTGACCAAAAAAAAAGGGGTATAGATTCACAATATGAGTGAATGTAGATCGTGATTCACTAAAAATGAATGATTCGTTATCAATCAAAATGTTCCAAATATGAGGTGAAGAAATAAAAGGAGAGTTGTTTCCTTTGTTTGGTGATCCATGCGATGTGCCATTTGGATGCTGCATGCTGAGTATTTTAGCTCTTGGAACTACATGCAAAATTTTCTTAATAAGAGTTATCATTGGTTGTTCATCTAGCTACGTTTCCTTTATTACTATCCCGTCAACATATTTAGGCTTTGTGACTTGAAAGATTCGTCTCATTTTCTGTACCTATCTCCCTGCCTATCCATACTATTGCAATAATTTATCACCAAATAATGCAAAATGACATAAATATTTAGCCGTATTATAAAATTCGCCTATGCCTAAGGCTACGGCCTACATAAGCCTACATAAGCTAAAAATACATTATTGAGGAATTTGTTTTTTTGATAAATGGCCATTATTGAGGAAATCTACCAAGCGTTCAGACTATTAATTGTCCTTGCAAAACAGTTCAGTATCTCATTTTTTCTTGTACAAGATATTTGTAGACCAACTTGGCAAAATATTTTAATATCGGTTGGCATATTTTAGTCGCGGTATATACATCACTTATATTAATATTAACAGAAATAGTCATCAATATTTACCAGTTAAGGCATTACACAAACAATCTCGTAGACAAAACAATTAGTATTATACTAGTTTTAACTTTTGATTTTGAATTAGCTACTACTTTTTGTAAAACTCGAATCCTCAAACAGTCAATCATCTATATATCTTGACCAGCAATATTGACCGATAAAACAAAGCTTTTGAATATTATAGCCTAAGCACATCATAGTAGTTTTAAGTCATGAACATTTCACAAATAGACCAAATTTAATGAATATAATTTTTAGAAATCTGTAACTAGTGAAAATAGCTAGTAACATTAGAAACCCTTTTTTTACAAAAAAAAACATTAATTAAAACCATATTTAATGATTTTAGTGTTTTATGGACAGCAAATTGAATGTCTATCAATCTCGTTTCAATATCAAGAACAGATAACATGATTTATAAAATCCTACCCGATGATCCGCAATATTTCATCGGGTGTGTTTCTTTATTTTCACCAGAAAAAAAAAAGAAAAGAAAAGAAAAGAGGTGTTAAAGGGTCTTTTCGTTGATGGACAGGTTGATTGACCCATCCCTTTTCGGGCCAGGTTTGTTCGAAAATTTGCTGACACAAAGCTACGGTTTCGTATGAATCCATATAGAAAACAAACATAGATTTGGTCCCTCCATCCCACTCCCTTGAATCTCGACCGTCCATCATCACCCAAGATCATAGATGTTAGGATTAATACTTTATAAGTTTATATCCCTAAATCAGCTTAAACCACTTGCTACGTTTTAATATTTGAATTGATAGTTATATCTGTTCCGGATGTAGCAATAGTTTTAGGCTTGTACCGCATTATTCTAGTGTTTAACATCAAATAATGGGGTAATTTTAATTTGGTTAGGTATGTCGGTATATTAAGCTGTTATATTTGTGTGCTTTATTTTTATTTAATATTTGAGCAGACTATTTCGGTTATCTTAGACCGAATGATGTATATATCATGTTTGTATTCCTTACATGATAAAATTTATTTTATTTTTACTTACTAACGATGAATTGAAATATGAATGCTCATGCATGTATTATTAAAACCCCTGGATATCTTATATAGTTTGGGAATATGATGCAGAACAAATCATTGATATGATTTGAGCAACGTGTGTAGGATACACAATTGATATGACTTGAGCTATGTTTGTATATGCTCATTCCTAACTAATAAGAATCCTTTTTTTTTTGTTTAACTATATATAAGAATCACTTGAAAATCTTTTTGTATAAAAGTTCCGAATCAGTGTTAATATCAGCTTTGATCGATGTTATTAAAATTAATTTTAAAATCTAGGGAGATTTGTGGGTTTATTTGAAAGAATTATATATTACCACTTGAACATGATTGAACATAGATTAATAATTGATTTCATTTATGTAAGAAAACACAAAAACCTCATATTCAACAAAGTTAAATATGAACATACCAGCTATTATAGGAAGGGGACAAAGTAACCCAGAATAGATATATATCTGTGGACTTCCATGGACTGAAAACTTCTGGAAAAAATATCTGATAATTAGAGCACCTAATATCTCGGTCTTTGTTGTTCCTAATCAAGCCTTAGGTATATATATGCACCATCAACTCTTGATGGACGTAAGCCAAATTTTGTTTTCTAACTATATTTAAATAAATTTTTCATTGTCAACCAAAAATATCAACTTTAATTAGCCAAGCCAAACGTGACAAGAAAAAATAAAAACAATCCAAAATTCAGGACGTGGATAGAGTCTGACAAACCATCTACGTATATATATTTTATTATAGAAAAGATAGTATGTAATGAAAAAATAATGGGAAAATGTAAAAAAGCATGAAATTTAGAAATTTCGAATAAAGCATAAATTTCTAAATTATCATTTAAATCCTAAACTTTGGGTTGACTTCTTGATAAAATGGTGAAGTTTCGTTGACTGGATCATTTTAGGCATGCCATTAAATTTCTGTTAATCCTTTTAACGGTCCGTTAGTAATTTCCGTTAAATCAAAAATGATGTCGTTTCATATAAAAAAAAACTGAGTTCAGAAGGATTCGAATTACTGATATATGGGACAAATAACAAATAGACAACCATTGAGCCATTATGACATTTTGAAAATATAACCACTAGAACTAGTGAGGAACTTTTATATAAAATAAAATCACCACCAAAATAAAAAATACTCACTAGTTTTAATTAATTACATACATATATATATATATATAAGTTTTGGTGATTATAATTTCAAAATGTTATTGTGGCTCAATGGCGTTCTGTTTGTTATTTGTCCCTCAAGTCAGCAGTTTGAAATCTCTTGAACTCAGTTTTTTTTCT
The DNA here is from genome assembly GCA_028015245.1 of Cardamine occulta. Taxonomy (NCBI): domain Eukaryota; kingdom Viridiplantae; phylum Streptophyta; class Magnoliopsida; order Brassicales; family Brassicaceae; genus Cardamine; species Cardamine occulta. The sequence continues at coordinate 8,723,532 of CM051363.1, forward strand.
TTATGAACGACGTCGTTTGGTTTAACGGAGATTACTAACGGACTATTAAGCAGTTAACAGAAACTTAACGACATGTCCGAAATGGCTCCGTCAACGAAACTTCACCATATATCAAAAAGTCAAATCAAACTTTAAGATTTAAATGTCATTTTGGAAGTTTATGCTTTTTTCGTTCATTTTTTAAAAATTCATGGCTTTTTGACATTTTCCCAAAGAATAACTATGGTTTTTATAAAGTATGGGGGAATAAATCTACTGAAATGCAAGTAGCACGAATCACAGTGGTACACCATTGGTTGTTAATATATTATTTTGGGTTCATAATTTTTGATTTATTCGGTCAGGTCTAGTAGTAATGGTGGAATTTATTCATTATATACACACACACATACAAATAAGTCTCCAAATATCATCCAAGTTGCATAAGTCTTCAACTTATTCCCGTGTTGAATGTAGCTTCAAAGAGTTCATTTAGTTCAATATTAATGATTTAGTATACAGCCAAAACATAATAAGAAAATTCATCAGACAATAATAAGAATTCATTTTGTTTCAGCCAAACATTCTATCATTTTTATGCAAGTTAGAATGATCGGCCACCGAGTTTTAAGATATTAAATCGTTTGATTCTTCAAGATTTTAAGTTTGTTGTTAAAAGTTTCAAACAAGATCCGGTCTAAATCTATAGCATATATAAATAAATGAAGATACAAAAGGAAATCTTCTTTTGAATAGAAAAAAAAAATTGCACAAAGGTACTTCAAATAATATAAAAAAATTTATTACCACTGTTTTGGTGTTATGTCCACTGCGGTCGGAGAATATATGCGTTTCATATTTTTAGTCAGAATTGGCTTTTCACTTTACTGTTGTACGTCCATAATAAATCACTATTACTCTAACAACCGAGTTCTCATATTTATTTTAGTAAAATGTTTTATTTGATTTTGATGTATACTACTAATATTTTTCTTTCAGACGAAACTGTCACGTGCATGTTTGTGTATAAAGTATAATCCCCAAAAATCTGGTGATGTTGTGGGCATTGAAACAGAAAGAAGAGAAACATCATCGTCATCAAATGATGCAAAGTGTTAAATGTTTGTTGAGTTTATATTCTCTTTTGTTGGAAGTGGTCCTTAGTTTTCTGTCTGTGGTCCATCAAATGATATACAAACTGTCTTAAATGTTGTTTCTTAGCTAATCTTAATATGTCTCGAAAGTTAACTAATTAAGGTTTCGATCCACCAGAAACAAGAAAGCTGTCTATGGATCATTCCTTCACGTTACTTTACCAAAATGAAACGAATAAAAATAAGAGTAAGATAGAAGAAAAACTACTTTAACCAAGAAAAATTTAAAAAGAGAGACAGAAGCCAAACAAAAGCCATCAAGAAAAAAATGATAGAAGAAGAAAACTCTCAAGTGGTTGTGTGGGTCTGACCCGGTTCAGAGAGCTTCAACTTGGTGATTTCTGTTGGTGCATTTTCTACCAAATAATTGAACATGTATATCCTAAATTATTAGGATATAATTGAGCATTTCATCAAATATAGGATATTCAGAGGCCTTTAATAAAAATAAATTCTGTTTACCAAATATGATCCAACAGAAAACTTTGATTATTTAATTTATATACGTTTAGTGACAATTTTGTGAGAGAATTTATTTTATCATATGTTTCAAAGTTGAAACTAATAATTTTTTATAGGTATAAATGCAACGATCATGTTTTAAAAAAATAAAATAATAAGTTATACGTTGAGCGAAAGGCATCCCTAACATTTTATGTAATTAGGGATGTTAAAATTAACAATATTCTAAGGCCCATTCGTTCATGTCCGTGGATTCTCACTTGTCTCGTTCCATTCTGGTCCGTGTGTAAAGTCAAATACTATATATTTTCTTGGAATAAAGTTAGGTTTTTTCTCATCAAGTTCATCATTAGTTGAATCAAAAGTTCGGTATAAATATATAAATAAACACATGTTATTATATGAAGTCAACCTCTAAATTAAATGAAAATTATGAAATAGTGCCACGTTAATCAATGTTTATTTGTCTATTAATGGAAACTAATTAAATAGCCAAAAAACTTTAGTTGTCCACCTTTTGAGCTCACCCCCTCAATTCTATAGCTAAGTGGTGAGTGGCGAGTGCTCTCTATCTTTGACTTAAAGATGATCATTAATTTTCTGAGTTCCAATATTAACGGCATCCATAAACTTTCACTAGTTTAACTAATTAGCTTTCAACTAAACCTTTATGCTTTCAACTAATTGACTAATTTGTACCAAATATAAATGGCTCCGTATCGGCCTATATAACTTCCTGCCATTTTATAATATCAAAAGCGAAAGCTTAAAAGCAGACGAAAATATTCCATTTTCCATTTTCGACAAAGATATCATTCTTTTTCTTATCTGGACAAAATATGGTCTTTTTTTGGAGAATAACTTCGAGAAAAAATGTAGTTTAAAAACATTCCAGTGAACATGATGCTATCTTTCATTTTTTTTTTCTGTTTTAATAAGCAAGAGATATGATTAACTACTTAATTAATTAATAATTACTTCAAATCGAATTTAAATTGGATTGCGGGGATCTTTGCATCCTCACTCTCCGGTCTTGTAAGAAATTAATTAATTTAGTATCCCGACATTACAATGTATTCATTATCTTAAGAAGAATATAATTCTACCTTTGACTCTTCCATGAGTTGGTTTGTTATAATTTTATAACATTTATAAAAAGACTGATACTTCCACATGTATCTGTCTTTTTCTAGCTATTTTTGTAGCTAACAATGCTTTTCGCATTGGAAGTGGATTGTTAGCATTTTGTAGTTTTTTAAGAGGTCTAGCTAACACAGCAGTGTCTATAGATACACCTTTAACCAATTTAATCCCATTAATAATGGGCTAACATTTGAAATATTTAATGGGCTGAACTTGTGGGCCTGTTTAAGATGAGTGGTATATACTGGTGTCATAATATCCGTTTATTGGTTTCTTGACGTGCCCCACTATTTATTTTCAACAAAAGAATAAAATCATGATTCAACACTTAATCCATGAATTATTTATTTTTTCTTAAATATCAAATTCAACTAGAAAAGTTATATTTGCTTACATTAAAAACCTTTTTGCCGGATGTTTCTCTGAAGAAGTTATCTTTGATTCCATGAATTGTTGTTCCGGTTTCAGTTCAGTTGTGTTTGTTTATGCAAGTTTAAGATGATGTTAGTTTGGGATTTAACAAAATTAAGATTATGCAACTATTAAGAATCGAATAGATTAATATGGTCTAATAGGGGCCATGATAGCTATCAACTATCAACTACAGAGCAAAAAGCATGTATATATGATTTAGAATTTTGGATTTGAGTAGTAGAAAAAAAAATGTTAATCCATGATAATAGAATGGCATGGAAGTCAATATGTTGAGTCACGTTCTCTTCTATTCCACCGTCAAGATAGTAAAGGGCAAGTTGCTATTTATAGACAAGAAGGGAGACAAAGACTCTCTCCCCATTTATGGATCAGACTCAAAAGGGTAATAGATTGATTCCAAATAGGAAGCTTGAGCTTCCACGGAAGTTCTCGGTGGACCGGAGAGTTTCACTCTGCATAGCTAGTCCACCAACTAAGAAAGTTATCATGTTCACTCCATGGACTTAACCGGTTTATCGGTTTAAGTGGTGGGGTTGAACCGGCAAGTCATTGAACGGCGGATGGGCTCGATCCTTTTTCGAGCTTACCAAGGTGCTAAATCTTTACTATCGGCTACCTCTCTACTAGCTCGCTAGAGTTTTGTGTTTTTTTTTTATGTTTGTGTTCATGTGTCTTATATTTCTTGTTCCGGTTTCAGTTAATTTGTGTTTGTTTATGCAATTGTAAGGAGTTGATGTTCATTGAAATGGATTAATTCAGTGTTTCAATCCAATTTACTTCATGAATGAGATGATTGTCTTATATTATATCAAAATGAAAAGGGTATGAATGTTTAATCTTAATAAATTTTTTTTTTTATATAGTTCATTCCCAATACTTTTCTTCAATAATTCATATAGATTGACTGGTATTGTTTGCACGAAACTGTAAAGAAAAAAGAATAAAGTTGTACAACAACTTTTAAAACCGTTCGTATATTTCTACCTTAACTATTTTTCGAAGATTCCTCTAATCACTAATTACCAAAATCTTGGTTACAACTAAATATAAGCTTTTTCGTATATACATCTCTATGGTTTCAGCATTAATGGGCTGAAAGTTGGTTCGTGTGGGCTGGTTTATGTAATACCTTAGAGTGTACGTAATAAATAACATTAATAACATCTTTACGAGGAATATATCAATGCGTTTCTCACCATTAAAAAGTAATAAAAAATAATAAAAAGTAAAAAAAAGGGAACTGAGTATCTTAAGAGAACTCCTCTAGAGATTCATATTAAATTATAACTTAAATTTTTTTTATCATTTAAAATTTAAATAAATAATTATATTATAATCAAATTATTAAAATAGAATATTTGAGATACTAAGAGAGATTTTCACTAGGCCTACGAGTTCGGTTAACCGAAAACGAATTGAGCTGGTTTGTTTGGTTTTTGGTTATTTCAGTTAACCACCAATATCACCAAAACTAACCGAATGAATAATCGGTTCGGTTATTGGTTATTTTTGGTTTCAAATTTAAAACCGAAATAACGGAATTTTGTTTTTTAAAAATAAAATCTGATTTTTTGGGTTTTGGTCGGTTATTTTTGGTTCGTTTTTTTCGGTTCGGTTATTGACAAAAACTGGTTTAAATTTGGTAAAATCGGTCTAATTGTGATATAATCTGGTTATGCAAAAAAAAAAATATTGGTTAACTAATCGATTAGGCTCACTAAACTGAACTGAACTGAACTGAACCGTAAACCAATCGATTTTCAAAATCCCTCTGAGTTGAACCGATTGCTGAACCGATTTTGAACCAAAAACCAAAAAATTGGGTTCGGTCCGGTTCGGTACAATCAGTTTGGATTATATCCGCAGGGCTAGTTCTCACCAATGCTATTGCTCTAAGGACCCTTAAGTTCATTGACTTTTGGTTTCTTGACGTAATGAACATACGAATCTAAAGAGTGTAAACGTCACTCTCACTTACACTGTACGTAATGAACAACAACAGCTCTTAACCTAACCAAAAGGATCTCTCAATTTTTCTTCCCCCACCATTTCTACGCCTCTCTAACTTCTTTGGATGATTATCTACGTTACGTAACACCATCTCAAACAATTACAACACAATCACATTTTCTAAATTCGTTATACATTAACTAAACAACAAAGTTTCGTTGAACTAATTTAAAAAAAAAAAAAAAAGGTAACAACGAAATTGACTTTAAACTCTGAAAATTTTACGTGGAGAAACTCAAATTATTCCTAGACGCACGTTTCAAATCGCTAAAACTCACGTTTGAGCACGCAACGATAAGTCTCTCCGCTGCGTTACTCTTATTCCATATAGCGTTTGCGTTAGGCAGAGTCCTCCACTTGCAAATAATTCCTTCTTCCATCTCCGCCGCCACAATATCTCCGGTCTCCGCCGCATTATGTATATAAACCATATCTCCCACCGCATTCAACGTTATAGACGTTAACGGCCAATCAGAATCAAGTACTCTGAGTTTATCCAAACACGCCTTAGGCATAGATCCGATCGATTCGAATTTCAAATTCATCGGCGATTCGTCGTAAACTACTTCCCACAGCTCGATTCCCGTCGGATTATCCTCCTCGTCTCCGACGATCCCCGCCATGATTAGACGGTTACCGGAAAATCCAATCGAACGCGAGTACAGTCTGCACTCGCCGGGACAAAAATCGAGAAGCTTCGTCCACGATTTAGTTTCTGGATCAAAACTAAACGCCATACCAGATCTCTTATCCGTCACGAACATCTTCTTCGAGCTCGCTGCGACGGATAGCCACGTGGAAGACGCGGATTCGTAGAGAAAATCCGGCATCGATTCGCATCTCTCCCACGCGTCACTACCGGATTCGATGTCGAACAACTCAACAGCGAATCTATCGTCCTCGAATTCGCTCACGCCGCCGGCAACAATCAAACTCCGTCCTACGACGGCAACAATCGGATCGATCCTCCACACTCTCGGCGGTGTCACGTGTCTCCAAGTGAGATGAAACGCGTCGATTGAGAAAGAGAATCTCGTCGGAGATAACGCGTATAGCAACGTGGAGTGAGAAGATCGAGCAACGGAAACGTGTTCGACGGGAGATGATGATGCGGTTTTTTTGAGGTGGATCCATTGATCGGATTTCGGATCGTAAGCCATGGCCGTCGTGGCCATGTTATACGGCGGAGAAGCTCTCTGACTATAGACGAATAGCCACGGCTTGGTTTTAAGACGGCGGAGGGAGAAGAAGACGGCGCGGTTCCAGGATTTTGACACCTGGCAAGCGGAATCGAGATCGAGGAGTGGTAAATAAGAGAGGATTGACTCTAGTATGTCTCCGTCAATGGAATCTTCTTCTCCATTGTTGTTTTTATCCTCCATTTTTTTTTTGTAACGATTTTGGATAATGTGGAAAGCGTAAGGAGGGAAAAATTTGTTATATATATAGAGAGACGCAGGGAAGCTAGTGAAACGACTAGTCACCGATTTACATATACGCGGAGTTGAGTTTTTTTTTATTTTTTTCACATTTATATAGTAGAATTGTATGGGTCAAACTTATCTGAAAATATAACATATAGTATAGTAACATATAGATATACCAATTTAGATCGTATTACTAGTAAAATTCAAATGATTCTATTAAGATTTTACCGCCTAAGAGGTAGCATACACACACAAATATGTACTCAGCTAAAATGTAGTTGTTCAAGTCAAGTCAATGGACCATGGTACTAGTTCAGTGTCTGTGTCTGATCACAATAAAGGAAAGCAATAAAAAATGCAAAGACGCAACAAAGCAAAAGTCCAAGTTTGTGTTTATATAGTATGTTAATAAAGATCACATGAATTGTGATATTTATAAGCTAAATGATTACACCATCAAATCATGATAAAAAAAAAGTTGCAGGAAAAAGCAATTAACTCAAGATTATGAATCCTCTGGTTTGTTCTTCAGTTTAAACTCCAAGATTCATACACCTAAAGGGACTCGAGCTTTAGTTAAAATAAGTAGAAATCATGTATACATAACATCAAACCCTGTATATACATCTTATCCAAACGGGTTATCTTATCTATCTACAAAATCAAATAATAAATGCACATTTGACCCACAGTAGCTATCATATAAGATATGGAATTTAAGGAATATTTTTCTTATCAGATTTGTGTACCCTTATCAATGAATGGCTAGAATTATTGAGCAGGACAATGACTTTACTCCAGAGTGGAGCCAAACGCTCATTCTGTGTACCTTATCAATGAATGGCTAAAATTAATATCCTTATCCATGTGACTCATTTTGATACCATTGCTAAGTTCATGCTCAGAAGGAGTTCCAAATCATGGTACTCGGAGATACTAGCAACTGTTATAACTTATAACTTATCATGCTTGATTATTATGTAATGTATAGAAGAATTTGCGTCTGTTCTCTCTCAGTTTCATATGATGTAATGTAATGTATAGAAGAACCTTCCTCCCTTACTTTCATAGTAGGTAATGTATAGAAGAAGCTGCGACATTTTCTCTTTCATATCCCAAGGAATTAATGGATTAAAATATCAAGCATGGACCATCTGTACACATCCCCAAGAACCATATCTCAACTTCTTCCCACTCTCCCTTGTGGCTCCAAATATATTCTATTTAATGTACAGATAAGATATCAAGAACAATGAGCATGTACCACAAATGATTGTGAGACAGATATAATATAATATGCAGAAAGAAAATAAGATTTAATTAGACCAACATCAGCTACACGTCACCTACTACATCATAAGGCTTGAGAATGAGATTTTCAACATAAACACTACTCTTAATTTGAGCAAACACAAGATACTTGAGCCTCGCAAGATTATAAGAATCACCAGGAAATTTGTTGGTGACGGTTTAAGAAGATAAGTGATATATTTATTGAAAATCTCAGGGAGCCTTCACATTTGTATTTAAGTGTATGATACAATCGTTTTTTTAGTTGGTTAGATGAATGAGGAATTAATCTCTAAGCATTTCCTTATGGTACTTAGTTTTTTAGTATGTTTACAACATTTACATAAAACAAAGATGAAATTACAGTATCACCTTTAGGCTCTATTTTAGTCTCTCCATCAGCTTACTAACTATCTTGTCAACGGGCAAAGATCGCACTGGACCAACCGGATCTAACGACTCATCATCGGAACATTCATCGTCAAAGTCATCGTCTATGTCACTATAATACTCTTCGGACTGGTCCTTGTCCTTCACGTAATCCTCTGCTGAACCATCACTGTTCGACAAGACCAATGCTGTGTAAGTGTGTTCTGCAGCCTGTGAAGTGCCTTCGAACTCTTCCACCTTCTTCAATAGATCATCTGGACCGAGATCAAGCTCTTCAAGAATCACTGCCTTGGACGACTCCAAAGCTCGTTTCCAGAGCGAGATCATTTTGGGGCTTGAGATCGTTGTATTTGGATCAGACACAGTTTGTTCTTCACTGAGATTGTCTGAAAAGAATAAGAAAAGATAAAAAGTACATGAGAAGCATTTTTTTTGGTATTAGCTTTGGAAAATGGTTGTTCTTTTCTTCAGATAGTATGATGGTTCGAAACTAGAAACACGTAAGAGGTTTTTTTTTGAGAACTAAAGCGTTGATAACACCTGAGGGAGCAAGTTCGTTTGCTATGTTGGTCTCAGAAAGGTTTGGAATTAAAGGAGTGTCCAGAAACCGTGACTTCCACTCTCGTCCTCTCCACATGAGTATTTGCTCATCATCGAAAGACAGAAGCACGCAAGGAACTAACTCCTGCCAAAAGATCAGAAATGAAGAGAGAGCTTTTCAGATATATAGAGAAATATCTTGGATGATGAAATAAAAACCTTGGCAACTGAATATGAAAACCGAAATAATGAGAGAGAGATCATGAACCCAAGTTTTATGTTGAAAAATACTCCGATATGAAAAAACATATTATAAGAAAGCAGAGAGAAATCAATCAGCATGAAAAATGGAGAATATAAGAAGAACTTTTGCCTTCCTGACCAGCAAGACTCGAAGGGGATGAAACTCTAGAAATCCTCAGCGAAGTGAAATTCAAATTGTTTATGATTAAAATGCATTTGAATTTCGACATTTGAAATTGACTGAAAGTGATTGCAAAGCAGATGCAGAGCTCTGCAATGTATAGATGCTTTAAAAAACAAAAAACTGAAGGTTTCACTGACCTTAAGCTTAGCGCCAATTTTCTTATAATCACTTGGTTCAAGCCCTGGGCAGTCAACTTTCACCAAGGGACACAGTTCAAAGGCATCCTTAACATCTTTGACCAACGACACATAAACTCCATTTTTAGCTACAATGAACAAAACAGAGACAATAACATTAAATATATAGCCAAGCATCTCACCTCTTCTTGCAGACCAACTGCCAGTTTACTTAAGTGAATGCTAGAACCAAAGCTTTAAAGATAAGATATAACTTACACAGCTTGCATATAGGCCTTAGAGACTTTCCCTTCACCCTGAACTCATCAGCTTCATCTTTAGTCAATCCTTCAGGAACTTCTTGAATTAGCTTAGGATAAACAGGAGCTGCTGGTTTCCACAACATCAATGGGTATTGCGGACGTGTGCGGTAGTTATAATTTCTTCCCCTGAAAAGATACACCACACCTCCAACTTTATGAATGATCTCTCCTCCTGTCTTTTCCTACATATAAAGAAGACATCTTTTGTTACTCTCTCAAGCCACAAAACATCAAGTTTCAAAGATCCAAACTTTGATCAGATTCGATACCTCAAGAACACGACACACATTATCCATATCCACAGTAGGAACTCCTTTACATCGAACTTTACAAACACGTCGTCTTTTCCAATGAGAATGTATCAATTCCAACATGTTATGTGTAAATCCATCTCTACCTAATACATAAACACATACAATAATCAATCCAACAAGTTAAAAACTGGAATTCAAAACTCTTAATTCAAAACTCACCTAAATTAACTTGACGATTATCATGCATATGAGGCTTAATCAACATCCCTTTCTCCCATTTCTTCAATGGCTCTCCTAAAATCTCATCTCTATTCATCCCTTCTTTTGGATACCTCCCATATCGTAACGGTCCAGGCAATTCAACATACTTAACTCCAGATTTTCCCGCCGGTGGTGGATTGAATGAATCGAATAACGGAATCTTCTTCTTCGATTTCTTCAACGGTGCTTTCCCTGTCCACGGTCGTGGCATAGTCGGAGGCGCGAACGGCATAAACGCCGGTTCTCGGATCCCAACCGGCTTAACCTTGGGAGTTTCAGAGTAGCTGAACTGAAACTCGAATGGCGCGCCGGGAAGCTGGTAGGAGACGCCGGAATCGCCGATTAAGATGGTGCGGTCTCCATCTGAAGAGATAACTCCTTCCTTAACCGGTTTGTAGTATCTCGTTCGGTGATGCGGAAGCTTAAGAGCTGGATTTGATTGTGGTTTCGGCTGTGTATTATTTTGATGGTTGGTTCTCGGATTACGATTTCTCTGAGATGGTGAATACTTAGGAATCGGAATCGGTGGAGCTGGCCGGAAAGTTCCTGATGATGAATCCGCCATAGGAGGCGTTGAAGGTAATGAAGAGAAGAGATTAATATCTCGTAGTGATGCTACAATCGCCATTGATAATGAAAATCAAACCATAAGGATAAAAAAAAAATCAGTTTGAAGATATTTCTCACTCTTCAGAGACGATGAAGAAGAGTTTCGAATTTCTGAAGCTTTATCTTTAAAACGACATCGTTTTAGTAATTCCGGGCTTATTTCGAGTTAAGGCCCATTAGTTTAACGAAGCTTTTGCTACTATAAACGACATCGTTTTAATTATAACGGGCCTTACATAATATTTGGGGCTAAAAATAAAGCCCATTAGGTTAAGAATTTAGCCAACCCTAATTTCCAATGTATAAAATCTCTTAGCGAAGCTCACGGTGTCTTTCTCCGAGCTAACAAAATGCAGATCTTCGTGAAAACCCTAACGGGGAAGACGATAACCCTAGAGGTTGAATCATCTGACACAATCGACAATGTGAAAGCGAAGATCCAAGACAAGGAAGGAATCCCACCGGATCAGCAACGTTTGATCTTCGCCGGAAAGCAATTGGAAGACGGAAGAACACTCGCCGATTACAACATCCAGAAAGAATCGACGCTTCATTTGGTGCTCCGACTGAGAGGAGGTGCTAAGAAGAGGAAGAAGAAGACGTACACGAAGCCGAAGAAGATCAAGCACAAGCATAAGAAAGTGAAGCTAGCGGTATTGCAGTTTTACAAGGTTGATGGAAGTGGGAAAGTTCAGAGGCTGAGGAAGGAGTGTCCATCGGTTAGTTGTGGACCTGGTACGTTCATGGCGAGTCATTTCGATAGGCATTACTGTGGGAAATGTGGAACTACCTATGTTTTCAAGAAGCCTGATGAAGAGTGATGATTATGATTAGTAGGTTATGTGGTTGTTTTTTTTTTATTGCATCTCTTTTGGATTATCAGTGACTTTTGTTATTTGGAAGTTTTGAGATGGTTTTGTTTAATTTGAAGGTTAAATTTTCGACTTTGTTTAATCGTTTCGTTAAGATATTATATTTATCTCTGCGGTTTCTGATAGGGTTGTTAGAAATTTGTTCTATTTTGTGTTTGACTGATCTGGAAATGGTGAAATGTGGATGTAGAATTAGGATGTTGAGCTGATTCAGTCTGTTGCTTGATCATCTTGTGTTGGCATATAGCTTTTGTGTTGAGTCCTTTGATAGTGTAAGAATCAATGTGTTGAGTCCTTTGATAGTGTAAGAATCAAAGGATATTATGATTATAGTTCATCTATGTTGAATTTTTCATAGTTTATTCTGATAATATTCTTACACTAATGGCTTTAATTTTTGTTGCTGTCGGATTTGGTAAATTGTTTGTTACGAAAGGCTTTAGATGATCTCAGTTGATGATATCTTTTGTGGTAGACCTTAATGAATATTGTCTTGATAACTAAGCTTATATTTTTATTTTAACCATAGGAGTTAATACAAACACAAGCTGTGAAGAAAATTGTATCTGTTTTTTTCTTTTCTATCTTGCATTTGATAGAAAATTAGGATTGGTAAAAATATTTTATGAGAATGTAGAGAACAATCTATTAACCAAAAGCATTTAACATTCTATAATATGAACATGATTTATGAAATCTTAACCTAATCGTGGAAGCTTGCTAAAATTTCAACACTCTCATTTCTCACACTCTCGAACCGTTCAATACTCGTTCATCAAAAGGCATGTTAAAAGTCAGCGAATTCTCTTGACTTTGTGTTTGAATTATATAAAGTATAAACTGAGGCTACTCAGATTGGGTCGAAACTTGTCTAGTCTCGGTTTGGGCCATCGCATTGGATCCTGCCCACTCAAAAATACAAATTGGTAAGAAATTGAGAAAATTATTGTGTGGTCTTTTTCTTGTGGTGGAACACAACATAGGAGATGAGAGTAAGTGAGACAGAGAGAGCAATAAAGAGAGAGACAGTAGAAACAACATGAGAAAAAACAGAGAGCACTGAAACTTGAAGAGAGACCAAGTGAGAGAGAGAGAAGAGACAGGGTAAAATGGTCAAGAAACAGTTAGAAAATGGTGAGAGAAGAAGGACAAAATCCTAAGATTCCGAGTTACTAAAAGCGATGAGTCTCATAGAAACACCCGCACTAGTCTCAACTCATTGCACTTTCACTTTCACTTTCACTCTCTCTTCAACCTAAACTCCAAAGACTGTTGAGTTTGTGAGAGATTCATTAAATCCCATTTAAAGAGACAACTACACATGAGACAAAGAGGCATTTCTTTCTCAACCTCACTTGTTTTTTCTTCCTAACTTGCAAACCAAACCACAGACACTCATCATTTATTAACCATCTCTCTTCGATCTATCTGCTCTTGAACAACGTGTCTTTCCATTTTCACATGTTCATTGTAACAAAACTCTTTATATCTTTTGTAATTCTATACATTTTCATTTTCCCTGTTCAACCTCGTTTGAATCTTACAATAACTCATCTTATATTCCACGCTTATATATAGAGTTATTTATCGTTTATTTGTCATGGATTTGTAAAAGATAACGTGAAATAATTTTGGAGAGAGCTTCAATGTTTTGCGTTTATTATAGGTTCATAAGGTATGGCTTAAATTATTTTGACAACAAAATCCCTCATATAATGGTAAACTCTCAGAACGTTATATATATCATGTTCATGTTATTTATATATATATATATATATATATATATATCGTGTGCGAGTGTGACATAAAAAAATAAATAGCTACAAAAATCTTAAGTAATGCTTTAATTTAACGGGAAGTACCGGATCTTAATTAAACAAAATTCAAGATGATTGTCACTAGAACTCCATCATCAACAATATAATTTATTTTCTTTAGAGGAGATAATTAGTTCAATAAGGAGTTTAGGAATGTGACTAATAGAAAAAGTGAGCATTATTTACTGCTCACAGCTCATCGAGACGATGAAGATTCCAATTAATATACGTGAGATAGAGACGTACATATATATAAGCGGAATTGAGTATAGTGCATGTTAGCATATAACAAAAACATTTCACATGAAAGATTTATATAATAATATACACATTGCATTAATGTTTAACATTATACCTATCTCTCTATCTATATATACACACACTCACACACATATATTTCCTATCATTCATCGTACACTCTTTCTCTATCTCTCTCTCTATGACAAGAATGCCCAACATGACAACACTCAATCATCTGTTTGATCTGCCGGGACAGATTTGCCATGTCCAGTGTGGTTTTTGCACCACTATTTTGCTTGTACACTTTCACTTCTTCTCTTCCTCCTCTCAATCTCTATTTCTTTCTCTTTTTATGACCATTTAATGAATATATCTATGTTGCAGGTGAGTGTGCCGTTTACGAGCCTGTCAATGGTGGTAACTGTGAGATGTGGGCATTGCACAAGCCTCCTCTCTGTCAATTTGCTCAAGGCTTCCTTCATTCCTCTCCATCTCCTTGCTTCTCTATCCCATCTCGATGAGGTTCCCATAAAATCTATACTTAAAGAAACACACATATATATTTATGATCAATGTACTTCATTAATTATGTACATATATGTGGGCAGGCGGAGAAAGAGGAGGTTGCAGCTACAGATGGTGTGGAAGAAGAAGCATGGAAAGTGAATAAGGACAAAGACAGTCCAACGACTTTGGTTTCATCTTCAGACAATGAAGATGAAGATGTGTCTCGTGTCTACCAAGTTGTCAATAAACGTATGTTTCGATACAACTTTACTACTTCAGTACTTTATCTTCATCTCTCTCCATCTTCTTTACCTAATTTCAACTTTTAAAATTTTCGATTTCTTGGCTTTAATTATGTTTTTTGAGTTTGTACAGCCCCTGAGAAACGACAAAGAGCTCCTTCAGCTTACAATTGCTTCATCAAGTAAGAAATCAATCCAACACACTACCAACATATACTTACATGTGTATGCATATTCTTACAAATTTTGACTAGTTTAGATTTTGATTTTGCAAATTGGTTTCCTTTGTGGGGGTTGGATTGGAGCAGGGAAGAGATCAGGAGGTTAAAGGCTCAGAATCCAAGCATGACTCACAAGGAAGCTTTCAGCTTAGCTGCCAAAAATGTACATAAAAGCTTAACTAATCTTAGTTTAAAAGAAAAACCCTAATTACTTTTCATCTCTTATAGTCAGCTTAGTTGAGAGATCTAGCTAGCTGATGATAATTAACATTTTGTGATTTCAATTTGATTGATTTGGGTTGGTGAAGTGGGCCCATTTCCCTCCAGTGCACAACAAGAGAGCTGCTTCAGGTCAATGTTTTTGCGAGGAAAGTAACAATGAAGTACTACCATGTAATGCTCTCGAGGTAATTTCTTATAACTATGTTTTTCTATTTTCTGTTATATCTTGCTTCGAAATCAATGATCATATAGTACTTGAGTAATAAACTAGCTCCACTAAAAATTGGCATTTCCAAAGCACACCAAATAAGCATTGACTAGATCCAAATAGCATCACTCTCAGTAAAAATTTCAGAACCCTTATAGCAAGAGAGTAATTATAAAAATGATGTTATTTACTGGTAATTATTAGCGTGAAATCAAGGAGAGGGGTAGTGAGAATGATCATTGATCCTCAACTACTACAATGTGTGAAATTTATGACCTAAACCCTTTTATAGTATTGAAGCTCACACTGCACACAGTTTACTTTTATAGAAACCCATTCAACTAATTAAAGCATTCAAGCTGAATATGTATATTTTTCAATTAATGTAATGAAAATGTTTGGGATGCAGGACCATGAAGAAAGCAATAATGGGTTCCGAGAGAGAAAGGCTCAAAGGCATTCCATTTGGGGGAAATCTCCATTTGAGTAACAACAATTTGGCATATCAATTTTAACCAAAAGAAAATTAATGGCACATGAAATGTGATGGTGACTATTTTCTTCTAGGGTTTAATTTTGTTGCTTTAGGGTTTGTGTTGTTGGAGAGAGAGAGAGATTGAGAAGAAGGATCTGAAAAAGTACTTAGGATTTGGGTGTTCGAGGGAAGTCTTGGGAATGAGCGATTTTATTCAGTAATTTTCGTACTTCTCAACTTTGAACTTAGTTTGAAGAGACATTGACTCTATACCAAATTCTAGTTTTGCATTCATGACTACTTATGTCATCATGAATGTGTTTTAACATTCCATGAAACACTTTAGTAAGAATCTTTGTTAAGCTATCAATATAATAAAAGGTACTTCTCTCGACTTCGCTTAATGCTTTTGTATGATGGGGAAAAAAACAAAACACATCGTAATTTAAATGTTTTTGATGAGAATTTCATTTGATTGATCTTAGTTGACAACTTAACATGGAGTATAAAATATTAACATTTGTAATTACTCGAATCGACTGTAAATTAGACATTAAGATCTTCAGCTTAACTATATAGTATGTATAGAGCTTACACATGCCATTTTATATTTAAAAGAAAATTAACCAGTTCAAGTTCGATACATACGACAAATCTTAGTAGAGTTGGATCGATCGAAATCCTCTTTAAACATGTCTATTTTTACAATTAAACCACTAGAACCAGTGATGTTATCACAAAAAAACAAACACCACCAGAGCCAGTGATCTGCATGATTAAACAAGAAAATCATGTGGTTAAACTTAAACCTGAACCGAATCACATGGCAAACTCGTTCATATATTGTCCCGGCGTGGGAATAATAAATTAAACAAAATTCGGAAAAGCTTAGATATTACGTTTATATCGATATGATATTCAATTTTTCCTATATACATATTTACTATCCCATAGTAAAACACTTTATCCATCTTAAACACTGTATAATATAATATCCTATTCACGTCATATATATCTTTTAAAGATTAAATAAACAAGGTTTTTTTTCAATAACATTTCTAAGGTATATTGTAGATTTGTAGTTATAATGATATTTCTTTGGGTATTTGAAGTTATTTTAGTATATTGATTATAGTTTTTTTTTCATGATTTCCAATTAAAAAGGATTAGCTCTCTAAAAAATATTTTAAAGAAATTATTTTTCATATTTTTCCAACTAAAAAAGGGTTAGCTCTCTAAATATTTTAAAGAAGTTTTTTTTTTCAAAATACATAAAGGTCTCTTTCCCCTAGTTTATTCTTATTTATATCTATTTTTTTGACGTCACCACTCACCATTACTTTCCTCTTATTTAAAAAAATATTTTAACAAAGCTTACTTTATTAACAAATGGATTAGTTAGTAAATGTAGGATAAATTCTCATCGGTGGGTCCGTTAGCACCGCGACACACCCACTATTAAAGTGCCGGAATCACAACTTCCTAAATCCCAATTTCTTTATTATTATCTTCTCCCAATAAAAACACGCCACGTCATGATCATTCCGTGTCATCGATTGGATAACGACCACCTCAGACGGTGTCGGAGACGTTTCATTTCCCCCGGCCTAGTGGCATTTTCGTAAATAAAGACGTAAAACGGTGGGTGTTCCATTGAGGTGTTGCTTATAATAAGTCCACCGCGAATACTCGATGTCTCTTGTTATTCGCCACAACAAGAAACCAAAACCCAATTTTGTTACCTCTTTCCTCAATCCACAAGTCAAAACCAACAAACCCATCTGAGCTCGATTTTTGGTTTTTTTTTTTTTTATTATTAATCTTCAATCGGAAATTTCGAGATATTCAGGTAAAGAAAGATCCGATCTTTAATCATCAAATCAAGAACTGTGGTCAACTCTTTTCGTTTTGTATTCACGATCAATCGATAATTTTGTTGGAATTTGATTTGGTTGCTTTGATTGGTGTTATTTTGTGAATTCAGTTTTTAATTGTTGTATGTTTTTTTTTCACTATGAAGGTGGAGGAGATGGGTTCTGAAGGGCCAAAAACAATAACGATTCATGTGACTGGTTTCAAGAAATTTCTTGGGGTTTCTGAGAATCCAACTGAAAATATAGCTAATAATCTGAAATCATATGTGGAGAAACGAGGTTTGCCTTCTGTATTGAGTCTTGGTAGCTGCACTGTTCTTGACACTGCTGGGGAAGGAGCAAAGTCTCATCTTTATGAGGTTTTGGAATCTAGTGTTGTCTCTGCAGATAAGAACACCAATGGAACTGTTGTTTGGGTGAGACTTTACACATTTTCATTTGTTTTCTACTCTAATGTCCCAGTCTAGTTTACTTGCTCCACTTTAAGACTGACCCTTTATAGATTTTAAAACAAGTTTCAGACTTAGACCTTTGATGAAGTGTGATATAACTGCGTTTACTCTTTCATGTTGTGTGATAGTAAAGAGAAAAATATGAGGCTAAACATTGACTCTATCATGGTTCTTGATTGTTTGTTACATTTGGTTAAACGCACCATTGTTATCTAAACACTGTGTTTCTTCTTCTTGCTTGATTGATGTGTTTAGGAGCTCAAGATTGCTGAGGTCTTAAAAATGTTTTAGATGTTCAAATAACTTATTACTTTGAAATCAGAAAACTTGTTTTCTTCTTGTGTTTTCTCTTTCAACAAGCCTTGTTAAATTGCAAATGCTTGTTAAACACACATTTTCTCTTTGGTTCTTTAGCTTCATCTTGGCGTGAACAGTGGAGCGACAAAATTTGCCATTGAAAGACAGGCGGTGAACGAAGCTCATTTCCGTTGTCCTGATGAATTGGGATGGCAACCACAGGTAAAGATATAGCTGTCACTTTTTCATTATTACCAAAACATGTACAATCCGAGGAAGACACTAATCACACCTCTCTTTACACAGCGGCTTCCTATAGTTGTTGAAGATGGAGCCATTTCAAAGGCAAAAGAGGTATATGCATAACACATACATGCCTCACCGCAAAACTCACTGTTCTTATATTTCTTGCAAGACATTCTAATTTGGATTTGAATTGTTTGTGTTTCGGTTTCCTGAAGACTTCATGCTCGACGGAGTCAATATTCCAGTTATTGAAGAAGAAAGGCTTCGAGGTAGTTCAATCAGACGACGCTGGACGTTTTGTATGCAACTACGTCTACTATCACTCTCTCAGGTTCGCCGAACAAAAGGGACACAAATCTCTGTTCGTTCACGTTCCTCTCTTCTCCAAAATCGATGAAGATACTCAAATGCAGTTCGTGGCCTCTCTCATGGAGGCAATTGCAGCTACTTGCTAGCGTTTATTATCCACTAGAATCAATATTGTAAATATTTTATGTATATCCATTTGTCTTTCTACGAAGCTTTTGTGTTCTTTTGTTGGATGCTTTGGGGATAAAGAAGGTGATTGCTTTTTGGCTCTCAAAGAGCCTTTTGTGATCGTCTCTGTAATAAAGGATTCTCTTATTCGAGGTTGGATTTTTATATAATTTTCTGTGGATGTTTCTTGCTACATGTTTCACCCTCGCAATCATAATCAGTAGAATCGGTCTACTTCGGTTCGGGAATTTTAGAATACGGTTTTGAACATAACTTCAAGAGTTCGGTTCGGTTCAAAGTAAAATATTGGTGAAGGAATCAGAAATGGAACCTAAAACCTAATTTGGTTTGTTATTGAAAAGTTAGATTTCGTTCAAATAGTTTCGGTTATATTTCGCGCATTTCGGTTAAATTTAGCATAAAGTTTCGGTTAATTTCGTTTGGTAGTGATTCCAAACCGAACAGAACCAGTTTCGTTTTGGTAGGAGAAGTTTGATCAGTTTCCTTGCACACTGATGATACTTGTTGTGCAAGGAGGAGACAAAAAAAATCATTCAATTTTTGTCTTTTAATAATGCTAATTACGTCTGGGAGAGGTATTACTGCGTCGGAGAGACATGCGAGGGTCTCAAGCTTTATACTTTCTTCGTAGAACAACAACGACGTTAACTCAACATCTGTGTCCTGCACCGTTTATTGCGGCGCCTCGTTTGGTGTTGGGTTCGTTTCTTCATGAAAACCCTAGTGACCGTATTTATACTCATAACCGAAAAATTGATGAATTGATTAAATCTGGGAACTTGATATCTGCACACGAAGTGTTCGATGGAATGTCTGTACGAGATGTTGTTACTTATAATCTTCTTATTTCTGGGAATAGTCGAAATGGGTGTTCTACAAGAGCTATAGAGCTCTATGCAGAGATGGTTTCTTGTGGTCTTAGAGAGAGCGCTTCTACGTTTCCTTCTGTTTTGAGTGTGTGTAGTGATGAATGGTTTTGTAGAGAAGGAATTCAAGTTCATTGTAGGGTGATTTCGCTTGGGTTTGAATGTAATATGTTTGTAAGGTCTGCTCTTGTGGGTCTTTATGTGGGTATGCGGCTTGTTGATGTTGCTTTGGAGTTGTTTGATGAAATGCCTGAGAGGAATGTAGCTGTTTGCAATTTGTTATTGAGATGTTTTTGTGAAAATGGAGATTCCAAGCGATTGTTTGGTGTGTACCATAGGATGGAACTTGAAGGAGTTACTGAGAATGGGTTAACTTATTGTTATATGATCCGTGGTTGTTCTAATGATTGGCTGTTATATGAAGGGAAGCAATTTCATTCCCTAGTGATTAAATCTGGATGGGACATTTCTAATATATTTGTGGCTAATGCGCTTGTGGACTTATACTCTGCTTGCGATGATTTATCTGGTTCTAAGAAATCATTCAATGCTGTACCAGAAAAGGATGTAATATCGTGGAACTCGATTGTTTCTGTGTGCACAGATTACGGGTCTGTGCTTGATTCCGTTGATTTGTTTAGAAAGATGCAGTTTTGGGGGAAGAGACCTTCGATACGGTCATTCGTGTCATTTCTGAATTTCTGTAGCAGAAACAGTGATATTCAGTCTGGGAAGCAGATCCATTGCTATGTCCTCAAAATGGGTTTTGACGTTTCAAGTCTTCATGTCCAGTCTGCTCTAATTGACATGTATGGCAAATGCAATGACATTGAGAGTTCTGTGTTGTTTTACCAGAATTTGCCTGGCCTGACTCTGGAGTGCTGTAACTCTCTAATGACTTCTCTGATGCACTGTGGCATCACTAAAGATATCATTGAGATGTTTGGTTTGATGATTGATGAAGGAACTGGAATCGACGAAGTCACTCTTTCTACTGTCCTCAAGGCTTTATCGCTCTCTTTACCAGAAAGTTTACATAGCTGCACACTTGTACATTCCTGTGCCATCAAATCCGGTTATGCATTTGATGTTGCAGTCTTGTGCTCTTTAATTGATGCATATTCAAAGAGCGGTCAGAATGAAGTATCTCGGAAGTTGTTTGATGAGCTTGTTTCACCTAACATCTTCTGCTGGACTTCGATCATCAATGGATATGCTAGAAATGGCATGGGAAGAGAGTGTGTTGAGATGCTGAGAGAAATGGATCAAAAGAATCTTATACCAGACGAAGTTACAATCTTGTCTGTACTATCAGGTTGCAGTCATTCTGGTCTTGTTGAAGAAGGCGAGGTGATTTTTGACTCATTGGAATCAAAGTACGGAATTTCTCCTGGAAGGAAACTCTATGCGTGCATGGTGGATTTGCTAGGCCGTGCTGGTTTGGTGGAAAAAGCCGAAAAGCTGCTGCTTCAGGCACGTGAAGATGCTGGCTGCATCGCGTGGAGCTCGTTACTTCAGAGCTGCAGGATTCATAGAAATGAAACAATAGGAAGAAGAGCAGCGGAAGTCTTAATGGATCTTGAACCTGAAAATTTTGCTGTTTACATTCAAGTTTCGAAATTTTACTTTGAGATTGGTGACTTTGAAATATCAAAGCGAATCAGAGAGATTGCTGCTTCACGAGAGCTAATGAGGGAGATTGGTTACAGTACGGTGATTGTGAAAAACTGATAAGCACAAAATTGCAGGACAGTGTTTTTGCTTCAGCTTCATGAAAAAGAAGAGCGAACCCAATTGCAAAGTTCACACCTTTTTTTCTATATATTTGAAATGGGTTCTTTTACTTGAAGCCATCACACATGATTGACACTCTACAGAGACAACACAGAAAGGATAACATTCTTTATTTCCCAGGTTGGTGCAACAAACTCGTTGACCTCTTCTATTTTTATCTCTTGGTATATAGTTATATACTATAGAATGTCTGTTCTTCATTCTTCAAAACCACATCATGTCTAAAAATTTTAAAATAGCATCTTGAGAAGAAAAAGTTGAGAGATTCTCAGGTCCTTTTTTCTGGTTTTGTTTTTATTTCAGATCTCATGGGACCAACAATCATCAAGAACAAGTTGACCACAAAGGTTTTGTGTAGAGGTTTTGGAGTAAAGCAAAGAAGTGAAAAAGCACATGACTTGTACTTTAAGCGTAGATATATAGAAAAACAAGGCCTTCTCTTCATGTACTTTTAAGCCAAGCCAATAAACCCCACAAACCCCATTAATTACTCTGCGTATAAATTCAACCCAAAACCAATAATCTCTAGCAACGAAATCTCATTAGTGGGCACTGGATTTAATAATCAAACAGGAATCTTCTTTTCTTGGAGTTTTGTGATTGAGGCATATGATGGAGAAGCTCTTCATTCTTTCCCTTGTGGGTCTGTTACTGTTAACTGCTTATGGAGCTGCAGGGAAAATGGTGTACACGGATCTTGACATCCTTGAGGAGCTTAAGAACTTTGATGTAGTGCTAGATGACGACGATGATGATACAAAGATCTTTGATTTGCCGTCATTCACAAGCCGTAGTTCTGGTAAGAATGTGGTGAATGTGGATACATTTGGTGCAGCTGGAGATGGAGTTTCTGATGACACTCAGGTGCGTTTGAGAATTATTTTTCTTATTCCATGAAAATGACAGGTTATCTAGATACCTTAAACGCGATCAGTTCTATGTCTAGAGTAAAACATATCAAACTTGAAATCATGGAGAAAATATATATATAAATTGTGTGCATTGTAGACGACCTATTGATTTTGCGTGGTTAATTCAATATTTTTGTGTGCAATGTTCTTCTCAAATCAGGCATTCATAAGTGCATGGAGCAAGGCGTGCAGTACAACAAAATCTGTGTTCCTGGTTCCAGAAGGACGACGATATTTAGTAAATGCAACAAAGTTCAATGGTCCATGTGAACAAAAGCTGATCATTCAGGTCAAGATTGACATTTTAAGTCTTAAATTTTTGTTATTTTCAGCAGGAAAACAGAAACTAGACCATTATTATAAAGATACAAGTATGTCTCATCCAATTCAGAAACTTGTCTTTGTTTACAGATTGACGGAACAATAGTGGCGCCAGATGAGCCCAGCAATTGGGACTCAAAGTTCCAAAGAATTTGGCTAGAGTTTTCGAAACTCAAAGGGGTCGTGTTCCAAGGGAAAGGAGTTATAGATGGTTCTGGCAGCAAATGGTGGGTTGCTTCCTGCAAGAAAAACAAGTCTAATGTAAAATCATATTTAACTTTCTTTAACTCAATAAGTAAAATGCCTCAGAGTCTTCGAATAGAATCTTACACATCTTTCTTTCTCTCTTACAGCCTTGCAAAAGTGCACCAACGGTAAGAAACAATTTGCCTTCATCATATACCAGTTTTTCCTTACAAATGGCTCCGATTTTTTAGTTTGGCTCAACGATCTATATTGTTTTTCCCTTGCAGGCACTAACTATAGAATCTAGTTCAGGTATAAAAGTAAGTGGCTTGACGATCCAGAACAGTCAGCAGATGAATTTCATTATAGCAAGGTCAAATTCAGTTCGAGTCTCCAAAGTTATGGTCTCTTCTCCAGGAGATAGTCCCAACACTGATGGAATCCATATTACTGGATCTACCAATGTTATCCTTCAAGACTGCAAAATCGGCACAGGAGATGATTGTGTCTCAATTGTGAATGCGAGCTCGAATATAAAGATGAAGAATATCTATTGTGGACCTGGACATGGAATCAGGTAAATCATAAAAGTTTTAGATAACATGTGTTTCAAATTCAAATTATAATTATTTGGAATTTCTCACAGCATTGGAAGTCTCGGGAAGGATAATACGACAGGCATTGTAACACAAGTTGTGTTGGACACTGCAGTATTGAGAGAGACAACTAATGGACTCAGAATCAAAACATACCAGGTAAACTAAATAAGCTTCAGTCTTTAATAAAACTTCGATTTGGCTCGGTCTGCGTCATTTTTTTCATTGCTTCTCTTTTAAACAGGGTGGTTCTGGTTACGTTCAAGGTGTTCGATTCACAAACGTAGAGATGCAAGATGTAGCAAACCCGATACTCATTGATCAGTTCTACTGCGATTCTCCAGTTACATGTCAAAACCAGGTTTCTTTACATTACAGTATATCAATATACAACCTCGTGACTTTGATTATTCTATCAAAACAAAACTCAAAGATGTGAAAACTCAGTCATGTATTTTTTTCTTTTTGGGTAAAAAGAAACCCCACGGTTTAAAAAAAACAAAAAAAAAAAAAAAAAAAAAAAAAAAAAAAAAAAAAAAAAAAAAAAAAAAAAATAAAAATAAAAAAAAAACACCCCCAACCCAAAAAAATTTATAAAAAAAAAATTGAAGGCTCAGACGGTCAAGTCGAAGCGTACTGTAACTCAGCTGAAGGTTTTGGTTATGGGGTGATTCATCCTTCCGCGGATTGTCTCTACTCGCACGATGACAAGTGCTTGGACCAGAGTCACAAGCCAGAGGAACCCGAGACTAGCCATGACGAGCTCTGATGGTGGTGATGTTCTAAAGTGTTTGTAGTGAGGGATGATATGTAAAATAGTTTTATGAAGCATATGATACAGTAAACAATATTTTTATTTTTATTTTTAAATCAACCATAATTAAAGGTTGTTGTTAACAGCAATTATCCACCTTTTGTATCACACATTTTTTTTTCTTTTCATACAAGTTATATATGCACCTTTTTATAACATTAAAATTTAGTTTTAAGTTTAATGCTAATGAAATTTAAATACGTATTGATATTGAACATAAATTATATAAGTTAGATATATTTATATGATAATTATTTGCATATGAAAAGTTATAAAAAAGTTTTAAGAATGTTTAAACTTTTCTGTGTGGAAGTTTCACTTTTTGTAATCTAGGATTAGAGGAACATCATCACTCAACACATCACATGGCGACTCCAAAGGACGCACTTGATAATTTCATAATTTGATATGTTTGGCACGTGCGTAACTCTTCATTTTTGTCACAATTATTATTATTTATATAATATTCCGCAATTGATGTTAGCTGTAAACATCAATGACCAATGCCAACCCATTTATTTACTCTTTCAATAACAACTCAACAACTATACAATGACCTAAGATCTAGTATTGGCTTGCAATTTGCAAACTATTACTTTATTGTAATATGAAACGGATTTTTGAAGTTGTAATCAAATGACAAATTTATTTGGTATATAATTATCATTTTTCTTTCATATGGTATAGAATTAGACAATTAGTTTGTCTATATCCAAAGGAATGCAAAAAAAGGAAATATTTTCTTAAAACATAGAAATAACCAAATTATATGGTATGTATGGACCCGGAGAATCTAAGACGTGCGAGAATAATGATTTCGTTTACCATTAAAAACAAATAATGTTCATGTTCATTCCATTTTCAACCTTACTGTTTATTATTATTGTCACGAAAAAAAAAAAGAGAGGTGAAGAAGCAGAAAGTTAGTGGTGACAGAGAGAAAAGCTTCTGAGGTAAAATCACAAACCCTTCATTTTTCAGAAATCTCATTTTTCAAAATTTGATTGACTCATATTTTGCATTTGCTTTCAAGTTGTATCAATTATTGTTATTGAAAGTAAAAATCTCTAAAGGTTCATGGCTTTTAGGATTTACTCTTTTTGATATTTAAACACATTTTCTGTATACAGGCCAAAACTTTTGTTCAATTGATAATGCAGATCAAATATGTGTTTTAAATTTTAATTTTATAGATCAATCTCCAAAAAAAATTCAAAAACGAAAAGCCTCCCATCGAACTCAATTATTGTTTTTTTTTTCCAGCTTTTGAAACTGAACATTCACAAATCCAACCCTACACTAGATTCATCCATATTCCTTATGACATATCTTTTGTTTCCTTAGATTAGAGAAATATATTTTTTTTTTGGTCGACATGTTCTTCTCGTAATAAAATTACAAAAAAAATTATTTGTAATATTTTTCACTCTGAAAAAAAAAGATAAAAACATTTTTTTTAAAACAGTTAGAGAAAATAACACGTCATCAGAGAATGAACAAAGTTTTTGAAGCAGTTGAGGAAATGTTCAATATTAGAAAAATAGAAACAAAAAGTCAACATCACTTTTACAAAAAAAAAAAAAAAAAAAAAAAACGAGTACACAACTGTAACATTTACTTCGACTTTATCTACGAAGGGATTGTGAGCAAGTTGGATGCAATTTGACTAAAAATGCATCTCATATCATAGCTTATAATTATATAAGACCAATCTTTTTCTTGTCTTTTCAAGTTGTTTAGATTTAATAATCTCCATAATAAAAGGTGATGAAGAGAATGTGATGCTACTAACCATTATTTAAATGAGGAATAAAAACAAGAGCTGGTCCTGACGTTGTTTTGAATCATCAAACTTCAGGAGACAAAACCAAGATCTCTGCTACAGGAACAAACCCTTTTCCTCCATGTTCATGTTTTGAGCTTCTACAGAATTTTTAAGTCCTTTGGAGAATAATGTCACCATTTATGAAGTTCTTTCTCTTTCTCTATGATTCTCTCCAACCTTCTTCTTGGTTTCTGGTAAACCATCATTTCTCTCTCTGTTTCTAACTTTTGATTCTTATTTTCACATTATAGGTAATCCTTATTTTTTTTTTGGTTTTGTGGGTTTTAAGGTCCAAAGACACAACTTAGCAGCAGCATCAGATACAAATGAGGTTATTAGAAGTGGCATAATTGGAGAAGTTGTATACATTTGGAAGCAGACAAGAATCTTTGTCTTTATACCAATCTTGAAATTCTTAGTGACATTATGTTTGATCATGTCATTTTTGTTGTTCATAGAAAGAGTTTATATGAGCATAGTTGTAGTGTTTGTGAAATTACTTAGAAGAACACCTGAGAAAGTACACAAATGGGAAGCTTTAAAAGATGATGATCTTGAGCTAGCCAACACAAACTATCCAATGGTTCTCATTCAGATCCCAATGTACAATGAAAAAGAGGTAATTACCATTAATTTCTTATTAACCAAATAAATTCTTTTAATATACTCCTAATGAAGGAATCATATTCTTGTTGTCACAGGTTTGTCAATTATCTATAGGAGCAGCCTGTAGACTGTCTTGGCCGTTGGATCGAATGATAGTTCAAGTTCTTGATGATTCCACAGATCCAGCTAGTAAGGTCCTTTGTTCAATCTTCTTCTTTCAAAAATCTTTGGTTTACATAGAACTTGGTTACACTTAAATTTATCATAGTTTTGATGTATGAAATGATTTGGAAAAGACAGGAATTAGTGAATGCGGAATGCGATAAATGGGTGAGAAAAGGTATAAACATAATGTCAGAGATTAGAGACAACAGAGTTGGATACAAAGCAGGAGCATTAAAAGCTGGAATGATGCACAACTATGTGAAACAATGCGAATTTGTCGCCATTTTCGATGCCGATTTTCAGCCTGATCCTGACTTCTTAGAACGAACCATTCCTTTTCTTATTCACAACCATGAAATCTCTCTTGTTCAATGCCGTTGGAAGTTTGGTAAATCATCTTGGAAACTTAATGGTTATTATGTTAAGTCAAACTGGATTCTAATGAAGGGATTAATGTTTTACATGTAGTGAATGCGAATGAATGCTTAATGACAAGAATGCAAGAGATGTCACTAAACTACCATTTCTTGGCTGAGCAAGAATCTGGATCATCAATCCATTCTTTCTTTGGATTCAATGGAACCGCAGGTGTTTGGAGAATCTCAGCTTTAAACGAAGCTGGTGGATGGAAAGATCGAACAACCGTAGAAGACATGGATTTAGCTGTAAGAGCTTGTCTTCATGGTTGGAAATTTGTCTATGTCCATAACGTCGAGGTACTTCTAAAAACCTTTTAAACTCAAACAATAAACATAAAAACTATAGACTAAAGATTATATTATAAATTCAGGTGAAAAATGAATTGCCAAGTACATTCAAAGCATACAGGTTTCAGCAACATAGATGGTCTTGTGGACCAGCTAATCTATGGAGGAAGATGACAATGGAGATTCTACAGAACAAGAAAGTGTCAGCATGGAAGAAATTGTATCTCATATACAATTTCTTCTTCATAAGGAAGATTGTTGTACACATCTTCACATTTGTTTTCTACTGTCTGATTTTACCAACAACTGTGCTATTCCCTGAGCTCCAAGTTCCTAAATGGGCTACTGTTTATTTTCCTACTACTATCACTCTCCTTAACGCAATCGCTACACCTCGGTAATTAACATCTCTACTCTCTCTATACTTCATTAAAAATCTGTTTTCGCATTTTCGAATTATCATAAAAATGTTTGATATTATTGTCCAAGTGCAGATCACTCCATCTTCTTGTATTTTGGATCTTATTCGAGAATGTAATGTCTATGCATCGCACAAAGGCGACATTCATCGGGTTAGTTGAGGCAGGACGGGTTAACGAATGGGTTGTTACTGAAAAACTAGGTGACACTCTAAAGTCTAAGTTGATAGCTAAAGCTAAAACTAAGCTTTATACAAGATTTGGACAAAGGTACTTACTACACATATTTATAATTAATTAAACCGTCAAGCATTTTGAATGTTGTAGCTAATTTTTGGTTAACATTTGCAGACTTAATTGGAGAGAACTCGTTGTTGGGCTATATATATTTTTCTGTGGATGCTATGATTTCGCCTATAGAGGATCATACTTCTATGTATATCTGTTTTTACAGGCTTGTGCATTTTTTGTTGCTGGAGTTGGTTATATTGGCACTTTTGTTCCAACTGTTTAAAACAAACTTTTTGTATTTTGAGAACAAATTAATGTTTTGCTATTTGATTAGAAAGACCATTTAGAAATTGGATCATGGTTGAACAAAGTTAACTCTTCCAATTTCCATACTCAAATATTAATTTTTATGATGTTATGGATCAAAAAGGAAAAAAATATATTTTTATGAATCTTATGATCTAAAATAAAGATCTCATTAATCATACGTAACAGTTTATGGTTTGTAATGTCTGCCCATTGTGTTCTAGAAAAACAAATTTTTGGGAGAATAATGCAAAAAACTAGTCAACATCAATTGAATAAGATGACGTGGCGGTTTCGGATTCGTCAGATGCCATCCACGGCTAATGACCCATGACGCATGTAAACCGCGTAACCTCAAGCCCCTCCACGTAAACATTCTACACTCGGTCTTCGATGGGTATTTCGGTAATTCTAATTATATTTTGGTGAATTGACGTTTTCCTCCTTCGCCTCTATAAAGATCTTCTCCGTTTTCGCAATTCCGGCGTCGCGCATTTAGCGTTGCTTTGAAGCTCTCTTTCTCTCGCTTTCAAATTCTCTGTTCGTCTCTCTCGCGATCTCAGATAGCTCTAAAACTTTCACGCAGAGGTACGCTTGATCTAGATCTGAGCTAATACATTCTCAATTTTACGTTTTCGAATACATTTGCAGATTTGTTCATTGTGTTCTTAGTTTGCATTCGCGTTTGTGATTTGTATACCTTGCTCCGATTTAGCCTTACGATGATGTGAATCGTTGGATGATTTCGATGATTTGGTTGAAAATTATGATCCGATCTGTAACTGCATCGTCTAAGTCTGGATCTATGAAAATGTCTTCGATTTCATCTCTTATCACTGTAATTGCTTCGTATATAATCTGAATTCTGAACGATCTATACGAATGAGAGCATTTAGGTTTTGAAATCTGTTTAGATCTGCCTTAGCTAATCTAATTGTGCTTATGTTTAGTGATCTCTATGTGCTTTCGTAATTTCTAATGCATTGATACGATACAATGTTTCTGTGTGTTGTTGGTGTTAGCCAGTGAAGCAAGATGGGTTTGTCATTCGCCAAGCTTTTTAGCCGGCTTTTCGCCAAGAAGGAGATGAGGATTCTTATGGTTGGTCTTGATGCGGCTGGTAAGACCACCATTTTGTACAAGCTCAAGCTCGGAGAGATTGTTACCACCATTCCCACTATTGGTAAGTTTTAGCATCATTTTCGTAATTCAGTTTTTAGAAAAGCTTAGTTCCAACATTGCAACAAAGAGGTTAATTGGTGAATGTAGTAGTTTCAGTCAGCTATGTTCATACCATTCATATGATTTTGATTAAACTACGAATTGTGTACAGGGTTCAATGTGGAAACTGTGGAGTACAAGAACATCAGTTTCACAGTGTGGGATGTCGGGGGTCAAGACAAGGTATATGATTATCCAACTTTGAAGCATTAAGAAGTTCATTTTTTTATCACAACCTGTGGATCTTATGCTTACTGTGTTTTGGTATTATTGATGATGAACTGACATGGCGTAAAACCTGTAATTTTTGTCAGATCCGTCCCTTGTGGAGACACTACTTCCAGAACACTCAAGGTCTTATCTTTGTGGTGGACAGCAATGACAGAGACCGTGTTGTTGAGGCTAGAGATGAATTGCACAGGATGCTGAATGAGGTCTGTTTCCAGTAATATCTGTCTATTGCACTGAATTCATTTATGTATGATTGTTACAGGTTTTCTCTATTGTAGTAAGATCTCGTGCTAGTAAACTTACTAAACACTTGTTGGGTTTTTACAGGATGAGCTGCGTGATGCAGTTCTGCTCGTGTTTGCTAACAAACAGGATCTTCCAAATGCCATGAACGCAGCTGAAATCACTGATAAGCTTGGTCTCCACTCTCTCCGTCAGCGTCACTGGTAAGTATTAAACATATTATCTTCCTTAATTCCTGATTTTTCCTCATGTTGATTTGCTCTCTTGTGTAGAACGATTCATGTGATATAGTTCCAAAGATATATTTATTAACTCGCTGATCGAGTTATGTCTATGACCTCTCTCTCCAGGTACATCCAGAGCACATGTGCCACTTCAGGCGAGGGGCTTTACGAAGGTCTTGACTGGTTGTCCAACAACATTGCCGGGAAGGTAAAAATGTCACAAATTGCAATATATTTTGGCTCAGTATATATATCCACGCAAATAGTAATTCTTTTGTGTTCTTATTGCTGATTGTGCAGGCGTAGAGGGAAAAGTTCGTGGTCGAGTTTTGATTTGCTGAGCAAATCTGGATGCAGGGGCAAACATTATCTGAATTTTTTTTTATCCAGCTTTTCTTATTGTTCTGTTCTTTTTTTTTTGGACGTCGATGGATTTTGTGATTGTTGTTTCTGATTGTGTAAGGATGGGTTTTTGTACGTAGAACGTAGAAACTACTTTTTATATAGTTTTGGTAAAACTGTAATCGAAGATTTAATCTACTGCTTTCGTGGTTTTTTTTGTTGTCACATTTCACTTTTTCACATCGATTCATATGTTGAGCTGTGGTTTCGTTGATAATTAGACATCATGAGATCGCACGTATGTTATTGAGACCTTTTTTGACTTGCTTGCTAATCTGAAACTTTATTAAATCCAACAAAACTGGATTTGGTATAAGAATAAAATCACTAAAAAGAAAGCTGAAGAACACGGTCATATCTGTGAATTTTTTTTATGTTATGTCAGTCATAAGAAAAAGACAACAATGTGGGAGGATACACTCTTTTTTCCTTTTTATGTTAAGAGTATTTTTACATAATTGGATGTGACCAATGCAAAACGCAGTTCCAGTATAATATTTTTGCTTAAATATTGATATTATTCTGCCTTTTAACATGAATTCAGTACAATAGGCATTTTATAGTGTCGATGTCAATATTGATCCAAATTTTGATTGTACAATGTTTGGTAAAAGTATTAATATTTAGCAAAAATGGTAAAATCCCTAAATATCAACATTTCTAGTCAATATTTCATTGGATTTGAGTTGTTTTCAAAAATTAAACAAGGTACCATTTATTGAAAAAGGAAAAAAACCCTGTAAATTTGGTGTACATCATTTCGTACTCTTCGTATGTAAATACTAGCATTCTTTTATATACATATATATTCATCAATATATACGTAAAGGTAGATACCGAAAAAAATGAATTTCTACAAAACTATTGGCAGTGTATGCTCTTTGCTTGTTTTTCGTTGGTGATGCCCAACAAATTTCAGGAAATGCAACATTTTCAGCACTTTTCGCTTTCGGAGATTCGATACTCGATACCGGCAATAACAACAGTCTCTTTACTCTTTCCAAATGCAATTTTTTTCCATATGGTAGAAATTTTAAAGGCGTAATACCTACTGGAAGATTTGGAAATGGAAGAGTTTTCCCGGATATTATTGGTATATACGTTAATGTTAACATCTACTATTTATATATATGGTTTCATTTTCAATGATAATTATGAATATTTCTTTGTTTCCATCAAATATTATTTGATAGTAGTCTTTTTGTGTAGCCGAAGGTTTGGGTTTAAAAGAACTCTTACCAGCTTACCGCGATCCTCTCCTTTCGAACAGTGATCTTCCGACCAGTGATTGTTTCACATCCGGTGGATCCAGACTCGATGAACGCACAACCAGCTTACAAGTAATAAATTAATTATTTTGCTTAGAGTTAAATGACTTTACAATCACTTCTTATTATCTTATATTTTTTAAAATATTTTGTCTTCTGGATGATGATTATATAGGGAGTTATATGGGTACCTGATCAGGTGAATGACTTCAGAGAATACATCACTAAACTAAACGGCGTCGTAGGAAGCCAAAGCAACATAAACGCGATTATATCAAACGCTGTTTATTTAATCTCAGCTGGAAATAATGATCTTGCCATCACCTATAACAGTGAAAGGCTAGTATACACTATTTCAGCCTACACTGATCTTATGATCACTTGGACTGAAAATATTTTAGAGGTACAAAGTTAATACTTTCAGGATTAATTAAACATAATTGTGTGTTTATTTTGTTTTCCGCAATCTAATTACTTTTTTTTGTTACTTGAAGAGTCTTTATGATATGGGTGCGAGAAAATTTGCGTTTCTTGGAACACTACGTATTTGGAAATTTTTTGGAAATATGCTTAAACTTTGTAAATGAAGATGCAGCTACATTCAACGCAAAATTATCTGCGAAACTTAACAATCTTCCAACAACTCTTCCTGGTGCTAAGTTTGTCTACGTAGACATGTATAATCCTCTCCTTAATCTCATTAACAATCCTCAAACTTCAGGTAACGACATGACTCAATAGAAAGAAAAAAAAAAATTTCCGTTACTTCTAATGATATTCATATTTATTATTCTAATTCATTGGTGGCTATTAGGGTTTATGATGGATGTTGTTGTATGCTGATATCTGCCAATACCGTGCCTTGAGGCATCTAGTTACGTGTTTTGGGACTATGGCCACCCGAGTGAGAGGTCATATAAAACGATTGCACCAGAGGTTATAGAAGAACTCAAGGAAAAACTCGCATGAAAGAGTTGTTCTCCATGTTTTTAACTTAGTTATATAATCATTTACCCAATGTTCTAATTTTATAACTTCGTTATATTAAATATATCACTTATAAAGTGATATTTTCTTTATTAATTATAAAGTGATTTTGAAGCGTACTATATTTAATGTTTACATACTTATCATTCAATACCAAAATACACATTAGAACTATCGGTTAGGATAAGGAATCTAGTTTACTGACCTTAAATCTAAGAACTATATCAGTTAAAAATCACACTCTTAATTGGAAGAAACCACTCACTCTACTCCAATCACTTAACAAAAAAAAATCAGATTAAGAGAATGAGAGACGAAAAAATAAACAACTACTTATATTTTACATTGTTTTGTTCACTAAACGAAGAATATCAAATTTTAAAATTTTTTTAAAATAAGTAATCTACTATTTAAATTTATAACAAAGTGATTTAGAAACCCTACTTAATGTTTAATAAATCGATAGCAGAATTGTAATTGTCTTCTTGTTGCTGATTGTGCAGGCGTAGAGGGAAAAGTTCGTGGTCGAGTTTTGATTTGCTGAGCAAATCTGGATGCAGGCGCAAACATTATCTGATTTTTTTTACCCAGTTTTTCTTATTGTTCTGTTCTTTTTTTTGGATATGTGGATGGATTTTGTGATTGTTGTTTCTGATTGTGTAAGGATGGGTCTTTGTAAGTAGAACAGGTAGAAACTGTGGGTGATAATTGAGTTTATGTCTAGGTTAAGTTAATTATGATTAAGAGTTGTGATTTTTAGTTGAGGTTGAGGAATAGACACAACTCTCCACTTATATCTTGATTTGTGTCTGTTTATTTCTATTTAAACAACTATTGTTCTGATGTAAAAGTAACAAGGTTTCAGTTAAATAAAAATTTATATTTTGGTTCTATTCTTTTTTACGAGGAGAAGAGATAATTTTTATTTCTTACTCTGTTTTTCCATTCTCTTAATTGATTGTGAAATCAAAATTCTATCAGAAACTACCTTTTATATGGTTTTGGTAATACTGTAACCGAAGATTTAGTCTACTGCTTTTGTGATTTTGTTTTTTATGTGACATTTCACTTTTGCACATCGATTCATATGTTGAGCTGTGGTTTCGTTGATAATAGACAGCATGAGATTGCTCATATGTTATCGAGACCTTCTTCAGTTGCTAAACTGAAACTTTATTAAATCTAACAAAACTGGATTTGGCATGAGAATCAAAACACTAGAAAGAAAGCTGAAGAACACATCGTGGCATGTTTTTTTTTAATATACGTATAAAGGTAATCGTGGTATGTGGAATTTGCGTGTTCTTAACTTGATACAATGTCTGGAGAGAGTAGAAGTAAAGACATCATTTAGATGCCGTATGAATCGGGCTAGAGTATTTTTAGATGATTGGATGACATAATAGATCGGTTGTAGCGACGGTTATATTGAAAAGACCCATGCAAAACGCAGTGCCGGTCCAAGCATTTCTAAATGTCATAAGCAAAATTTCTATTTTTTAAACACCTAAATTTCAATTTTTTTGGTCTGTCATTTCTTTAATTAATCAAATATTGATAAAAAATTTGGCTAACCAAAGTTTCTAAAAATATTGATATTTAGACATTTAAAATGAATTTTAGTAAAAATGAATTAAGTACAATATGCATTTTAAATGTTGATATCTAGTAAAGATATTGAGGGTTGAGGGTGTATGACAGATGAATTTGAAGTGATTTTAATTTTAATGAGTTTTGAGATAATTTTGATAAATTCAAAAATTTGTTATTAAAATTTCTTAAATTTTAGGTAAATCCATGACATTTGGATCTTAGTATTTATAACTAATAAACATTCAAACGACTTCAATTCCACTCTTTAAAATGTATCTAATCACAGTGGAGTTGACTATATATATTTTCAAATCACTATTCTAATAAAAATTAGTTTTAGAAGACTTTTTCAGATTCATGTTTGAATTACATAGATTTGCCATTTTAATATAGCAAATTCTTATTAGAGTGAATTTGAATGTATATTTTCAAAACATTATTCTAATAACATTTGATTTTAGAATATTTTTTTAAAATTTATGTTTGAATAACATATGATCTGTCATTTTAGTATAACAAATTTCTCATTCAATATATCCCCGAGTGAACAAGATTTGGTAAATGCTCAACAATTTTCAGGAAATGCAACAGTTTCAGCACTGTTCGCCTTTGGAGATTCGATACTCCATATCGGCAATAACAACAATCTCAATACTCTTTCCAAATGCAATTTTCTTCCATATGGTAGAAATTTTAAAGGCGTGCCTACCGGAAGATTTGGAAATGGAAGAGTTTTCTCTGATATTATTGGTATACTATATGTTAACATTAACATCTACTATTTTCTTGATACAAACTATACATAACGTGTCATTTTCAATGATAATTCATGACCTTACTAATGATTTTTTATAATTATTTCATCAAATATTATTTGATAGTTGTTTTTTTGTGCAGCCGATGGTTTAGGTTTAAAAGAACTCTTACCGGCTTACCACAATCCTTCCCTTTCGAACAATGATCTTCCGGCCGGTGTTTGTTTCGCATCCGGTGAATCCGGACTCGATGAACGCACAGCCAGCTTACAAGTAATAAATTAATTATTTTTTGCTTGGAGTTAATTACTTTACATGCCATTTTATATCATCTTATATTTTTAAAAATGTTCTACTTCTGGCTGATTATATATATAGGGAGTTATATAGGTACCTGATCAGGTGAAAGACTTCAAAGAATATATCACTAAACTAAACAACGTCGTAAGAAGCGAAACAAAAACAAACGAGATTATATCAAACGCTGTTTATTTAATCTCAGCTGGAAATAATGATCTTGCCATTACCTATTCGACTGAAAGGACAGTATACACTATTTCAGCCTACACTGATCTTATGGTCTCTTGGACTGAAAATCTTTTAAAGGTAGCAAAGTTAATACTTTCAGAATTAAACATAATTGTGTGGTTATTTATTTTTCAGCAATCTAATATGTTTTTTTTTTTTTTGTTACTTGAAGAGTCTATATGATATGGGTGGGAGAAAATTTGCGGTTCTTGGAACACTACCGTTAGGTTGCTTGCCAGGAGCAAGACACACAGTTGGAAATTTATTGAATAAATGTGTAGTTTCTGTAAATCAAGATGCTGCTTTATTCAACCAAAAGTTATCTGCGAAACTTAAGAATCTTCCAACAACTTGTCCCGTGCCAAGTTTGTCTACGTAGACATGTATAATCCTCTTCTTAATCTCATTAACAATCCTCAAGCTTTAGGTAACGACAAATCAGTACTTGGAAAACTGGGGAATCAGCAACACAGGTCACTTTACCGATGATAGGAGCGATGACGACACGTACATTATTTCAACAAGTTTAAGAGCATCTGGAGATTCTCCTGAACTTTATGAGACCGCACGTCGGTCTGCTCTCTCTCTCGTTTACTATGCGTTTTGCTTAGAAAATGGACTCCACAATGTGAAACTCCATTTTATGGAGATTCAGTTTGCAGCAGTAGAACTATACGGTCATTCCGGTAGGCGCATATTTGATGTCTATGTTCAGGTAGCTCGTGACTCTGTTTACTGAATAATCTTTTTTTGGTTAATAACCCTTGAAAAATTAATCGCATGGAATACTGAAGATTATTCCATTTGTCATTTTTCTCTCCCCCCCCCCCTTCTTAGGGAGTATTGATGTGTGGAAGGATTTTCACATCAAAAAGGAGGCTGATGGGACTCTGAAACCTGTAGTGAAGGAAGTGAAAGCTGTTAATGTGACTGATCATATGTTAGAGATTCGATTGTATTGGGCAGGGAAAGGGACAACTATCATTCAAGAGAGAGGAAACTATGGTCCTCTTATCTCTGCCATCTCCTTGTGTCATCACAGTAAGTAGCCTTCCCTCTGCTCATTGAAACTCCAAATTATTATATTATCTCAACTCGGCAACCTTGCTCCTTATTGTATTGTTTTTGTGGTTATCTTCACGTCGAGTTGTTTCATTCAAGTGGCCATATATAACTTCAAATCAACACCTTCATCTTCTTGACACTAGTTCTTGCCACCTAATGCTAATATTCATCTTTCATGATGTCAGGTTTGGAGCCACGATGTGGAGGTCGACCAAAAAAATACTACTTTGTTAAAGATATTTTTCTAAAGCTTAATGTATATATTTACACTTTTAGTGTCTCATTTGCAGCGGAGAAAATAAAACAAGACACTAATTATCCACTAATTCTTGGATTAACGGATGCCTTGGTACATTTACTCTGGTAGCTTTGGGATTATATGCTCACAAAAGATGCAGAGGAGACAAGAACACAAGAGAAAGAGGTCTCAAATTTCACAGAGTATATGTTCCTATTCCTCATACATATGCTCATTGCATTATTAATGATGTTTCCTTATGAACCTGAAGACATAGATCTGAGAGCCCAGTGTCTGCAAACGGTTTGGTTTACTTGGAGGCAATTGCAAGTTGCAACAAATAATTTTGATGAAGCCAACACACTTGGAGAAGGGGGTTTCGGATCTTTATTCAAAGTAATGCTAAAACAGATGCCAAGTTCTTCTCAAACGTAGATATATAAGAAAATTGGGTTGTGTTTGGATTTCTGATATGAGAAACTTAATGCAGGGAGAGCTGTTAGATGGTACTATTATAACAGTCAAGCAGCTTTCTTCCAAGTCAGGCCAAGGAAACCGCGAATTTGTGAATGAGATAGGCATGATTTCAGGTCTAAATCATCCAAACCTTGTCAAGCTTTATGGATGTTGTGTCGAGAAGAATGAATTGATGCTCGTGTATGAGTACATGGAAAAGAATTCCCTTGCTCTTGTGCTTTCTGGTAATTAAATTCATTCAGATTTTCTTTACATTTTGAGTCTAAATTCAAGTGTAGTTCATGAAACTGATATCATCCATCGCCAGGAAAGAGCTCCCTGGAATTGGACTGGTCAACAAGACAACAAATCTGTATGGGAATCGCAAGAGGGCTTGAATTCCTCCACGAAGGATCAATGATCAGGATGGTTCACCGTGACATAAAAACCACTAATGTGCTTCTAGACACTGACCTTAATGCAAAGATATCAGATTTTGGATTGACTAGGCTCCATGAGAAGGAACATACTCACATTAGCACCAAAGTTGCAGGAACCATGTAAGTGTAGAGTAAAAAGTAAAAACCGCATCATGGCAGACGAAAGATGGTCAGTCTTGGTTTCTCTTTTAATGCAGCGGATATATGGCTCCGGAATATGTATTATGGGGCCAGTTAACAGAGAAAGCAAACGTGTACAGCTTCGGGGTTGTGGCAATGGAAATTGTTAGCGGGAAGAGTAATACAAAATATATGGGAGGTGCTGATCATGTCTCGCTTATCGATTGGGTAACTTTTCTTTCTATTTAGCCCCCTGCCTTTGTAATTTATAAAGTTTAGTGAAATCCGTATTTACATTAAATCTCAGGCGCTGACGCTGCATCAGAAAGGGGACATATTGGAGATTATAGATTCAATGCTGGAAGGTAATTTCAACAGCAAAGAAGCCATGAGGATGATCAATATTGCTCTTGTTTGCACAAATTCATCTCCCGCGTTAAGACCAACAATGTCAGAGGCCGTTAAAATGCTTGAGGGAGTGATTAAAATAACACCGGTTATGTCAGATCCTGGTCTATATGGACACAACTGGAGCATAAAGCTGAGGAACATTGTTTCACATGGTAGTTCAAGCACGTCTGGTGTGACCGATCAAACAAAGACAATGACATCATCTGTTTCTAATAATGATCTCTACCCATTACACCCAGAATCCATGATCCTAAACTCCACAGTAGAATTTTCTTCCTCGTCACTTAAATATCAAAAGCTGTGAACATTGCCTTGTCTCTAATTGTGAGAGGCTTGTGAGGTTATTCTATAGGAACAAATGAATTTCTGGTGGTGTGTTCAACCAAGTTCATTGCTTCGTCCAAGTGAACATTATGATAGTGTTCCATGGAAGTTAATTCTATATTTACTGTACATAGACTCTCTATATTCTTTGAAACGAGCATACAAATCGATTGCTTCATCACTGTACCCGCTGCTAATGAAACACCTTGTTATAACACACCAACTCTACCAATCCTTCTCAGGCATTCCGTTGAATATCTTCAGTAAATCATTAACTTGCCGAGTACATTTACATTATTGCATTTCAAAAGCTAGCGTTGGAAGAAGTAATGATACATTCATAATGTAGAATTAGGTAAAGAACTTTTTTTTTACTTTATTGGATAATAAACATGGTATTTATACATCTTGTATGTCGGCTAACTTAGCCCACACCCTAAGAGAATTAGGTTACTAACCTTTACTGAATTCATTTAACTGCCCTTGACTTATACATCTGTGGACATAAGAAAATGAAATTGAACACAACCAAGAGCCTTGGTCATGATGTCCACGAGTTGCTTTTTTGTGCAGACATGCTTAGTAACAATAAGCCCATCGCGAACTGCATCCCTTACTGAGTGACAGTCAGCTTCAATGTGTTTACTACTGACGTATCATAATTTTGAGGGTTTATTGCCTTTGATTCTGTGTCCTGTGCTATGAAGCATTACTCTTCTTTTCATTCCAAATTCAAGAATATGACCGATACGATTAATTGGTCTGTGTGCCTCTCTTATTAACTTTTTAGAAACAATATGTTGATTAGGAGGAATGCGTTCTTTGCAAGCATAGGCTCTGAGATCATATGTTTTTACGGTCCTTATTGAGTTTATGATTGGATTTTTGGTCTTTTGTGTCTATTTAGTGTTTTCTCAAGTTTACAAGTCATGGAAGCTAAATAGAGTGATTGGAGCAGCTTTGGACATTTATACACTTCAAGTACCAGTTGGAGATGCATTTGGATTGACCAGTTGGAAGAAGGATCGACCAAAATGAAGAATTAATGAAGTGGTACGTTTTGAAGCAGAGATCGACTGATCCAAGGGAGATTGATCGATCCTCGATGCGAAGATTTTCCATATCTTTCTTTTCGCTGACTTTAAACCTAGGGCTTCACTATATATATTGTATGCTCGTGTCTGAGCCTCAGAGAGCAGTTTTTCCTGAGATTTTTCGTCCTTAATTTCATTGTCTTTGAGGGAGATTAGATCTACTTTTCAAGTGGGTTTTTGAACCCTATTACTTTGTTATTTTGGAATTTGTTTTTGTAATATCAATGGAATTATTCAATATGTTGTCTGTCGTGTCTGAGTAGTTCTATTGTTGGCAATAGGGATCCA
Organism: Cardamine occulta; assembly: GCA_028015245.1. Lineage (NCBI taxonomy): Eukaryota > Viridiplantae > Streptophyta > Magnoliopsida > Brassicales > Brassicaceae > Cardamine > Cardamine occulta. The sequence continues at coordinate 8,764,158 of CM051363.1, forward strand.
TGTAAAGGGATTTCAATGTTTGATTAGGGATATTGTTATGGATTAGGGTTTATGAATTAGTTCTCTATTTCTATGATATTAATGTTTTTGTTAGGTTGACAAATCTAGCAATTGATCAATAGATATCCATAATACAGCTAGCGCTGGTTATGTTATCAGAATCAATAGTTTATACGCTTAATAACTGTTAGCTAACGAGAGTTGAGGTTGGATTACTAAGTGAACTTATCAAACTTGATAAAATTGCTAGTATAGGTCATAGCAGATTTATGCCTAAGATGGTTATCGCATGCGAGAGTATGGTTAGCTTGTCAATAGTGTTTGAATTCTAGAACCGTATTTCATTAGACCTTAGTCTGGTTAGATATCTTATCAATCATTGAATTCATATGATTTCCCGAATCCCAACTCTTTCTTTTAATTGTTTACAACTTGATTTATTTGCTGTTTTTTATTCGGTTTTGTAGTGACAACAAAACTACCCACCATGTTTTATTCTAGCTCTGTTTGATCATCGTAAGTCTAAAATGCACTCTAGATCTTGTGAATTCGATTCTGTAATATACTACCATGCACTAGAGGTCTAGTTATTCGGGTTAAAACTCGAGACATCAAGTTTTTGGTGCCGTTGCCGGGGACTACGAGTTTCCTCTAGATTTTTTGTTTTGGACTTAGTCAAGAATTTTTAATTTTCGTTAATTTAATTTATTTTTGTCTCTGAGATCAACCATCCCCTAAGAGATTGATCAATGCTAGAACTTTTTTTCATACTGAATTTTCAATGTCAATTTTTTTTTCAAGTGTATGCAATTGAGGAGCCACAGTTCTAAAGACTTGCAAATTCTGAGTAACAAGGAGTTGACTAAGAGAATCAAAGCTAACATCAAGGCAAAAAAAGAGGCTAGGATGGCCAAATTAGATAACCAAGGAGTTGATCCACAAGGAGGAGGTGAGGAGACTGCAGCTCAGAGGCAGCAAAGAGAAGCATTGGCTGCTTAACAACGTTTCGATGAGAGAAGCATTGGCTTCTTAACAGCTTCTTGATGACATAGAACATCAAAGACAGCAGCGATAGATTTCCGCGCGGACTCTAGCCGTGCTACCGCAAGGACACCGAAAAGTTACCTTAGGCAAACAAGGTGCTCCACATGCCAACTTTAGGAACCGGTCGGCAATCACTCCACCAACGATTCAGAGACAAGATTATGAGAATCAGGCGATAGATCATTGGGCTGGTTAAGCAGAATCAATTTCATGGGAACTCTAATGAGAACCCTATGAACCACATTGAAATCTTTGAAGAGATATGCAACACCACGAGCTGCAATGGAGTCTCTTAGGATTACCTACGCTGTAAGCTCTTTCCATTTTCACTGAATGACAAATCCCACAGGTGGCTTAAGTCTTTGAAGCCTAGATCCATCACGAGTTGGGGACAGTGTTAAGCTGCCTTCTTACAGTAGTTCTTCACCAAGTCAAGATCGGCCGCATTGAAGAACAAGATTGCTACTTTCTAGCGAGCTGCTATGAATTCCTTCTATGAGGCTTGGGACTATTTCAAAGAGTATTTAATGGACGGTCCCACTCAAAGCTACACTGAGTCGGATAGGATGAACTTCTTCTACAATGGGATAGAGCAGAAGTATCAAATGGCGCTGAATACAACAAGTAGGGGGGACTTCATGAACAAAACTCTTGAGGATGCAACCGAGCTTATTGAGAACCTTGCAGTGAGTAATGTCAACCATTTATTTGATTATGATAGACAGATCAAAGCAGCTCATGCGAGCGATAGAGTGATGGAAGACATTACTGCGAAGGCAGACATGCTTTTGAAAGAACAGAAGAGGTCAGTGAACATGATATAGAATCACGAGTATGAAGATAGAGTCGATGGGACTGAGGAGATCAACTTTGTTGGTGGACAAGGAAACTTCCAAAACCGGGGTTTCAAGTATCAGAACTATAGTAATCATCTTAACTTGTCTTAACGCAGTAACAACATTAAGAACCATAGAGATCAAGTATATCCTACACTGAATGCTCAGGCCAAGCTTTTTGTCTAATCTCAGAGCCAAACATACAACCATGGTTATCAAAAGAGCGCTAGTTATAGTAATACAAGATTCAATCAACAATATGGAAATATTGGTTCTCAGGACAATATTGAATCATTGTTCCAGCAGATCATGGAAGGCGAGACACAATTTACCAAGGAGATCAATGCCAAGGTTGATGGGATGTACAATGATCTTAATGAGAAATTGAAAACTTTAAACACTCGAGTCAAGGTTTTAGAAAAACGGATTACCCATAAAAATGCAATTGTTGAAGCATCATACGAAGCCACAATCCAAGAGTATGCCCGAGCTATCAACCTCTTAGAAACTCATAAAGTGTTGAGATCGACCGATCCCAGGATGGAACGATCGATCCACTGAGCAAATTTTCAATGAAATAGATAAAGACGAGGATCGATCGATCCAATGACCCTTTGCGTGAAATTTCATCCAAAATTCAACCTCCATAAGCACAAAGGAAGAGAACTGTCGAGGAAGAAATACCCTATGTCCCTCCACCACCATATATGCCTAAACTTCCTTATCCTCCACGAAAAAGGGGCATGATGCAAGAAAAGGAATATGAGAAAATAAAAAATATCGTAGGTGATTTGCAAGTGAGACTCTCTTTCGTAGATGCTGTGAACATGATCCTGACCTTGAAAAATTATATTAACAAAATCCTCACAAATAAGCAAAGGTTAGAAAAAGGAGTTTGGTCCTCACTCATGAGGTAAGTGAAATATTGCTAAAGCAGGTTCCAAAACAACGGGGTGACCCCGGCAGTTTCACACTTCATAGCGATATTGAAGTGTGAGCCTTATGCGCTGTCCGTTTGCCCAACGACTTGGCATGACAGTATTCAAGTTGTGCAAGATCTCATTGATACTAGCGGATCAATCAATTCGCCCCCTAGAAGGACTCTTGGAAAATGTGACTGCACATACTAGTGAATGTATGATCTTGACAGACTTTATCATTCTAAAACTTGAAGAGGAACCTCGTGATCCAATTATCTTAGGGAGACCATTCCTAGTGATTGTAGGTGCAATAATCAATGTGTAGAAAGGGACAATTAATCTCCATCTCATTGACCTGGTAATGAGGTTTGATCTAGACAAGATGACTAAAAGGCCAGTAACTGATGATCAAAATTTCTGGGTAGACACAGTGGATGAAATCACGTAAGATATAATGCACAAAATGCACTATGAAGACCCATTAGAAGTCACATTAATTCAAGTGGAAAGTGAGTATTGGTATTGCAGATTGGAAACAACTGGTTTTGCTCGCATTCTTGACTTTGCAGATCCATGAAAAAGGTCTATTTTTCTGATTTGGAAGAAATTGAGCTAACAGAACCAAGTTCTCAAATCAAGTATGGATAAAAAAAAATTTCGCAGAGATCGACTGATCCAACTTGGGGACCGATCGATCTTTTATTCCCTCGGAAAAGTTTTATGAAACTTGATCCAATCACCAAAAAAATTACCAGCGGAATGGAATAAACGCCATTTTTTGAAAGAGATACATCTGATAGCTTATAAGTATATTCCGCCAGGACGTAGAAGGAATGAACAAGCTTTAGTTAATAAAAACCGTTCTTAGTACAAAAGTTCAGTTAAGTGAACGAAACTGCTTTCGAATTTCGCGATATTGATCTCGTGGGACATATCGCTATATATATAAATATTCTCATGATTAAAATTATGACATCCTCAAACTCATTTTTGAACTTTATAATCTTTGAATTGCAAGATCTATTACTTTAAATGGACGACAAAAAGAAAAAGATCTATTAATTTAGAAAGTTTGTAATGCCCAATCCATAAAAATCTTTATAAGATATACACTAAAATGGTCAAATCTTTTCATTTGTAGGACTGAAAAGAATTAGATTTACTTAGATGCACCAATCTGACAGTCTTAACTCTTAACAATAAGTAACTGGAAAAAAAAAAACAATCTACTTAAAGAAAAATAATAAAATTAATTTTGAAATTGGAAAATTTCCAAAGAAGATACCATCAGATGAGTTCAAATAACTGGTTTTGTATGAGCGAAGTAATCTGAACTTGCGACAATGATTCTCAAACTTGACGGCTGATCAATCTTATGCATCCCGAAGATTCATGGATCAACACAATAAACTCACAATCCGGATATGTACATTCATCAAATTATTGAATTAAATTGTTTTATGGCCCATTTATGGAATGCAAAAACCAGAGTTGATGGTGGACGAGATACCAGGGGCGCGTCACCCACAAGCCCACTAGTCAATGACAGTAGTAGTAAGCAATAAATTAGAACGGACCAGATTTGTCTGAGTCATAACTCTCACTATTTTATACTAATTTATTGTCATCACTCATCAGTTGGACAAACTTTTACCGATTTGGTTGCCAATAGCCACGGTAACTTGAACTTGTTACCGGTACTGTTCATACAATAATGCACTTATTGAGACATTTTTGTCCAATAACATCTCAAAATATCATTTTGTTATTGAATAACTTGGAAGTGATATCTATACTGTAAGGATAAAGTAAACTATTGAAAGACGCTAATGCATTTTTACAAAATTACTGCGGAGAGTTGTTCGTCTTCGTCCACAGTGTTAATGAACTAATGAAATCTCTAAAAAAAAAAAAAAAAAATTTTAATTTGAGGTTAACCCAAGACGCACTTAATTAGTAGCTTAAATGGTGTTTTTAGCGGGATTAGTGGAATTAAACCCATTCATTCTAGTTTTATTCAAATTTTTGTACCTCCGGTTACATACAGCCGTATTCTACTCAACTCAATAATTCCACATCACAACTCAACTTTTGACCTAGTCATGTTTGGTTGCTCCCGTAAACCAGTTGGTTCTCCATAACATTTAATTTTGCATGCATTATATATATTACCAGTGAATACCTTTCTGATAATAATATTGTAACAAACGAAACAAGTACAAATACAAAGAATCAATATTCGATATGTTGAACGGGCGCTTCTCAT